>OY821517.1:242428023-242873023 GCA_963682025.1 Cordilura impudica | reverse complement strand
CGAGGTTTTGTATAACAATATCATTCAATATATTCATGGACTTAAAAAGCGCGATCAAGTATCCTTCTAATCGAAGACTCTATATGGAGTATCTTTTGAAAACCTGCTAAAGATAGGAACACTAATATTTTTTTACCTTCGAAACCAGAAGCACCTCTTTCAATATATACGCTTTACGAGTTCGTCAAGAGGCAAAAATATCCCAAATACCGATGTCTGGTTTCTGAATGGCGGTTCTTCATAAAAGTTACTAGTCTTTGGAATGCTCTTCTACATAGGCAAAAAAAAAAATGTTCAAGAAAAATAAGGAACGTGGATCATCTTTAAATTACATAAGTTATTCTATATCAAGATCTGAATACAATTTGGCGATTCGTTCTGCATATAATAATTATGTGATAAAAATTAAAAATAACTTCAAAAACGACCCTTAAATTTGTAAGTTCTAAAAAGAGATCGCTCGATTTCCCAACTACAGTGAAACTAAAAAATATAGGAAACTCTGACGATAATTCAATAAGGGAAATCGTTGCAGACCTTTTTGCATCAACATACTCTTCTTCAGTTTTTGATAATACTTTTGGATATCCATACTTGATTCCTGAATCATATCTTATAAGTATTCCATTTATACACGAACAAGCCGTTTTGAATAATTTAATAAAACTGAATATGATGCTCCTGGTGCTGATGGTGTCCCAAATTGTGTTTTAAAACGATGTGTATACCTCCAATATATTCCTTTAACGTTTCTGAATAATAAATCACTAGAACTGTCATAGTGTCCTGAGTATTGGAAAAAATCATTTATTAATCCATTATTCAAATCTGGTAACAAATCCGATACCTCAAATTACAGAGGGATTGCTAAATTGAGCTCTATTCCAAAATTATTTGAAAAACTTTTAACTGATACATTGTCATACCAAGCATCTACAATTCTTGCTCCTAAACAACATGGTTTCCGTAAATCCTGCTCAACTGTTACTAATTTACTTGAACTTACTATTGTGAACAAAGCTTTTGTAAACAAACAAGAAACTGTTGCTATATACAAAAAGTGACCATATTTTTTTTACCTGAAAACGGAACATCGAATAATTATGAAGGGTTCGGTTATATGAAATGGAAATGCATAGATAATATAATAATATTTTATAGCAGATTCCAGCCCTCGAAATTCGAGTGGAATTTCTAGGAAACTTTATTTTTTCATTAAATAAAGACCCTGAAGGTATTCTAATCAATTATAGTCAATTCACAAATCAACACAAAAAACAAACTCATTTTTATTACAAACACATTAACAAACTTAATAAAAACACACATAGCATTGTATAATTTTATGTATGTGTTAGTAGCAACTTTAAATGCAATTTACTCAAAATAAAGGAAAAAATTTAAAATCTGTAAATGTGCAAAACGGCTAAAAAGGTATACCTTTCAAATAATATGCGTTTGTTCAAAATCGGGATAAAACGGTAGAACAAAACATCGGTCACAAGAAATCGCCTAGCCTATTAATATTATAGATTTATTCATATTCCGCAACAAAGAAAGAAGGGAAGATGATTTTTGTATTGCTGCATTTCAGGATAACCAAGCAAATTTATAGAACTGCAATTTCTATTTTTTGCAATGTTTTTTTTTTTTTTGTTTTTTCGTTTTATTTTGATTATTAGTTTGACGGGCGACGCACTGTGGGGAATTTTTCTGGAATCCGTGGCAAAAATCAAAAATTGTATAAAAGCTTTTGGTAAATTGAATGATTCTACTGGACGTTACAAAATTGAATAAAAATTGCGGTTTATAGGGCCGCTCAAAGTTGATTAATTTCTTCAGTGTACAAAAAAAAACAAAAAGTGAAAGAAATTATCAGTTTACAATTTAATAATAGACAAACTATAGAACCAGTCATTATGTTTTTGGTGTTGTTTGAAAGGTACGTACGAATCCAATCAAATAAAGTAAAAATGGGGGGTTTCTCTAGTCTTAGTTAGTCAAAAATCACTGCTTTAAAAAAACACTATATTTGGACCATTTTCCGATTTCGATAGAACAGAACTAAAAAAGTTACGATTACTTTCGGAAGTTATTACTTCAGGGTTATTAAGTACTCATTGCTCTACCGTATTCAATTCAAATTGGCTGCATATTCTTGCTTATTTGCATGTTATTACGATAAAAGTCTGCAGAAATAATAAAATCTACAGTTAGAAATATAAGAAATCAAATTGATTGATCCTTCAGTAGTGGAAATCAAGAATGGAAAAACTGTAATTGGTGATTATGAATGTTTTTCTCACAATGATTGACGGCAAAGTATTGAACGAAATTACCAATACAACGTCAACATTGAAATGTGCAACATGTAAAAAGTCACAGAAAGACTTTCAAAACATAGGTGAACCAACAAGTACTGACAACAATCACGAATATGGAATTTCCTAATTGCACGCTAGAATTAGATGTATGGAATTCATTGAGAAGCTGGCGTATACTATTCCCCGAAAGGGGAAGTTTTTGATGATAATACACCATCAAAAGAAAAAGAAAATGTTCGAAAAAAAATTTTACAAAATGAATTTTTCAAGAGACTTGGACTCAAAATAGATTTCCCAAAACGTGGATATAAAAATAGTAATGACGGAAACACTTCAAGAAAATTTTTTGAGATTGATGAAGTAACAGCCCAGATTACTGGTGTCGATAGAAACATTATAAGAAGATTCGCCATTATATTAAATGTAATCAACTGCAAAGAAAAGGTTAACGGCACTAAGTTTGAAGAATATGCTGCAAAATCAGCCCAGCTATTATGTCAAATGTGTCCAACTAAAAAACTTACTCTCACGGTTCATAAGATTTTAGCTCATGGAAGACACTTAATTGAATACCAAGTCTTGCCAATCGGAGAGTTATCGGAAGAAGCTCAAGAATGTAGAAGCAAGGATAATAAAAAATTTAGATACGCGAATACATGCAAAATTTTCCGTATTAGACAGAATGAGGACCTCTTCAACATGTTGGCGGCTTCTTCCGATCCATTAATTTCATCTTTGAGACACGTGAAATCGCGAAAGATTTGGAGGAAAATAATTATAGTACCGAAATGAAAAGTTTTTTGGATATCACTTCAAATGATATCGATTATTTTGAAGAAAATTTGTAAACAAAAATATCAATTTTAACAAAATAAATATACAGTTAAACATAACTGTATTAATTAATATATGAATATTTGTTATGTTAGTTTAAAAATAAATAAAAAGTGCTTAATTTAGTAGTGAAAACGTGAAGACTTTCGGATTTAAACAATATGTATTGTGAAATTTTAAGTCCTTTGAGTAGTTAATTAATAAAATTTCATTGCGAAATTTGGAACTTTGAGAACATTGGGTGTTTTTCTTTATAAAAAAATCGGGAAAATTGGTCCAAAAGTGGTCCGATTTCATTAAAATTTTTTTTTTAATATAATACAGAAATTAGCAAATTTGGCATCTTTTGTGGCATTTTAACCAAATTTTGATTTCAAAGATTTTTTATAGAGCTCTAACAAATTTCATCACAATAGAATAACATTTGCTACTCAGTGGCATTAGAACCAATTTTTAAGCAAAAGTCGTATGGAGACTAGGTCCAAACATAGGCCGATTCCAGCAAATTTAAGTTGGGTTTGTTTTTGGATTAAAAACACTTTAAGTTCCAAACTTCAGCACATTATCTTTATATTTGCAACATGTAATATTACCACCAAAATAATATTGAACTTTGATAGGACATATTGAAGCCTCTGCGAACCTAGTACCCTCCGCCAGAACTCATTTTAAAGGTAAGGAAGTCATCTTTCAAAATCATTTCTAACTTTTAAAATACCTTTACTATTTTAAAAGATATGATTTTTGCAACGAAAAAAGTCAAATGGTCCCACTGTGCGACGTAAAACGCAACGTATTCTTATTTTGAGAGGGGGTTAATTTTTTTATTTTTTGCTTTTTAAGAACAGTAACTTAAGAAAGAAATTCAGTTAAATCGTTTTAAATATTTTTTAGATGAAATTATTTTTCAGCTGACTTGTGATGTATTTTAACATACGGGTAAAAACATATGAAATCAACCAATGAGTTGACCGCACCGATTTCGAATTGGATGAATTTTGGTACGCAGGGAAAGTTAAACATAATAATAGCGTTTGCCAACTTTCAGTGTCGCAGCTCTCGTATTTTCAGAATTATGGCCATTCCAAGTTGGCAAAAATCAATAAAAATGCACTCAGATACCTTAACACAATTTTTAATATCTCGAAAAGTATTCATTGCACGTTAATAATCAAGGGCTCATTTTACAGACTAAAACATGCGCCATTCCAAAAAAAATTTTTTTTCAAATTTTCGATCAAGGATAATGTAAATAAAAAAGGACTAAAATTTCCAAAGGATATTTCTCGAAAATCAATATTTTTAAAAATTTCAAAAAAATATATGTTAATTCTTATTATGTTTTGTACAAGTCTGTCAAATTTCAATGTGGAGTCTTTATTACAACATGAGTTATTAAGAAAAAAGCAGGCGAAGGTTTATGTATTTCATGAAATGTACCAAAATACAAAAAGGTGACAAATTACAAAAAGAAGGACATATCAAATGTAACGGAACTTTTTCGACTTTACAACCTAGACGAAATATTTATTGCCTGTTCACACAAAAAATTTACAAATATTTTATGACCTGTGGTCGGCTTATTGGCATAGCAAATTCAGTCCCTATTTAAAAAACATTTTATGACCCGTAGTTCACGCAAATTTTCCAATTCAAGAAAAGCAAGGCGTGTATTTTTTTACCTGTAATCTATTTTTTGTACCAAAAAAAACAGTATAAATCGTTCAGAGACTGTAAGTCAAACTTCAGTTGAATACTAGATTTCATAAGTGCTAAACGTCAAAGTGTTATAGTGTTAAAGTGACTTGATCGTTTGAAAAAACAAAAAAAAGAGACTAAATATTTAAATAAATTATAATTATTGTCAATACAAAAAAGTCGTGCACAATTCATTCGGTTGTGGTATTTTAAAAAAAAATATGCCATTCCATTCAACATTTTGCTGTAATCCTTTTAAAAAATCCGGTCACACTGGGTGCAACAAAAGTTTAAGACAAGTCCAAGAATGGATGCTACAGTATACTAAGGATAAAAACATTACGATCTCAAATAAAATTTGTGGGACATGTAGAATAAAATTTTCGCATCTGAAGAAATCTAATAAATCTAATTTGGAAGAATTGAAGTTGTTGCTATTTCAAAATTAAACCAATCTTTACCGTATCTGGAACAATCTCCGATAAAAAAGAAGAAGTTACATCAAAAACGGTACAGAGATGGAAAATTCAGGAAAATAAGTGATTCGATTCAAGACAAAATTTTCCACGGTTCAGCACAATCAACTTCGCATATGTGCCCACAATCCGAAATAATAGAACAATTAAAAGAAAAGTTTAAAACATTAACAAAAAATAGCGAGAAAATCCAACTGCTAACAATTTTACCAAAAAGCTGGGCAATACATAAAATTGAGGAAGAATTCCTGGTTACAAACTATATCGCGCGAAAAGTTAAGCATTTGGTTGAAACAAAGGGTGTGATGAGTACGCCTAACCCAAAACTGGGAAGTCCAATTTCACCAGTGACAAGCAATTTAGTAAAATCCTTTTATGAATCCGATGACGTCAGCAGGTGTATGCCCGGACAGAAAGATTTCGTGTCTTTTTTTGAAAATGGTACAAAAATCAGGAAAAATAAAAGACTTTTGCTTGGAAACTTAAGAGAAATGTACGCCTTATTCAAGGAACGACATGATGGAATAAAAATAGGTATTTCCAAGTTTTGCCAACTTCGTCCGAGGAATATAATTCTAGCAAATGCGAGTGGATCTCATAACGTGTGTGTTTGTACAAAGCATCAAAATGTGAAGTTGATGATTGATGCCATAAATTTAAAAAAATTAACTGCTGGTGTTCGGAATTATCAGCTTGAATGTTACAAAGATTGTTTGAAACAAATGACATGCATTCCATCTTCTTCAAAGTGTCACCTACGTAAATGTAACAAGTGTCCAGGAATTGAAAATTTAAAAGCAAAACTAAATCAACTACTAGAGCAAAATGATATTGATGAAATAACATAAACAATGGGTAAGTGTAGATAGGGATAATTTGGAGACCATGATTGGCCAAGCCGACGTTTTTGTGGATTCGCTATGTGAAAAACTTGAAATTCTATTACCTCATTCATTTATTGCAAAACAGCAGGCAGCATATCTGAGCGAAAGAAAATCAAATTTGGAAGAAAATGAGTATATAGCAGTTTGCGATTTTTCAGAAAATGCTTCTTTTACTATTCAGGATGCAGTCCAGGGATTTCACTGGAACAACTCTCAGGCCACTTTATACCCAATTGCTATTTATTATAAATCAGATGGAAAAACACAACATACAAACTTCATAATAATATCTGATTGTCTTGTACACGATTCTGTAGCTGTTCACCTGTTCCATCGCCACCTGAATGTATTTTTGAGAAAAAAGTTTAAAACAACCCCGAAGAAAATCACGTATTTTTCAGACGGTAGTGCTGCCCAGTTTAAAAATAAAAAGAACTTTATCAATTTATGTTATCATATGGAAGATTTTGGATGTAATGCTGAGTGGCATTTTTTTGCAACAAGCCATGGAAAAGGCCCAAGTGACGGTCTTGGAGGTACCGTAAAGAGAGAGGCACGTCGAGCTAGTTTACAGCGTCCATTACAAGGTCAAATAACTACTCCAAAACAATTATATGAATGGTGCCTGCAAAATCTTTTGAACTGTAATTTCGAGTTTTTAACTCTAGAAGACCACGAAGAAGAAGCACGGTTCCTTCAAATTCGTTTTAAAGATTTGCGTACTATTCCTGGAACTCAAAAGCTGCATTCTATTGAACCTGTAGATAAAAAAAAAATTAAAGTCAAGCGATACGCGGCAGATGCAGATTTTTTAATTGAAATCCTTCAGAAATAAATAAATATGCTGTAATAAAGTGTTTAATAATGATAATACATTATGTTGTACTTTTTATTAAAGGTTTAGCAATGGAGAAAAAGAGTTTAAGCAAAGAAAAGTCGAAAAAGTTCCGTTACATTTGATTTGTCCTTCTTTTTGTAATTTGTCACCTTTTTGTATTTTTTTGGTACATTTCATGAAATACATAAACCTTCGCCTGCTTTTTTCCTAATAACTCATGTTGTAATAAAGACTCCACATTGAAATTTGACAGACTTGTACAAAACATAATAAGAATTAACATATATTTTTTTGAAATTTTTAAAAATATTGGTTTTCGAGAAATATCCTTTGGAAATTTTGGTCCTTTTTTATTTACATTATCCTTGATCGAAAATTTGAAAAAAAATTTTTTTTGGAATGGCGCATGTTTTAGTCTGTAAAATGAGCCCTTGATTATTAACGTGCAATGAATACTTTTCGAGATATTAAAAATTGTGTTAAGGCATCTGAGTGCATTTTTATTGATTTTTGCCAACTTGGAATGGCCATAATTCTGAAAGTTCGAAGGCTATATGTCTGAAAGTTGGCAAATATTATTGTGCCGATCCATAGATCATGTGTACAAAATCTTATCAAATTTGGAGGTGATGAGGTCACAAATGTTAATATTTTCGGTTGATTTCATATGTTTTTACCCATACATACATAGGTATATTAAAAAAACTATCTTTGACGAATTTGAAGATTTGTTCTTACATTTTTGACAAATCAACTATCTCTTTTTTCGAATTTCTGAAAACGGGACATTTTTGCGTCCCCGAGTTGTTGTGTAAACCATGATCTTCTACTATTTAAGATAGATCGTATGGGTTTCAGTACTACGCTTTTAAAATGGATTAATTCCTATTTAACTGGCCGAAAACAATGTGTTAAATTTCGTAATGTTGAGTCAAAATCCATTAATGTTCTAGCTGGTGTGCCTCAATTAAGTCATTTTATCCCGCTTTTATTTATAGTACTTATTAATGATCTTGAATCTTGATCTTGTATGCGGATGATGTTAAATTATTCAATTCATTTACCAATATCGACGAACAATCTCGTTTACAGTTAGATATAAATAATCTCGCATCATGTTGCGAAAATAATCTTAATGGACCTTAATGGACCTTAGTAAAAAATTTAAATATATGGTGTTTACGAGATCTTTTCCCGTTAACGGCTTGTAAAGGGTGATCCATTTCGAGGTTCCCTACTTTTTTAAAGAAAAAAGCACAGAAAGTTCAAATTTAATGGGGAATGTTTATTATCATTTGAAAGAACATTCTTTGGCATTTATTTTTTGAAGATTATGTTTATCAAATGTTGGCCGCGGCTACGTCTCAGATGGTACATCCGTTGAGTCCAATTTTCGATGACTCGTTCAAGCATTTCGACTGGTAACTGGCGAATGACACACGTGATGTTTTGCTCGAAAGCACGAATCGAAGCGGGATTGTCCGCATAAACTTTAGACTTTACATATCCCCACAGGAAAAAGTCTAACGGTGTGATATCACACGATCTTGGTGGCCAATCGACCGGTCCAAAACGTGAAATTATCTGCTCACCGAAGTGTTCTCTCAATAAATCCATTGATTGATGCGCTGTGTGGGAAGTGGCGCCGTCTTGTTGAAACCAAATGTCGCCGAGATCACGAGCTTCAATTTCAGGCATCATATGTCAGTCCGAGTTGCTGCGAACGGCGCCGAATCGACACTCCACGGTTTTCGTGTACACTCTCAGCTACGGCCGCTATATTTTCTTCATTGAGTGCTGAACGTGGTCTATTCGGATGAATATTATCCAATAATGAATGCTGGGTCTCAAGATGGGTGATGGTGTATAGTACCTTCAGTAGGCAGATTATGTTGACCATAAGTTGAGCGAAGTGCACGAAACAAATTCTTCACAGAACGTGAATTTTCGTAATAAAGTTGAACGATTTGTAAAGTTGTTCAGGCTCAAGTCTTTCCATGATGAAATGCCACACAATACTAAGCAAAAATAACATGACAGCATGACACGACTCACACGTGATCTATCAAAAAAAGGCTATTGAAAAAAGTATCTCTACTTAGATCACAAAAGTTCAACAAATAAAATTTTTATACCAAAATCATTACATAAGCATTATTACAGTTTATATACTTATTACATGGCGATAAAAAATATAACATTGTTTAGAAATAATAAAAATGAATAATATTCATAACGAAATTAAATTGGACCATTAAAAAATCAATTTAAAGGTTTGCCTCAAAAATTACTTTTAGTTATTTTTCTTAAAGAAGAGTTTGAAAAGTTTTTCATAAAAAAAATTTTTTTTTTCAAAATATTTTTACTTGCAGAAAAGCTTTCCACATTTTTTAATATTTTGAAATTCAAACAAAATATTTTTAACTGAAATTAAAAAATTTTTATTTGAATCTTTTGCTAAACAAGCAAAGCTAACTGTTAAAAATTCAATTTACAGTTAAAAAAGAGCTATGAAAATTTCAATTGAAATTTACAAAACAACATTTAATATCCAGAAAACTTCATTTGAAATTCAATAATTTACGTATGAACTTACATTTAAAATTTCTGAATTAAATGGAATTTTCTCAATTTCAAATGGAACTTTCTGAAATTTAAATTACATTTTTAAGTGATAATTTGGTGTTTTTAGTAAAAGATATAAGTTTCTGATCTTAAATGGCAACTTCTGCATTTCAAATAAAAACCTCTTAATTTTAAAGGATAATTTAAAATAAAATTAAATGATAATTCAAATTAAAATCATGAATTTCAGTTAATATTTTCTCAGTTACAGTTGGGAATGGTGTTTTATATGTAAGTAGTTTCAACAAAATGAGGTTTCTGGTATAAAATGAAGGTCATATGACCGTAATAAAACTGTTTAAATATTTACTTTGTGGTTGCCCATGGATGAAAATTTGTCTAAAACAGCATCTGTAGATATTTCTTGTTTGTGATGAATATTCATCATAGCCTTTCCTCATTGTTGATCTGAGCCATGTTTTAATTCTCCGCAAAGTTGAGAAAGATCTTTCAGCTGTTGAGTTGCTTACTGGCAATAAAATAAAAATTTGGATTATTATCCGGAGAGTAGGGTATATATCTTCGTCCCAGTAAGATAATGCATATAAGCTTTCATCTGGAACTTCTGTTGAAACTTTCCATTTGAGCTGCCAATGAATAATTTCAGATTCCAACTTTGCAAGTTGAACTGCTTTTTTTAGTTGGTGCAGTCCATCAAAGTTCTCCAAAACTTGTGAAATTATCCCTTTCAATTCAGTATACGAAAGTTTTGTGATATTTTTCGGCAAAAGCTTAGGTATGCTAAAAACATTTAAGCATTCTTCAATAAAACGAGACTTGAGATCTTCCGAAATAGATTCTAATAAAGGAATATAACCCACTATACGAAAGTATTCTTCACAATCCTGTATTGGGTGCTTTATTTCAAATTTAGTTTTTTCGACTGAAATGTTTAGGTCATCACATATTATATTCGCTTTGTTAAAACTAAATCTAAAGCTCTCCTCTACCTCGCTTCCTTTATATTGAAGGCTCATTAAAAGAGTTTTTATTATGTCTGACCCCTTGCATAAGTCTAGGTCATTTTTTTGCAGAATTACACTCATTGGTTGTGCGAGGGCAAGAATATCACTAAGGGTTTACAATCCGCATATAAAATCAATTGAGCTTAGCGAATTTATTAAAATTGTCGCCTTTGTGGACGTATCTCTATCCTTCCAATGAGATATTTTCTCCAGTGCCTCCAATATATTTTTGATATTAACTACTTGCAAATTGTAATATTGTATCTTGCCGCTCCACCCGTCTCGTTTCACACAATATTGACAATTTTGATTCCTAAAATTTCATTAAAACATTATTCCTTTTGGGGCGTTTATTTTTGAAAAATGTTGTTGTATCCTTTATAAGCGACGTCACTTTTTGTATGAGTGGGACTTTAATGTTTTTAGATAAGAAGTTATTTAATCTTCGAATATAGCATGGTGTTCTTTTTGCGTTGGTTGCTTCCTATTGTATTTTTTTCATTGCGCCTTTTTCTGCTAACATTAGAGGGCAACCATCAGTACCAATACCAACACAATTTTGTTGGAAGTTTAAAACTATCGAAAGATAGCGCTTGTAAATAGGATATTATACATATTTCCATAGATAATAAAATAAATAAATAAAAAAAAATAATATATGTAAACCTTGTATACAAACTACAGGTCGCAAATATGAATATATTTTGATGAAATTTAGTGTATATCAGCCATAGAATGAGCGCTATTGAAATTGGTGAAAATCAGTTCAAGTTCAGATCTATCCAAGTTATCATATGGATGCGGTCAAACTGGGTTTGCGTATGTTTGTTACAACCATTTATCAGTAGTCCAAAAATACACCCTATAGGACAATACTTAGTCATAGCCCGCATATGAAGCTGATTCCCGATCTTCACTTATATCTATCAAAAAACAAAAATGTTACACAAATTTTTCTTAAATTTGGTTTATATATGTTCTTGCAAAAAATATGTGACCTTACCAAATATAGTTGGGATCGGTCCATTTTTCAACCTAGTCCCCATATAAATATAGCATCTGATATGAACATTTTCACTTTTCCACTCAAATTTGGTTTATGCTTATTTTCTATATCTAATTAGTTGGACCTAAGTTTCTAAACACATGGTATAGGGTATCGTATAGTCGGTCTAGACCAACTATAATTTTCGTAGTTGTTTTTATATTATTATTTTTATTTAATTATTTATATTTACTCGCAAATATGAATACATTTTGTTGAAATTAGGCATATAAGCTTCTTTTGGTCATAGGACGATCGCTATTGAAATTGGTGAAAATTGATGTTTGTTCAGACCCAGGCCCTGTACAAATGACCCCTCTAAGATCGACTTAAATTGCCATAAGATCCAAATTGTCAAATAGATTTCCGTCAAATTGTCTTTTAATGTGTTTATTATATCCTTTAATCAGTAGTAAAAAAATAAACCCTATAGGACAATTCTTAGTCATAGCCCCCAAATAAAGCTGCTTCCCGATCGTCACTTAAACCTATCAAATCAAAAATATTGCACAGATTTTTCTCAAATTTTGTTTTTATATGTTTTTGCAAAAAAAAGTGACTTTACCAAATATTTTAGAAAATTATAGTCAGTTTAGACCGACTATGCGATATACTATACCATGCGTTTTGGAGAATTGGTCTTAGATCCTACTAATTAGGTATAGAAAGCATAAACCAAATCTGAGTAGAATTTTTATTAATTTTTGGCCTGGGACTAGGTCGAAAAATGAACCGTTCCTGACCATATTTGGTAGTCACTTATTTTTTGTAGTTACAAACATTTGCACAAACACATTATACCCTGACTACATAGTTGTATAGGGTATAACACAAATTTCTGATTGTAACGGTTAAAGTGAGTAAAGAATTTTCTTCGTATCAATTGTTTTTATATCCTCCACCCCAGTGTGCAGAGGGTATATATAAGTTTGTCATTCTGTAATAATTAGAAAAAAAAATTTTAGACCCCATAAAAAATATATATTTGTGATGACAATGACGTCTTCAATCCGGCAGCTAGGGTGCTCGTTTGCACAAAAAATGATTCACTAAAATCCTGAAAAGTTTACTATTTACAATCGTCATAAGCGGTTGATTAGGTCCCGAGAATTGAATGAAGAAGTAAAAAAGTCTTGAAAAAATATGATTTGTCTATGTTGTTCTTCTCACGATCACGCCCTCAATAGGATTGCTGGGGTACCCGTTTTAGTGAGAATGATTCACTAACATCATGAGAAGGTTTCTGTTTGAAAAATCATGAAAATCGGTTTAATAGGTCCCGAGCAATCACTGAAAAATTAAAAAAAAATTTAAAAATATATGTTTCTGTATTGTTCTTGCTGTTATTCTAAATTTTGTATTTTTGTCATATCTGCACTTTTTTTTGTGGTCGTTGTGGCAATAATATAAAAAAAATTAACCCTTTGTACATTTTTTTTATCAACTCTGGTAGAAAAATTTAAAAGTTTCCATTGTTTTGGCATCACAAAAAAAATTCAGATCATTTCTGTCATCGCCACGAGCCTGCCTGCAAAGTTTCAGATCGATTGGTTCACGGGAAAAGAGTTAAAAATCGATCCAAAGTTTTATCGACAAGCTTACATTATGACTAAATAAAGCGAGGAAAAATTCGCCAACATCTAAAGCAAATAATGCTAAACTACCTAGTTGCTAATAAAAAAAAACAATGAAAATTTACAAAAAAAAAATTTATGTATTAATTTTTTATAGAAAAACAACAATAACTTTTGATGTTGAATTTTTTGTGTGTAATATTTACATATACATATGTACATATGTATATTAAATAAAAACAAGTAAGAGTGTTGATACCCTCCGCCTAGGTTTTCTTGCACTATTTGTAACAAATGGAAATAAAATGTTTAAAAATTTAAACAATTTGATCAACTTATAACCAAATTATTACAACAAATACTCTGAGTTTTCAGCATTTACGTTTAAAATTTTAAAGTCAATAAAAGATAGTAAACAAAATATATTTCTTAATTTCGGATCTTTTTCGGAATACTTGTCCATGTCTTATATTTTAAAAGCACTAGCGTTAATCAGTTTTATTTTTCAGATCTTATCAGTTTGTCATTCCGTTTCTAACGCATCGAGAAATGAATTTGCGTCTATGTGTTTCATGCAAAAGATTTATTACTCTTGGGTTTATTTTTTTGTAATTTTTTTTTTAACAACTTAATATTATATATTTTTCAATCTTAATCTTTAAAATTAAAAATATACCTATACCTTTTTTAAGTCTGGTAATAACTCTATAATATGGAGGAAGTACATATGTGGCTTCTTTAATAACAATGACAACTAAAAAACACTTTTTTGTGCAGTTTACTTGTTTTGTGCATCTTTTTTATACATAAGTACGCCAACTTTGTAGATCTCTTCGATTTTATTAAGTAAGTTTGTAAATAAAAAGAACATTAAAATATTATAAATTTAAACATAATTGATTTTAGAAAAATGTCCGATTCGTTTTTCGAAATACAGAAAACAAAGGTTTTACTCAAGTTAGTTGAGAGACGAGAAGCTAATGGGATGGAACATGCTAATAACCAATGTCTTAAAAAAAAATATCTTTTAAAACCAAGAACCAAAATTCTGTTTGCGTTATAAGATCCCATTTGCAAGCCATTTTAATTCATTGTGTAAATTTGAAATGCATCTACTCATATAAAAGATGAATTATCGTAATTGTAAAATTTTTGGTTTTGTTGGTTTTTTTAAGTTGTTTTTATGTAATTCTTATGATATTCTTATCTTATTTTTATGTTATTTTTCTTCGTTTTATGTTATTTTTGCTTTATTGAAATTGAAAATTAATAAATTAAAAATGAAAATTTTTTTTTGAAAAATTGAAAAAAGTAGTGTAGGAAAAAATGTAGGGAGAAAAAAAGTGGGTGTAGGGAAAAAAGGGATTTTTTTTTATTAGCGTAGAGATTTCTAAAAAAATCTCCTGGCATCACTCGTACCTATTAAAAGACAATGTAAGATTTCACAAGACAATGCGACATACATCCTCTTTCTTCAAAAGCTTTCATAACACTAAATGAAATTGTTGCTTTCTTTTACTCTTTGGTGAGTATTTTCGTTTTCGTTCGGCTGTACACATATAAGAAGCCGATTAGAGTTCGGCTTACTGGTGCCACTATGTATATGAGTGTGTGTGTAAACAAAAATATACGATATCCCAGTCATCATTTCGAAGATTGTTTTAACAAAAATCACCTTACTATGTCTTCTTCGAGCACTTTTTATGATTAAAAACTGATTAATCAAATGCGGTATTAGAAAAAGACTAAAAAATTATTTTTGCTTACGCTTAAAAAGTGATTTATAGAAAAATGACATTAAATACGACTCAAAAATAAGTCGAAACTGATCAGAAAATCGGATCAAAAAGGCCTCAAGAAGAGCCAGGGGTAAGGTAATATTTTCTCCCGACGAAAGAATATTTTGTGATAAGCAAAAGAGCGCATTTATGACTGTTTCATAGCACAGAGGAGTCAAAAAAGACTCCACGTGATCATCTATTGCATAAAATGTTTACTGGGATTTTATTCACTATCTGTAGAAACGAGTTTTTTAAGTAAAACAAATCTGCACACAATTTCAATTCTATTTCGGTCACAATGATACGATCACTTTGTTTACTAGCTAGCAGTAATATAAGAAAATAGTATTATAATACAGCGTAATGATGAATTGTACTTCTCAATTAATTTATTTTTAATGTCCATAAGAAGTTCGGTTTGTGCTTAGAAAAGCATGAATACATGTTTCCCAGGCTGAGGCTTGATCATTGCACTTTGATTGAGTTGAGGTCCGCGACTATTCCTGAAGTGGATAGCTAGTGCCTACAATTTTTGGTAGTTGGGAAAGGCGTTTGTGCAAAGAAAAGCATGAACACATGTTTCCCAGGGCGAAGCTAAATCATTGCACTTTGAATGAACTGAGCTCCGCGATTATTCCTAATGCGAATAACTCGTGCACAAAATTCTTGGTAGTCCGGGAATGGCGTTTGCCTGCGCGAAACATTAAATAATAAATTTTAAAAATATATTATAATTAAATATTATTGACATCAATATTATATTATTGACATCTGCCAAAAAAATTTTTTTTAAACACAAATTTTTTACAGAGTGGCTATTTTATGGTTTCACTACTACTTTTGAAAGCAAGTGTGTACTAAAAGTAGAACCCTTATAAATATACTATTTTTTGCAACCCTAAAAATTGCAGTATTTTGCATAAATAAAATAATTTGCGCTTATTATTGATATGCAGAATATATGAATGTTATTTTATGTTATGTATTTTGATATTTGCAACATTATTATGTATCAATTTGTAACATTATGTGATGTTATAAAAAATGCAAAATATTGATTGATATTGATTTTATATAGTTTCTTTTATTAATTAACTAACTTAAATATTACACCATAAAATGTTGATATTGGTGAATTTTTATTATTACCACAACGACCATAAAAACAAGAAGTACAGCTACATATGACAAAATACAAAATTTAGAATAACAATATAGGAAAACATCATATTTTTTTACCTTTTCAGTGATTTCTCGGCACCTATGAAACCTATTGTCACGATTTAAAAAACAGAAACCTTCTCATGATTTGGTGAATCATTCTCACTAACAACAAGCGCCGTAGCTATTCTATTGAGAACGTTATCGTGACAAGAAAAACATAGGCATATCAGATTTCTTCAAGACTTTTCTTACTCCTTCGTACAATTCTCGGAACTATGAACCGATTTGGACGATTTTAAATAGCAAACCTCTCAGGATGTTATTGAATAATGCCAACGAGCAACCTAGTTGCCCGACTGAAGCTGTCATCGTGATTTCCACAGACGGACAGCCGGACAGGCGGACAGACGGACATTGCTATATCAACTCGGCTTGTTATAAGGATCACAAATATATATATTTTATGGGGTCCAGATTTTTTTTCTAATTATTACAAACGGAATGACAAACTCATATATACCCTCTTCACACTGGAGTGGAGGGTATAAAAATATGTATAATAAGTATCAATATTCTGGGGATTTTATAACACGGTGTCTCGACTAGCTATAATTCATGACAAGTTAGAGAAACATAATAACGTCAAAACGAAAAGTGGGCAAATTATATCTAGACATTTCATTTCCAAAATGTCTTTGAACCGTAAACACTTAAATTTGTGTCCAATTTCCTCCCACGCTTTTCTTTTTAAAACCGTTTTTTAAAGTTTTCACTTTTGTAGTTCCATAAATGCTCATATTCGCGATATATCTTATATATTAAAAGAATTTATGAATAAACTTTGCATTCAAGATTTTTTTCAATATTTTTCTTCTCTCAAACCTCTATAACTAGAGTCCTAATTAACGTAGGCTGTTGACATAGGTCTAAGAACACTCAGTGGATCAAGCTCATTCTTTTGAGCTATTAACTGCTTAAATTCGTTGGGTTTGAGGAAAGTTATGCGTGGAGAATCAACTTTACTTTTACTGTACGTTAACTTATCTTGGCATATTTTGGCATTACTGTACGTTAACTTCTTTTGGCAAATTCGTAGGGTTTGAGGAAAGTTACGCGTGGACAATCAACTTTACTTTTACTGTACGTTAACTTCTCTTGGCATATTTTGGCATTACTGTACGTTAACTTCTCTTGGCAAATTTTGGTATTATATTATAAAAATTAATATAATATAATATAATATAATATAATATAATATAATGCTGCGGAGCAGCAGGGGTCCTCTAGTTTTAATGAAATTAATAATTTAGCTTTTATTTATTTATTTGGTTTCCTACACAACAAGACTAAGAGTCTTATAATTAAAGGATCGGTATAATGTGATACAGTATTTAATGAAAATATAACACTATTTATAATTTTTATAAAAACAAAACAACAAAAATTATTTTCCATATATTCAAACAAACAAAGCAATGTTTAATCAATATTTACATGGTATTGAAAAATTGGAAAACTTGTTTCCTAAAAGGTGGTGGCGGTAGCAAGTTCCAAAGACGTGTGCATTGTATATAGAACTGCCACTCAGAGACCAAACTTTTATGCCTTATTTGAATTATAGAATTATTTCTTCTTGAATTAGAAAAGGATATCCGATTAAACAGATATGTAGGCTCACGTGTAAATATTATCTTATGCATCAGTATGAATGATCGTATCTTCAACAGACCG
Organism: Cordilura impudica; assembly: GCA_963682025.1. NCBI lineage: Eukaryota > Metazoa > Arthropoda > Insecta > Diptera > Scathophagidae > Cordilura > Cordilura impudica. Next base: position 242,855,084 of record OY821517.1, on the reverse strand, counting down.
CAAAAATTCTTACCGTAAAGTTTTCGTGCATTCGGGATGATCTTTTCAAATTGTAAACGTATCTTAATATAGAATTAAACGTAGTTGTTAATTTCCTAGAGCTAATAGAATCACAGCCAGTAAATAGTTCGCATCCGTACAACAAAGTTGGAATTAGATAGGTTTTTGTAAGTAGAACTCGTAAATGGACTGGTGTAAGATGTTGAGTTTTCCATAGTGATCGAAGCATTGAATACGTTTTTCCCGAATCGACATTTATATGATCAGACCAGGTGAGAGTTTTACTGAAAATAGTTCCAAGATTTTTGGTTTTTTGCGTAATTTCAATAATTTGACGGTTAAGAATAAAATCTGGTGTAGCAAGAAGAGGCACAGATCTTCGAGTAATAATGATGCATTTAGACTTTGAAGGATTGAGACATAGCCCATTTGCCATAGCCCATAAATGAATTCATTTAAGATCCCCATTTATGTTCGCAACACAGTTATTTAGTTCATCGAAAAGACTACAATCGTAAAGTTCCACATCATCAGCATATGAACTTTACAATACGAAAGTTGCCTAGGCAAATCATTTATATATATACTAAGCAGAAGCGGTCCTAAAATCGAACCTTGCGGGACGTCCCACAGTGTCGTGATTTCATATAACGAGTGGCCATAAATAGAAGGAGTGGTTGTAAAGAGTTGAAATTTGGCACACGTATTTTATTTGATAAAAGAAAAAAAATATTAAAATTTCAAAAACTTTGGAGCAAGGATTCGTGTCCTTCCCATATATCCTGAAAATAAAAAACGTCATAAAAGATGGAAAAGAAGTCCGAACTTTATGAAATTTTGTACAGTCATTTAGTTTGATACCCTAAATGATTTGATAAAATTTTATCCAAATCGGAGCAAGGACACGCCTTCTCAAAAATGTCCTTTTTCAAAAAATTAAAAAAAAAAGTGAACAAAAAATTAAATTTTTATATTAATTTGATACACGAAACACTTGTAACAAGAATAATGTGTGTGTCAAATTTTATCCAATTTTAATAATTTTTAACAATTTTTTATATTAATTTTTTTTAATAAAATTTTTGGCGATTTTTTGTCTTAAATTTTTTTAAAAACGAAAAAAATTCAATGAAAAAAATTCAAATGGAAAGTAAAGTAAATGTTACTTTTTAATGTTTACACTTGTTTTATTATTTAAATAAATTATAAAAAATAATGTTTTGAACAATTTTTATTTATTAAATACAATAAAAAAGAAAATGTTAGAATATGTTTACTCTATTCATCCGAATCACTTTCTTCAAGCTGGTTTATTAAATTTTCTTGATTATCCGCATAAATATTATTTTCCTCAATAATGAAATCAGTTATTTCTTCACAACTCCTTTTACTTATTTTATCTTCTTTTATATGTATAGATAACTTTGGTTCAGACTGCAAAACCATTCTTTCTATTAGGTCTTTATTAGTATTTGTACGACTATTTTTTCGAGAATGGTTTAAACGAGTTTTTCTAAAAACATTATGAGTGGCTTCTATAGCTTCTTCAGATAACATACCTACTGGAATCTTGGAGTTTTTTATAAATTCTGCTCCATGAACTAGTATTTTGTGGACAGTAACAGGCATACAATACCAAGAATATTTTTGAACATATAAATTCCATGTTTCTCTAAGCAGCTGTTGAAAATTTATAATATTTATTGTTTTACTGCTTGAAATAGTTTTTAAAATCGAAGAAAAATTTTTAATTAGTGATGGGTCAACCTGCGTTATGCTATATGAGACATCAATGTTGCTGAAAAACCGTCTCGCAGTATTCCCATCATTTGTTGTACCAAAACCGGTTTTAACTTTATCTACATTTAATCCAAGCTCCTTTTTAAAATCTTCCTGAATTTTAGATTTTCTTTGATTTAAAATTTGCTTATCATCATTTTTTGAAACTCTCCAAATTTTTAGAGGCAACCTGTAAGCTATGTGTAATATACACTCAAAGAATTTTATCCATGCATGTAATGTTGATAATCCGTGTTTATGTAATTCTTCTCTTTTTTTAAGGTCCCTCTCAAATACTTGAATAATTAAAAATTGTGCACATCATTTACAACCGTTCGCATATTTTCATATTGTCTATACGATAGATCATTATCTATTAATAATGCTAAAGCCTTTTCTACGGAAATAGAAGTTTCTGGAGTTGGGCTAGATACTCTTTGAACAGCTCTTCGTAATTGCTCAGGGCATGTAGACCTCACAAGATCATCTACCTTTCTTCTTTTGGTTCGTTCAGAACTTTCATTAAAGCCTACTCTTGGTCTTCCTTTACGACTTGTACTTGGTCCCTCAATAAATAAAAAAAAATTTTATTTATTATATTATAAAAAATAAATATTCACATAATGATATTACAATGTATATATCTTCTTCTTCCACTTCTTCTTCTTCTTCTACTTCTTCATCAACTTCTTCCACATCAAAAAATGAATTTAGCCAGAAAAAGTTTTTGTTTTCAAACACAGATTTCTTTCTGTAGCATTTTTCCCAACTTTTTTTTATTCTAGCTAGAATTGATTTAAGTCTTACAATACTTTTTTGTTGCAATTGTGTCTTAAATTTATATTCTAAATGATTTTTAATTTCCGTAAGGGCTAGGGAGTGTGTTGTATGTTTGTGCCAAATATAGAAAATTTGCCTAATTTGCACTTGCCTTGACACAAAAAGTGAAAAAAGTTGACTATTCTGCCAAGCTCTGCAAAAGAGACCCATTTTTTTTTAATGTACATACTTGTATCAATATTATATTAAAGTATCAAAAATAAACTCGAATAAACTTTTTTTTAGACCTTCTATAAACTTGTAAGTTGTAAACAATTAAAAAAATTTCTTTCTGTTTACATTCAGAATAACGGTACAAAACACATGATGAATTAAATGTAAAAAAAAATATGTTACCATATTTTAGTAATGTCATACTTTAATATTTATAAACAATTTAACTGCATTATCGACAATTTACGTTAAATTAACCCATTTGTATATACGCTATTTTTCACGTTTCTTGTGTGCATATTGCATACTTACCAAAAACTTTCAACTTTGATTGGCTATAACTTTGTCAAAAATATTTTTTTTTCAAAAATTCTTTTTGATTATTGTAATTTGAAATCTAGTTTATCAAACTGTTTCAACAGATTTTTAAAATTCCAAAAGTCGTTTTTTTTTATTTTTGGCCGCTGACACCACACAGTGCGTCCTTTTTTACTGGAAGCACATTTGACATTTTATTATTGGCGTGAACGTATTGTGGTCGATATAAGACGAGTTGCGGAAGGAGAGAAACCAAAAAAAGTTCTTAGCTTCATGCAGAGTATTTCATGATTCACAGTATTAAATGCCCTCGAATGATCTAAGAGCACTAGAAATGCAATGTTACCACTATCAATATACCCACGAATATCTTCAGACACATCAATGAGTGCAGTTATGCAGCTATGTTTAGGACGAAAGCCTGATTGTCTGTCTGAGAGTAGGCTCTTATTCTTGACATGTTTTCCAATTTGCTGATGCAATAACCTTTCAAGCACTTTCGACAAGTATGGTAGGATAGCAGTGGGACGATATTCTTTATTTGATTTAGGAATGGGTAAAATTTTAGCATATTTCCAACCTTGAGAAATACACTTTTTGTGATAATAGTATTAAAAATATGGGTAATTTGAGGCAGCAGTTAAGGGATAATTTCCTTTAAGAATCTGGGATGTATGTTATCAGAACCAGCAGCATTAGATTTCATATTTTCATAAAGTTGAACTAATATCAGAATTGCGGGTATAGTATCCATCGTTTACGGGGATGTCAGGGATATTTGTAAAAGATTCGTTAAGCGAAACAATATTTATTTCAGAATTGACAATTTCCTTAGATTTGCCGACACCAATTTCTCGTATAATTTTCCATGTTTTTTTAGAGTCTGCAGCAGAAATAGTATGCAGATTTAGCAGTTTTTATCATTTTATTTACTTGTTTTCTATCTTTGGAATATTCGTCATATAATTATCTGTTTTAAACAGTTTCCAACTTTTAAATGCTTTATTTTTTGTTATTTATTTTTGTTATTATATTTTGTTATTTTTAAAGGTACAGAGTTGTGGAACACATGTGCATTAAGTTGCGAAATTCTAAAATACTTAAACGTCAAAATCGAATGAAATTTCAAATTATTGGCAGGGTTTAGAGCAGAATTTCTGTCATGGCAAAAAGTTGAATTATTAAGTCATGACATGAACATTAGTGGTCTCCACTAGCCATTGTCTTGAACATTGCCATGAAGTATAGCTAGTCGAGACACCATATATCATCGCAAGTTTTGCAAATATCAAAATACTCTAAATAATATACATATAATATAATATATATTCATATACAAAAAAACAACTGACACGATACGTTACTGTTACGTGTGGTTAACTAGGCCTTAAGTTAGTTACATGAAAAGCATTTACATCATTACTGAACGTAACCGATCCCAATGCTTTTCATGTAACAAAAAAAATCATGAGAGTCCGATCACAGGAGAGATGTGTAAACATCTAGTAATTAAAGATTTTTTATGTCACTTTTTTAAAATCAAACAGAAAGCGTCGTCTATGTATCACTTATTGCAAACAACTGCAGGCGCTCTGGTTATACCTGTGGGGTTGTTGAATTATGTATATGTTATACTTTTATGTTGTGAAATTTTTAACGTTTTACAGCAAAGGGTTGTTGAATTAGCTGAAACAATTTTTTATCATAATTTTTTCACAAATACAATCATAAGACACACCGATTTGTCTTACGGCTCACATGTTACGCTGTTTTTGTGACTGTATTGTGAAATAGAGCATAAATATTATTAAAATAATATTAATAATAATAAATGTTAACCGTTTCCCCAAAAATGTGCATATATGATGAACTCGGTAATTCTATTTGTAAACACAAAAAAAGTCTATATACCAAACTTATGGTCATGTTTGTAAAAAATAATAGAAAAACGTACCTATAAATTAAAAGACCTGCCAAATTTTTTTGTTTATTATTTAAAAAAGTAATATTTATTTATTTATTAGCTAGAAAAAGTAATACAAAATACATTGATGTTGATTTTGTAGTAATATGGTGTTGTATTTTGTGTGTGTAATATTTACATATACATACATACATACATACATATACCCTGCCGCTCACTTGATTACCGCCCCTGAATCTAACTCAACAATAATAAAAAGCTTTTAAAGCTCAATGCATATAACCGCTATTTATACCCTCCACTCCAGTGTGCAGAGGGTATATATAAGTTTGTCATTCCGTTTGTAATAATTAGAAAAAAAAATTTGGACCCCATAAAATATATATATTTGTGATCCTTATAACAACCGGAGTTGATATAGCGATGTCCGTCTGTCCGTCTGTCCGTCTGTCCGTCTGTCCGTCTGTGGAAATCACGATGACGGCATCACTCGGGCAGCTAGGGTGCTCGTTGGCATAAAAAATGATTCATTAACATCCTGAAAAGTTTGCTATTTAAAATCGTCCAAATCGGTCAATTAGGGCCCGAGATTTGAATGAAGAACTAAAGAAAGTCTTGAAAAAATATAATTTTCTATGTTGTTCTTGTCACGATCACGCCCTCAATAGGATAGCTAGGGTGATAATTTTTGTGAGAATGATTCACCAAATTCATGGGAAGATTTCTACTTCAAAAATCATTAAAATCGGTGGAACAGGTCCAGGTAAATCTATGAAAAATTAAAAAAAAAATGAAAAACATGATGTTTCCATATTGTTCCTGTTGTTATTCTAAATGTTGCATTGTTGTCATAGCTGGACTTGTTGTTTTTGTGGTCGTTGTGGTAATAATATAATAAAAATAAACCCTTTGTACATTTTTTTGTGAACTCTGGTAGAAAATTTTAAAAGTTTCCATTGTTTTGGCATCACTAAAAAATTTTTTTAGATCATTTCTGTCATTGCCACGAGCCTGCATGCAAAATTTCAGATCGATTGGCTCACGGGAAAGGGGCTAAAAATCGATCCAAAATTTTGTCGACAAGCAGACACTACCAGTTAATATAAAGGCAGTAAGTAAAGGGAGTAAAAGTTCACCAATAATTTAAAAAACAAATTTTTATGTATTAATTTATTTAAAGAAAAAAATAATTAAATGAAATAGTAATAATAATAAAAAAAAAATAATATACAATACAAAAAAAAAGAATATATAAATAAAATAAAATAAAGATAAATGCATTCATAGCATTATAATACATATAAAAGGTCAATGTTTTCTACCCGTAATCGTAACGAGTCAGTTGTTTTTTTTTACATGAAAATCATTTAAAACAGTTACCGAACGTAACCGGAACGTCCCAATACTTTTCATGTGAAAAAAAGGCTGACACGTTACGTAACAGTTACATGTCGCTAACTTGTTCTTTACACAGGCTACTGCTGTTGCAGCCAACTTCAAGTCTATTTATATAGTTTCGTAAGCATAACTGATAAAATTGTTTCTATTATTTTTTGCTGTAAGTAATAAATTATAAATATACTGAATTTGCAAACTAAAATGGATACATATATTGGAGGTGCTTTAATACAAAAGAGTTAACGAAACAAAATCAAAAAAAAAAACAACTCTACAACATCAACAATGGCAGTCATATGTTCTTCAAATAGAAAAAAAAAACTGCAAGTGTGTTTTGTTGGCTACAAAACAAAAATAGTGTTGACAATATAACAAAATATGTAAAAGAAGTTAGTGCTATGAAATATTTTATTTTGTTTAAAAAAAAAATCGCAAAATGAAAGGCTATAATTCCATTAATAATCAAAAGGCGTTAAACTAATTTATTTATTTTTACGTTGTACTAATGCATTTTAAATAAGTAAAAGTAATTGTATATTTAAATAAAAAGCATTTGTATTATATGTTGCTGTCGTATTCAGAAAAATCAAGTAGCTGACTATACGACTACAAATGCTGCTGCCAGCAGTCGTCTATGTGTTTCATTCATGATGTTGCATTTTTTTGCGAGCAATACTTACATATATTCTAAATAAAGAAATAATAGTTCTTTTCATACTGCGAAATCTATACAAATATATGTACAAATACTATATGTCAAATTTCAAATTTGCAATAATTGATACATTTTTGAAAGAAAATTGTATAATATGAAATGTCTTTAATTTATTTCATAGAAAACAATTTTTTGAGGTGCGTGGATTTTCCATATTTACTGTTTTACTATTTTCGTAATGAGGTTAAATGAGTTAAAAAGAATTTAAAATATTTGAAAATATTAGGTGAGGATCCTCAAGATGTAATATACGATCGGTCTAAAACTTTTCACTTAGAGCCACAGTTAAATTCGAAACAACAAAAACCCATATATTTTGTGCATAAAGTTTAATATTAAATGTGCTTTTCTAAAATGCCTATATATTTTTTCTCATTCATTTCTGACCATCTTCAATGTAAATTTACCAAAGTTTTTTTTATTGCAATATGTATATAAAACTTAAAAATTTAATATTTTTTATTGTGTATTAACTTATTATTCTGCGATTTTCATTACATCACAAAATGTTACAAATTGGCACTACTGTTTCAAAAACAGAAAACTTCTAAATCAGTTGAAAACAGTTGATCTGTAAAACTGTGTGTGAAATTGTGTCAAATAAAATTACAAATATTAATAAATATAATAATACATATATATATATATTATTAATTTTGTTAAGAATTAGCACAAAATTGATTTTCCATTTTGCATTTCATTTATAAAGAATTCTGCCATATTTTGTTAAAGGGAAAATCCATTTTTGTTATATTAAAAAAAACAGACTTGCATTTAATTTTTCCGTGACTGCCTCAATAATTGCGTAGATGCCACCACAATATTTTTTCTAATTAAAACAGTTGATCTGTAAAACTGTGTGTGAAATTGTGTCAAATAAAATTACAAATATTAATAAATATAATAATACATATATATATTTTATTAATTTTGTTAAGAATTAGCACAAAATTGATTTTCCATTTTGCATTTCATTTATAAAGAATTCTGCCATATTTTGTTAAAGGGAAAATCCATTTTTGTTATATTAAAAAAAACAGACTTGCATTTAATTTTTCCGTGACTGCCTCAATAATTGCGTAGATGCCACCACAATATTTTTTCTAATTAAAACAGTTGATCTGTAAAACTGTGTGTGAAATTGTGTCAAATAAAATTACAAATATTAATAAATATAATAATACATATATATATTTTATTAATTTTGTTAAGAATTAGCACAAAATTGATTTTCCATTTTGCATTTCATTTATAAAGAATTCTGCCATATTTTGTTAAAGGGAAAATCCATTTTTGTTATATTAAAAAAAACAGACTTGCATTTAATTTTTCCGTGACTGCCTCAATAATTGTGTAGATGCCAACACAATATTTTTTCTAATTAAAACAGTTGATCTGTAAAACTGTGTGTGAAATTATGTCAAATAAAATTACAAATATTAATAAATATAATAATACATATATATATATTATTAATTTTGTTAAGAATTAGCACAAAATTGATTTTCCATTTTGCATTTCATTTATAAAGAATTCTGCCATATTTTGTTAAAGGGAAAATCCATTTTTGTTATATTAAAAAAAAACAGACTTGCATTTAATTTTTCCGTGACTGCCTCAATAATTGCGTAGATGCCACCACAATATTTTTTCTAATTAAATATTAACCAATATCTAACTAGAATTATGATTTATTCTGACTAAAAAGTTCCAATTAAAAGTTATTCATCCCAATTATGAATATTCTCAAGGAATTTCTTTCTCACGGAAAATACATTTCTCGAGAAAAAAATTCCTCCAATTATAAATTCCGCGTGAACAAAAAATGATTAACTGGCATCATCGAATTTCGAAGCCACTTGCTTTGCTTATTGACAATTTATTTTCTATTTTTTGTGTGTGTGCAAACGACCCTACAATAAATGTCCCACTAAAGATTTTTGTTTGCTATCAAGTTGAGTTGCATTTGAGATCAAATACATTTTTCAAATCTCCAACGTTAATTCTCAAATGCCCTCAATAGTTCGAATATAGTCTTCTCAACTTAAAAGGCACATTTTTTATATGGCGATTTTCATAGTTATCAAATTGAGAAATTTGTGATTCTCAACTTGATAGCAAAGAAATATTTCCAATCGGTATCAAATGGAAGGTACGGAATTGCCATATTAAAAAATATTATACTAATTTTAGAAATGAAAACAATTACTTTTTTTAATGTTTCAATTTAATTTCATTATATATTTAACATTACTATGTACATATTTAACATTAAATGTACATATTATGTACATTTTTTAAAATCTAGAATTAAAAATAAATGAATTAATTAGTTGTACATTTTTTGAAAAATTTGACAAAAAGCAGAAATAATTAAAAATATATCAATGATTTATTTGTACTTTTTTGGCATTTTTTAATTTAATTTATTATTTATGACATATTTAAATAATATCTCAGACTTAACACAAATCGTATTCAAGTTGAAAAAATGTTTGGTCTCAAGTGGAGAAAAGTGTTGGATATCCAATTGAGAGTAAAAATGTTTCTCAAAGATTGGAAAAAATGTTAAGTCTCAACTTGATGTCAAGTTGAAAGCAAACAAGGAGAAAAATTGTTCAACCCAAGTTGAGAATTACATTTGACATCAATTTAAGAACTTAACTTTTCTCCAACATTGGCGAAATAATATTTCAATGCATACTGGGGAATGACCGAAACTAACACATAAACAGTTTTTTCCTATTTGAAAAACATATGACTCATTGTTGCTGTTGTAGAGTTGTTATACCCTCCACTCCAGTGTGCAGAGGGTATATATAAGTTTGTCATTCCGTTTGTAATAATTAGAAAAAAAATTTTGGACCCCATAAAATTTATATATTTGTGATCCTTATAACAACCGGAGTTGATATAGCGATGTCCGTCTGTCCGTCTGTGGAAATCACGATGACGGCATCAATCCGGCAGCTAGGGTACTCGTTGACATAAAAATGATTCACTAACATCCTGAGAAATTTGCTATTTAAAATGGTCCAAATCGGTCGATTAGGGACCGAGATTTGAATGAAGAACTAAAAAAGTCTTGAAAAAAAAATAATTTTCTATGTTGTTCTTGTCACGATCACGCCCTCAATAGTGCAGCTACAGTGATCATTTTTAGTGAGAATGATTCACCAAATTCATGGAAAGATTTCTACTTCAAAAATCATTAAAATCGGTGGAACAGGTCCAGGGAAATCTCTGAAAAAGTAAAAAAAAATGAAAAACATGATATTTCTATATTGTTCTTGTTGTTATTCTAAATGTTGCATTGTTTTCATAGCTGGACTTGTTGTTTTTGTGGTCGTTATGGTAATAATATAACAAAAACAAACCCTTTGTACATTTTTTTATCAACTCTGGTAGAAAAATTTAAAAGTTTCCATTGTTTTGGGATCACTAAAAAAATATGTTAGATCATTTCTGTCATTGCCACAAGCCTGCCTGCAAAATTTCAGATCGATTGGGTCGCGGGAAAGTGGTTAAAATCGATCCAAAATTTTTTCGACAAGCAGACACTACGAGTTAATATAAAGGGAGTAAAAATTCACCAACATCTAAAGCAAATAATGCTAAAATACCTAGTTGTTAATAAAAAAAACAATTGGGCAATTCACAATGGGTAATGTATCGTTGTATCTCTTGTATCGTGTATCACTTTACAATAGTGTAAAATTGTTGTTGGTAATTTTCACTGAAAAATCTGATACACGATCCAACTTCATTTGCTATGTTTAGTAAATGTTGTATATTGTATCATAACATATCAGTTCCAAGTGAATGCCAGTTTTTATGAAAAAGAAAAAACAAATACATAGAATATTATCAGCATAAATAATTATAAAATAAAATATGGCAAATAACGCAAATACATCGATAAGTTTATTTATATAAAAATTAATGTTTATATTTTTAGTATGTATTTTCTCTTTCAGTACCAACCAAAACATTTAACATTTTTTTTTTCATTATAAATTAACATGCAAGAGGTACGTAACTAAAACTCCAGGGTATATCTCACGACCAAAAAGCAAACACTGACAAGTGTTTTCTCTTATACAAAATAGCAGAAGCGACGAAGCGATCTTTCCTCGTTGGATCGAAAATTACTAAAGAAAGCGTTTTACAATATGAAAATACAACTGAGTGTTCACAACAAATGATTGTATTCTGTATTTCAATACAACGTACAATATACAACACCTGTTGTGAATTGCCCAAATGTAAATTTAGCAAAAAAATTTATGTATTAATTTATTTAAAGAGAAAAACACAAAAATAACGTTTGACGTTGTATTTTTTGTGTAATATTTAAATATACATACATACACATATTAAATAATACAAATAATGTACATATATTATATATATGTATGTATGTATATTCATAGTAACTGCATGTTAGAAATAAATCGGTTATTTTATTTACATAAAATTCTGCAGTATTTTGTTGTGGGGAAAATACATTTCTTTTGTATAACAGAGTGTCACTTCATTTTGCTCAGCGTGACTATGCCACAGTAGATGCCGCCATAATTTTTGTTTGTTCTAATTAGCTTTGCAATAGTTATTTCTATTTTAACATGAATGTTAATATTTTCAACTAGATATCATACAGAACAATGTTAAGAGTATACACGGGTTGGTCTTTTATTTCATACGTTTTTTCATTATTCTTTTACAAATATGAACATAAGTTTGGCATATTACCCACCAATCTCACATCACACTGCAAGTTCGAAAAACTCAATACACTCACATTTTTTTACTAATACACACACATTTTCCGCAGTGGTCACACTAATGGCACCAAATTTTTCGTGCGAATAGTGGCAGACACTAACGATGATTAATGTTACCCTGTTATAAATTTAATCCAAATTTACTGGATTCTGTAAAATTGTAATTAAAGTTTTAACTTGTTAAATCTATTATAATGATTTATTTTTTGAAATGCGCATACAAAAACGCAAGTTTGTTAATTATAGAGCATAAATATTATTAACTATTATTAAAATAATACTAATAATAATAAATGTAAACATTTTCCCTCAAACATGTGCCTGTATAATAAACTTGGTAACTCTACTTAAAATAAAATAAGAGAGAGAAGTATACAAATGTTTTCAAGTTTACGCTTCGACAACATTTTAAAAATGAGATTGCAGTCAGATGTTTGAGCATAAAATTTAATGGCGATGGATTCGACTAATTCGAACAATTTTTCGTTGATAATATGTACACAACGATTTTACAATTTCAGTGTGATGTGAGATTGGGGGGTTAACTTTTTGTTGTCTTTACAAAATAGAGTTACCGAGTTCGTCAATGAGTTTTTTGCTTACAAAACAGTTCTACATAGTTATATAGAATTATTATTCTGCTTTACCTATAAAATATCTGATTGCGATTACATCTAATTTTTAAAAATTGTTTATAATTAATAAAGCATTATTATTCACATAAATACAAAATTTCACTTTTTAAATTTTCCATTCAAATTTAAGAAAATATCAATTATAATAAAAACTGAAAATAAAATTTCCAATTATAAATTAGAAAATATTAATTGAGTTTCAGAAAATCATATCAAAACGTCGGAAATAATAATTTTAAATTTAGAAATATCTTTACATTTAAAAATGTTTACATTTAAAAAAAATATTGCCATTCAGGAGATATTAATAACTTTTCAGTACCGCGATTCAGTAACTTCTTTTAACGATAGTCGAATTGTAAAAAAAAAGAAAATTGCAAAATTATCAGTAAAATTTTGAAACGATATTCGCTATTGTTAAAGTCAGCTGTTGTTGTTATCTAAACGACAACCATTTTTGTGTTGTTTATCCAATCGATAAAAACTTAAATTTTTAGGTTGAAATGTCGTCATACATAAATAAAAATCATGATATAGTGAAAATATTTTGCTTTAATTAAAAAACTTTTTTATATAAATAAAAAAATTAAATAGCATATTCAATTCATTATTTCATTTTCAAATAAATAAACAGAAATATTAGTAAAAAAATAAAGATATTAAACATAAACATAAAATCATCCTGTCAAACACGAAGTAATTTGTTTTTTTCTATTCTTTGTGTTTTTCGCTTATTTTGACAGAGATGCCACTCCTTTACAATTTAAATAAATAGAAAAACAGATTTGTCGATATTAATTTAAATTCAATGAATTTAAGAAAACCTCAAATGATATTTAAGAATTGCTAACATAAAAATTGTTACATAAGTAAACGTAATTTTATGAGAATGTTATTTTTTATATATAAATTTTCACAATTTTTTTTGGATGAAAATTTGAAGTTTTTCAGAAAATATAGATAACATTAAATTATTTTATTTAAAATGTTTGGGACTTTTCGTTTTTTGCGTTTTTCATCCCTAATTTGATTATTTATTATTATAAATTTATTCTCTATGTTTTCAAAATATGGCAATATTTAAAAAAAAAAGTTGAGAGAGCTTTTTTTTTTGGTTATTATTTTGTTACTCCATCCGACCTATATGGCCACAATGAAGAAATATTTGGCCAGTTAAAAGAAACTATACAGCCATCTCCAATTAGCACGATTTAATGCATATAGCCATTCTACACAACCATTACCTTTGCAATGGAGGTTAGGGCGAGCTATTTAATTAGCAAAAACTAAATTAAACGAGAAGTTATGTCATATAACCGGAAACGCATGCATATAGGTATATAACCAAAATGCATGCCGATCAGCAACCACGATGACCAAAAAGCAAACACCGAAATAAATCCGAAATAATAGAAAAGAAGAAAACCAACCCAAAGAATTTGCTGAAATAATTTGGTATTAAGTTTAACAAATTGTTTACTTTTTCATTTACATTTATTATCAAGACTCAAACCGAGGTGGAGGGTATCAAAGATTCGGCACAGCCGAATTTAACACTCTTACTTGTTTTTTGTTGTAATCATTTCATCACTCTCTATACTTCTATAAAAAAACTTCATGCATTGGAAATGTCCCGTTATTTTAGTTTGCAATTCGCTTTAAAATTTGTCAGAAATTTCACATATTTTACGTTATTATGAGTTTTTGTTTGAACGTTAAAGGGAAAAGTGCACTAAATTTAATAATTGCTCATTAATATATTATAATCAATTAATTGCAACCAATATGAGCCGCGCAAAATCATTAGATGTCGAGGAAAAAGCCAAAATTAAGGCTTATAAGAAGTGTGGACTATCAATTCACAAAATATCTGAAAAAATTAATAGAAGCCGTAAAGTTATATGGTCAACATGAAAGGGCGAACGAAGATTGTACTGACGGCTACTGATAAGAGCGCTATTTTCACACATGCGTCAAATTCAGACGAATCTGCCGCCACAATTAGAGAAAAATCCGGTGTAAATGCAAGCGTCTCAACTGTAAAGCGGATAATTGCCAATGCAGCACATCTGCAACGCTTAAAAGAAAAAACCTCCACTAAATATACGCCGTAAGGAGCATCGTCTTAACTTTTGCCATGCCAACATGACGTGGAATAAGGAGTTGTATCGTGTAATATTTTCGGTTGAATAGAAATTCAATTTGGAAGTGCCCGATGGCTATAATTATTACTTGCACGATCTGCGCAAGGAGGAACATGTGCTAAACCGTTTACACAGCCGAGAGGGTGGTGTCATGGTATGGGGAGCCATTTCTTATTATGGCACCTTAGAGTTGCCGTTTTTGACGCCCAGAATGAACACGACATCATATAAAATCGTGTCGGAAAAGGCTTTTCAGGAGGTAGTTGAACTATTTGGCAAATAATATAAAAAATTCTTATTACATAAGTTTATTACACAGTTTATTTTTAAAACGTCACTTAGTAAAAAATATGTTTTTTATGAAGGGGTTCTATTTAAGTGAGCTAAATAAAAACCTCAACTTTTTATCAGCAGTATTGTTAAAAATAAAAAAAATAATTCACATAAAATGTGTCAACTAGGTTCTGCTATAACTTTTAGAACTGAAAAAACTTTGATTTAAAAAAGAATAAAATCAATCGCGCTATTGGTTTGGGAGCAATGGTGTTTGAAAATTAATTATAAGAGGGGCGCTATTCAAGTGAGAAGCAGTGAATTAAATAATAAAATAATATAAATATATTCTATATATCGCACCTGTACCTCTAAAGTGAGTCAACTCAAATTTTTTTAATTTTCACTTTTTGCAAGAAAACGATACCCAGTGGTCATATCTATCCACTGTAAAAATCTTACATCGATTTTTCTAGTCTTTCGTAAAAAAAATACAGTTGTAACCCTCTTTGTGTTATAAGAATAGCTTCTTTAGAATCCACTAAAAAGACTTACTTTGAGTTGCACCAAAAAAACCTGTTATTTTTGATGATCACTGAAAATCGCAAAAAGAATTACTGTTGATACATATGTATTATTCGCAATTCCTTACAATGAAACAACAGTTTTTCAATTTTATAGTAAATATTAAAAAAACCGTTTTTTGCCTCTACTGAAAATTTGTAAATTTTGAGTTGACTCACTTCAGAGGTACAGGTGCGATATGTACATCCATAATAATCGCATGTTCGAAATAAATCGGTATATTATTTTATATTTTATATCTCCTCAACTTAAGAAACAATTGAAAGCATGTACATCAAATTTAAGAACGTTGCTTGAAACCCAGAGACATGATAAATTAAACAGATATCTCGAAATATTAGATCCGACTTCAAGAACTGATTACTCGTTATGGCGAGCTACAAAAAATCTTAAAAGACCCGCTGTACGTAAACCACCATTAAGAATGCAAAATAGAGGCTGGGCTAGAAATGATATGGAAAAAGGTAATATATTTGTAGAACATTTGAAAAAAAGTTTTTACTCCGAATATAACTACTAGTTCAATAAATGAGTTACCATCAGTAATAAACCAGCACAGTGCAGTGTCACTTCGATTTGAGATTAGAGAGGTTGAAAAGGCTATTTTTGATCTTAACCTTAAAAAAAAGCATCGGGCATCGATGGGATCAGTAATAAAATGCTTTTGGAGTTACCCAGAATAGCATTGAGAATAATTCTTGTTATATTTAACGCTATATTACGCCTTGAATATTATCCCTCAGAATGGAAGGTTTCGTTCGTTACCATGGTACCCAAGCCAGGTAAAGATCATACAAAGGTCGATTCGTACGGGCCAATCAGTTTATTGTCAAAATTGTTCGATAAAATACTAGTGAATAAGCTTACTGTGGCTGTAGATCAAAATAACTTCATCCCAGCACATCAATTCGGATTTAGGCGAAGACACAGCACCATTGAGCAAGTCCATAGGTTAGTAAGCGCTATAAGAAAATCCTTTGAAGAAAAAAAGTACTGCTCTGCTCCCTTTATTGACGTTTCTCAAGCTTTCGATAAGGTTTGGCACGACGATCTACTCTATAAAATTAAAACGCTGCTGCCCCCAAACGTTCATAAACTAATGGAAAGCTATATAATTAACAGGAAATTCTCAATAAAGGAGAGCAACTTTACAAGCCCCCCCCCTCAGGATATAAAAGCTGGTGTTCCACAGGGCAGTATTCTGGGTCTGTTCCTATACATCTTTATACAGCGGACATGCCAACTAATGAAAACACGATTACTTCAATCTTTGCAGATGACACGGCAATTTTGAGTATTCATGAGGACCTCTCAACAGCATCTACACTTTTACAACGAAATGTTTTTCAATTGGAGTACTGGTTACACAGGTGGAAAATAAGAATAAATGAACAAAAATGTAACCAAGTTACTTTTACGCTCAGAAGAAAAGCATGCCCCCAAATGAATAAACAATCAGCAAATAACGTAACATTCTGATGTAAAATATTTGGGACTTCATTTTGACCGCCGCCTTACTTCGAACAAACACATAGAATCAAAATTAACACAAATAAAATTAAAATTAGATCAACTCACGTGGCTAATTGGCAGAAATTCAGAGCTAAATCTTGATTGTAAGTTATTGATATATAATTCAATCATAAAACCCATTTGGTTATACGGTATACAGTTATGGGGAACCGCTTCAGCTTCTAATATAGAGAAAATACAAAGATGTCAAAATAAGATCCTAAAGTTGATTACCCGCGCCCCATGGTATGTGAGAAACTCACAATTGCATATAGGTTAACGTAAAATAGACCGACCCTGACCATATTTGGCAAAGTCACTGTGCAATATTTTTGTTTTTTGATAGATTTTTGTGAAGATCGGGAAGCAGCTCTATATGGGGCCTATGAATAAGAATTGTCCTACAGGGATTATTTTTGGACTACTGATTAATGGATATAATAAACACATAAAAACCCAATTTGACTGAGATCTATATGATAATTTGTATCTTATGGCAATTTATGTCGATTTCATAGGGGTCACTTGTATGGGGACTAGGTCTGAACATGGACCGAATTTCACCAATTTCAATAGCGTTCATCCGATAAAAGCTTATATACCAAATTTCATCAAAATATATTCGTATTTGCGACCTATAGTTTGATTACAAGGTTTACATGGACACACAGACGGACGGACGGACGGACAGACATCGCTAAATCGACTCAGAAAGTGATTCTGAGTCGATCGGTACAATAAAAGATGGGTCTACGATAAATATTTTTGGTAGTTACAAACAGCAGCACAAAGTCATTATGCCCAAACCACATAGTGGTATAGGGTATAAAAATGATGTACCAAAGTTTAGGTTAGCTTCTATAATTTTTGATCTTGATCTTATTTTTTCGTAAACACATCTTATAAATTGTTCAATTTAGCGCTGAAACTGTTTAAGTGTCTGCAAATTTTTCTCGGAATATAAAGATGCATTTTATTTTTTACAATCCTTTTTAATTTCCCAAAACTATTAGTATAGGGTACATTTATGAGTCCGCATAGTCCAACTTTGAACTCTTAAAAGTTTTTTATTGTATTGTGTCAGTTTTTCTACTCCAATAATAGAAAAATAATGAAATTTTTCAAATAGAAGTAAATTTTTTCTATGAAAAAATCTATCATTGTTAAAAAAAACAGTAAATATTTATAAAAATCACTGGCAAAAAAAAACAATTAAATTTTAATTCAAGTGGTATTAGAATTTAAAGGTTAAGTATATTTAAAGGTTGTTACACACCAGCTACTCCGCTTCACTTAGCGCGTTTAATCAAGAGAAAAAACTGCTCTCCCATTTTTCATCCCACATGATTGCTTTATTTTTATTAAAAATCTATTTATAAAATATAACCTTTTATAAAACAAATAAATTGTGCGTTGCTGTACATATTCACTGTGTACCTATTAAAAAAGAATGTAAGAATTTGACAAGGCAATGCGACATACACCTGCTTCGTTCAAAAGCTTTCATAACACTGAATAGTGATGCCAGGATATTTTTTCAGAAATGCCTACGATTATGAAAAAAATATCCCTTTTTTCCCTACAACACTTTTTTTTCTCCATACATTTTTCCCTACACTACTTTTTAACATTTTTCAAAAAATAAAATTTTATTAGTAAAGCTCGAGCTTTAGTATTAATATCGTTTGGATTACATATAAAAAAGGTCAACTAAAAAAATTAACATATGGGGGTTTCATGTCAAGTGCCCCAACTTATGAAACCGATGTCTTCCGATCGGGATGAAATTTGCACCAAGGTTAGTCCTATTGGATGGTAGTTTAGACACAATTTTTCAACAAGATCGGTCAAGATCTCTCTGAGTTAGAGGGGATCAAAATTTTACATTTTGGCCAAACAGGTGTTTTTTCTCATCCATGTAACTTATTACCTATTGTTCCTAGAAAATTTTCTACCAAATAGTTTAGATAGCTATTTCTTCAATATTTCGGAAAAAAATGCTTTTAAAAAAAAATTTAGACTTTTTTTTTTCAAAAAGGGCATTTTTTTTTTCTCAGAAGAAAGCTTAGGCTTTTTCCTTTAAGAGATTTTTGGTCGCTTAGTGGGATGCGAGTGGGATATCTATCAAAATAAATGTTTTGTAACTCAAGACAACGGTTTTTCAATTTTTCACAAATGCACTATTTTGAAATTTTTCTTATTTGTATGTAAAACCTTACAAATAAAACTTATACTGAAAACCTAGACAAATTAACCTTTCCGAAGGTATGTAACATACCCTCATACCCTCGATACTATAATACCCAGAATATGTTAACCTCAGGAAAAAATCACTTTTTTTCTATAGAAATGTTGAAAAATTATTATTTTTTATTTATTTGTAAAAATAATTAAATTAATATATAATAATAATAATATTAAAAATAAAAAGATAAATAACTTAATAAAATTTAATCTTAATTACATTAGATCCATTTATATCATAAATATTTTTATACTTAATTTATTGTAAAGGGTCCGCCAAATAACTTTTTTTTTTTGAAAATGCTCTAAAAAAAAACTACTGAATATTATCTCAAATTTCTTTTTTTGTTTGAAAGTACAATCCTTCCGGTTAATAATGGAAAATAATTTCATTCAAATGGCTGCCTCGGCTGGCCATGCAGTAGCCTACACGATCGGTCCAATTTTTAAGCACATTATCGATTGTGTGCACCTGTATTTCACCAATGGCTTCACGAATATTGTCCTTTAAAGAGTCAATTGTCTCTGGCTTGTTGGCGTAACACTTATCTTTGAGGGCACCCCACAAATAATAGTCCAACTGTGTCAAATCGCAGCTCCAAGGTGGCCAAACGACATCAGCTCTGCGGCTGATAATGCGATCTTCAAAAACAGGGCGCAAAACATCGAGTGTAGCTTCGGCTGTGTGGCACGTAGCGCCGTCCTGTTGAAACCAAATGTTGCCAATATCCTCCTCTTCAATTTTTGTGAACAAAAATTCATTCAACATGGCTCGATAACGATCGCCATTGACTGTTATGGCCACTCCTTGCTCATTTTCGAAGAAAAATGGCCCAATTATGCCTCTGGACCAAAATCCGCACCAAACAGTGACTAGTTTTGGGTGTATCGGCTTTTCAATGTATTTATTTAGTTTATTTTTATTTCTTCTTCCCATACAACAAGATTTACATCTTTTATATTATAGTATGGGAATTTTTAAAGAAAAACAAGTAACGGTATACAAAAATATTTAAATAAATTGTATAATTATGTAAAGTAAATAAAAAAAATAAATAAAATAAAGAACTAAATAAATGAATCAGTTTGACATAATTTAATATAAAAGAATCAAATGGTAAAAATTTTGATTAAAAAAAAAAAAAAAGGAAAAATGGATGAAATAACGTTAGTGTATTAAAAACAATAAGTGACAAACAATTTAAATTTGCATTGAAAAACTAGCAGTTATTTTGTTTTTGAACTGTATTGCGTTGTTGATTTTCTGTGTTTGATTTGGTAGTAAGTTCCAGAGATAAACGGCATTAAAATAGAACTGCCATTCAGAAATTTTACTACGATATCTTATCGGTACAAGCTTTCTCCCTCTATTGGATCTTGCAAAGGTTAAGCGGTTGAAAAGGTATGATGGTTCCTTCTGATATATAATTTTGTGTAATAGGACTAGCACCTTTAATTTTAAAATATTATCAAACGACATACCATATAGTCTTGTTGAAAACGAGGTAATACGATCAAGTCTGTTTAATCCATAAACATACCTTATAATACTATTGAAGGCCACATTCAGTTTTCTCTTACTAGATGAGTCACATAAAGCAAAAATTTCACACCCGTATAATAAAACCGGTATTAGGTAAGATTTTGCAAGTATTATTCTTATATTTAATGGAGTGCAAGATTGAGTCGCCCAAAGCGTCCGAAGCATACCATACGTTCTCCCTACCACAACGTTTACATGATTGTTCCAACTAAGTGTGTCATTAAAAACAATACCCAGATTTTTTGATGAGGACACAATTTCAATTCTCTGATTGTTGAGAACAATATCAAAATCTAGATTATGACGTAGAGTTTTCTTGTGCATGAGGAGACATTTGGACTTGAGGGGATTCAGACAAAGTCCATTAGCAGTTTCCCAGTTATAAATATTATTTAAATCATCATTAAGTTTTTCTACTTTTTCTCTGGCAGATATTAGTTAACTGCAAAGATATACTTGGACGTCATCGGCGTACATCTGTACTTTACAATACTTTACATGATCTGGCAAGTCGTTGGCGTACATTGAAAATAAAAGAGGGCCTAGAATTGAGCCTTGCGGAACACCTTTAGGTACATGTAGTGGTCTCGAAAATTGGTTATTAAGGTAGGATTCAATAAGTTTCTTTGAACACTCGGAGAAATTAAAAAGCCGGCTAAGTTTTGTTGAAAGTATTGAGTGATCAACTATGTCGAAGACTTCAGAATGATCAAGAAGGACTAAAAAGCAAATATTTCCACCATCAATGGCATGACGAATATCATCTGCAACATCTATTAAAGTAGTTGTACAACTATGTTTTTGCCTAAAGCCTGATTGCTTTTGCGATAATAGCCCAAATCGTTTTAGGTATTCGTTTATCTGTTTATGAATTATCTTCTCAAGAGCCTTAGAAAAGAATGGTAATATTGATATAGGCCTAAACTCAGAGTTTGTCTTAGGCACAGGAATAACCTTTGCATGCTTCCATTGTGTTGGAAACACGCTGGTGGTAAGGATCGTATTATACATGTAAGTAATGTATGGTAAGAGGATAGGAAGGATAATTTTGATAAATTTAGGGTGTATGTTATCATATCCAATTGCATTTGATTTTATGGCTAAAAGACAGGTAAGTGCCTCATCATTGCTAACACATTGAAAATCAAATGGACTATCATTATCAGAAATCACTAGGTTATTGATTGTATTGTGTGCAGGAGGTTGACATTGAACAGTGGGTAAATTCGTAAAAGCTGAATTAATAGTTTTCCATTTCCGTTTGGTGTTAATTGCATTTTCAAAACGGTGGCCATAATATTCAGACTTTGATCTACGAATTTCACGAGTAACTTCTCTTCTAAGATTTCGATATTCTTCTTTAAGTTGAGGTAACTTAAATTTTTTCCAACGTGAAAACGCATTATCTCTTTGACCAATCAGTTGTTTAATATGTGCTGTAAACCACGATCTTGTATAGGTACTAATGTTCTTCGTTATCTTAGGTACAGTAAGATCAAATAAGTATGAGATATTATTCTCCAGGAAGGACAACTGATGGCCAACAGAAGTCATATGATAAATGGACGCCCAATTTACTAAAGATATATGTTCTGCCAAACCATTGTAATTGACATTATTAAAGTCCCGATATGTAACTGATAGTGTTTCATTATTTAAAATAAAGTCATATGTCTTGAAAATTAAGTCGTGTTTCGAGAAACATGAGGCCGTTAGTTGGTCGTACAACAATACTTTGGTTAAATCGTTAAGAGCTGTACGCAGCTTGTTAAGGAATCTTAACAGAAAATTTTCATATATTTCTTAAAGAAAAAAAAGCACAAAAGTACCTTTCAGTGCAATGCTAGCAATCAGCTGTTTTCTGTCAATTATTAAGAATTGTGAAATTGAAAACAAATCAATTCTTCGGTTCTGCTTTATTTGGCCTGCTAAACGCTTTTTAAGCTCAGTATCAAAATTACCCATCCGCTTCTTGTTTATCTTTGCCGAATTTTGTTCGTTTTTTCCATGTTTGCAACTGAAAAATAACTTTTATTTTTTTAGCATATTACATTTTGTTTATGCTTACCTCTCCTGTCAAAATTCCGTTCAGAAAGAACGAAAAATTGATATTCCTGCTCAAAGCCTGGGTTGCCTATCTTAATTTACGTCAAAAAAAAGTAGTAAAAACAATACTACTTTTTTAAAAAGCTGCAGACTATCAACAGAAATTTTTTGACAGAAAAATTCCTTAAGCATTTCTGAAGCGTTTTTTTATATGAAGTTTTTGATTCCTTAGCAAGCTGCATACAGGCCTTTAACAAAAAAAAGGTCAAGTAAAGTACTTGCTCTTGATGTACAGTGTGTAGGCATCGTGTAGTTTAATGATGTGAGACCAATGGTTTCCATGTTTTCTGAGACATAAGTGTCACACAGAAGATTACAATTAAAATCACCTGCAATTAAGAAATCCATGTAGGTGACCGTCAACCTCTCTAATACTTCCATAAAAGAAGTGATCACAGTATCACGGTGTGGCCTGTATATACATCCTATAAGCATTTTGTTATTTTCAGAAATAAACTCTACAAACAAATATTCGATTTCATCAATTACCTCACCTTCATTAGATCTGCATTTAAAATTACATTTAATACATTCCCTAATATATATTGCAACACCACCAGCATGTGTTTTACGATCAGCTCTGAATACAACATAACCATTTAAATTACACAGACTGTCAGGCGTATCTTTTACGAACCAAGTCTCTGACACACAAATAACATCCACAGATGAGTTTTCAAATGTCAATCTGAATTCATCAATTTTGTTATTTAGGCTCTGAGCATTTATATGGCACACATTAATACCTTTCCTCTGCTTAGCCAGTATCCGTACCATGTTTAAAGTGCTTTCACTGGAACTACCACGAGATCTACGTAAATTGTTCATGTTGATAAAAATATAAAGAAAATTCTAACAACGCAATGACAGCTATAATTGAAAAAGTGTATAGAAAAATTTAAATAGGTAACAACAATAATAATTCGATAATTCGATAAGTAGTATTAATTATTATAAAAATTATAAGAAACATTTTTCTAAAGAGTATAGTAAAGTTTAAATTTAATTTAATTGCAAGTAACATTTTAAAGGGCTGTTCTTTATGTGAAAATTTATTACATCCGTGAATAATTATGAAAGGAGTGACCAGCAATGGAATTTGTAGAAGCTCCGCTATCTTGAAGTTCGGTCTCACAATGTGTAGGGAGAAAAAACTCATCTAATTGCTGCAAACTGTCTATTCGAATTGGCTTATCTGTGATTGATTGTTTAACATACACTATACCACGCATTGTAAAAACTGATTTTAAATGCCCATCTTTTCGTAGGTCGAGTGCATTTTGAAAAATTTTGTAGTTATGAGATGTTAGGTGTTCATTTATGAAAACACGGCTATTGGGTACCTCCTTAGGATCATTAGAAGTAAACCCTATATTTTTCAACATAAGGTGTCTTTCTTTAGACTTTCTATAACCAGCAAGCGATTTTAACATAAAATTTTTATCATATGGTGACAGAAGTATGCGTGCGGGTTTTCTGTGCCCCAAATGCGACAATTTTGCTTGTTTACATACCCGCCAAGATCAAAATGAGCTTCATCTGAAAAGATGATTTTTTTTGGCAAAATCGGCATCTTCTGTAAGTCGATCGCAGGCCTACTTAGCGAAGCGAAAATGCATTGGATGGTCAGTTTGCTTCAACTCCTGAACCAATTGGACTTTGTATGGCGTCATACCAAGGTCTTTATGCAAAATTCGTCTCAACGATGGTGAATTGATGTTGATGGCGCTTCACGCACACTTTCTGCCACAACAGCAATATTCTCGGGTGTACGCACTGTTTTTGGCTTTTCGCACTTTGGTTTATCGATGATGATGCCAGTTTCTTTCACTTTTTTCACAAGATAACGAACATACGGAGCTGCGGTGCTTCTCTTCTCCAAAATCCGTACGCAATTTTCGCACACATTCTGCAACATTACCATGATTTTCAAAGTAATGTCGCAATATTTCCCAGCATTGTTCAATCATATACACAACCATATTCGTTCAGCGGAAGGATAAAACTAATTATCTGCCTAATCAGACATGAGCTAAGTGTAACCATTCACGAAATAAGCACTAGTTGAAAAAAAAAACGTTAGATGGCGGACCCTTTAGCTGATGGAGTATTTAAGTCTTGTAAATTTTTAAATACCCAGTCTTTCATCAAGCTTTTTTGTCGCCTTTATTTACTGCGTTTTTTTGTCAACCCTTTCTTGGCGTTACTAGGTTCTGCTGTTGATTTCGCTGCTGGTTTATTTGTTGGCTTTGGAAAGAAATCGCATTGAATAGAGGCAGAAAACTTTTTCAACTTGAGTCTTCCATCGACAAGCGGTATAAAATCATGGTACTGAGCGGTGCCATCGATTGTTACCGTAGCATCGAATCTGCTCTTCAATGTTTTCAATGTTTCCTGATAATCCTCTTTGCTACTAAAAACTATTTTAGTTTCTTTACAATAATTCTTTGCCCAATGGAATAAAGCAGTAGCATCTAAGATGCGATCTTGATGAGAGCACTGGAGGCTATACCTCGCTGCATTTCTTTTAAGGTTTGCTCCGGTACTATCACATGCTCCTTTACCATGAGCAGTAGGATGAAAATGCCACTCAGCTGGCATTCCAAAATCTTTTTCATGAGCCATAAGATTTGCGAAGCTACTTTTGTTTTTAAAATGTTGACGAGCTCCGTCCGAAACGTAGTATACCTTCTTTACTGTAAATTTAGATTTTAGATATTTTAGTATTATCTTCTGGTACTCATAAACTGCAACGGTATCATGTTCTAAATCGTCGGATATGATTGCCATACTTTTGTGCTCCAGTTTTTCATCTTTCATGTAGTAAATAACTACTGTGAATATAGTTGCTTGGTCGTTATTGAAGTGGAATGCTTGTATGGCATCCTGAAGAACATATTTATAGTTTTCTGTGAAATCATATGAAATAACGAATTCACCAGACTTCAAATGTATCTTCAAATCCTTGAAGATACATTTGACTAAAAAGTCATGGGTTCTCAAGTTTAGCAATCCTACACACATTTCTTCCACGAAATCATCCACGTTTAAAATGATTGTTTTCCATGTGCATCTGTCAGTCTGAATCCAAGAATCAAATTTAACCTCCTCTCTATATTCTCTATCTAAAGAGTTGATTAAATTTTCTTTGATGAATGTGTTTTCCGGGCAATTGGTACATTCACCTAAGTGGCAAGAAGTTGTTGCATTAGGACACATAGTCAATTTAAGGCAATCTCGGTAATCGTGTAAATCTTCTGGCGAATCATCTGTTAAATACTTTAAGTTGATTTCCTTCAACATCAGTTTAACATTTACATGGTAAATGCAAACGCATACTGTGTGAGTTCCGCTGCTTCCTGCCAAAACGCAATGTTTTGGCCTCATTTGGGTAAATTTTGTGAAGCCAATTTTGACATCCTCGTGTTCAGATTGAAATGTTGCAAATAACCCTTTCAGGTTACAGAGAACCATTCTCTGCTGCATTTGAACTTTCTTGCCATCGATTCGTACAGACACATAGTCTTTCAACCCTGGCATCAGGCGACTCATATCATCTCGCTGATAAAACTGGGTTACTAGAGCTTCAGTTTCGCACTCTAAAGTTTTTCCCTTCTTTTTGTTTGGGAGTGTGAGAATCCCGTGCTCAGCAACCAATTTTTTAGCAATTCTTGCTTCTCGCTGAGATGTTCCAAACTCAGTCATTATTTTTGCACAACTCCATGTCGATGGAGCAAGCGTGGGAAGTTGAATTCTTTCAGCTCTGCTCTGTGACGTTTTGTATTTCTCTTTTATTTGTTCAAAAACTTCTACCGCATCCTTATGGTATTGGTTTTGACACTCATTCTTTGAACTCATACCTTCTACTGAAAAGTTAGAGACACCATCATCATCAACGGTTCTGTCATCATTCTCAGA
Organism: Cordilura impudica; assembly: GCA_963682025.1. Lineage (NCBI taxonomy): Eukaryota > Metazoa > Arthropoda > Insecta > Diptera > Scathophagidae > Cordilura > Cordilura impudica. The sequence goes on along the minus strand of OY821517.1, from coordinate 242,828,213 downwards.
ATTACTTTTGTCTTCATCTGGAATTTCTTCAACGCAAGGCTCATTACTACTGAAATCCGGTAATTCCTTCAACTTTAGGCAATTTTTTTAATATGCCGGCGGAAATATTTCGCACATCTGATGATCTGTGATTGCTTTTGTTAAAGAGATTAAAACAAAAAGAACCAATTTTTTTCAAGTTTAGCCTTTTTAGGAGCCGTAGACATTGTGAAGATTAATTATATAAGAAATTATGTAAATAACACACGTCTAAACTTTAAGGCTGTTTCTAAAAAAACTGATTTCCGAATGTCTTCAGAATGTCAATAAATAGTTTTTTAAGATCATATAGGTAATAGATTTTAATGAATTAGTCTAAAATCATTTATTACGGTCAAGAAGGGCTTAGTGTCGGTTAACCGCATGTTACATAATAAAACTAATAATGAAGTACATATTTTAACCAAATGTTGCCAATGATAATAAAAATAAACTACCTGTTATTTTGTACCTTTTCAACATATTAAAATAAACTACCTTTTAACTTCTACCTCTCCACCCACTTTTTAAAGTCAAGTGTCATAAAATAATAAATAAACTGGTATTTTGGAGAATGGCCATAATATATTTCCACCTGATACAAAAACTTGTATCTTGGGCACCTGCTATTTTGACAATAAAACTCACATTCAATATTACGTGCCCTCAAAACCACCTATAGGATTGACAAAAAAAGCCGCAATGAAAGGGGGTTTAACATATTCTGGGTATTACAGTATCGAGGGTATGTAATTTTAGTTAGGTATGTTACATACCTTCGGAAAGGTTAATTTGTCTAGTTTCTCAGTATAAGTTTTATATGTAAGATTTTAGACACAAATAGGGAAAAATTCAAAATAGTGCATTTGTGAAAAATTGAAAAACCGTTGTCTTGTGTTACAAAACATTGATTTTGATAGATAGCCCACTCGCATCCCACTAAGCGACCAAACAACTCTTAAAGGAAAAATCCTAAGCTTTCTTATGAGCAAAAAAAAATGCCCTTTTTGAAAAAAAAGACAAAAAATGCTTTGATTTAGCAAAAAAAAAGTAAAAAATTTTTTTTTTAACAATTTTTTTCCCGAAATATTGAAGAAATAGCTATCTAAACTATTTGGGAGAAAATTTTCTAAGAACAATAGGTAATAAGTTACATGGGTGAGAAAAAACACCTGTTTGGCCAATATGTCAAATTTTGATCCCCTCTAACTCAGAGAGGTCTTGAGCGATCTAGTTGAAAAATTGTGTCTAAACTACTATCCAATAGGACTAATCTTGGTGCAAATTTCATCTCGATCGGAAGACACCGGTTTCAAAAGTTGGTGCACTTGACATGAAACCCCCCATGTATAAAATTTTATTTCTAATTTGTACATTTTCAATTTCAATAATGCAAAAAGAACATAAAAAGGAAGAAAAATAACATAAAAATTAAGATAAGAATATCATAAGAATTACATAAGAATAACATAAAAACATTAAAATTGCATTTAAAATTCACACAATTAATTAAAATGGCTTGCAAATGAGATCTTATAACGCAAACAGAATTTTGGTTACTGGTTTTAAAAGACCTTTTTAAGACAGTGGTTATTACCATATATATTACAATTTAATATTTTGTTACAAGCCTTGCATCTGTATTTAAAGTCGTCATCCTTGACCTGTTCCAGCCATCCCATTAGCTTCTCGTCTCTCAACCAACTTGAGCAAAATCTTTGTTTTCTGTATTTCTTTGATTTTTTTTCAGCATCATAGAAAAACGAATCGGACATGTTTCTAAAATTAATTATGTTAAAATTTATACTATTTTAATGTTCTTATTTACAAGCTTACTTATTAAAATAGAAGAGACCTACAAAGATGGCGTACGTATGTACAAAAAATATGCACAAAATAAGTAAACTGCACAAACAAGTGTTTATACCCTATACCACTATGTGGTTTGGGTATAATGACATTGTGCTGCTGTTTGTAACTACCAATAATATTTGACCTAGACCCATCTTTTATTATACCGATCGAATCAGAATCACTATCTGATTCGATTTAACGATGTCCGTCCGTCCGTCCGTCTGTGTGTCCATGTAAAGCTTATAATCAAACTGCAGGTCGCAAATACGAATATATTTTAATGAAATTTGGTATTTAAGCTTTTATCGGCCATAGGATGAACGCTGTTGAAATTGGTGAGAATCGGTCCATGTTCAGACCTAGCCCCCATACAAATGACCCCTATAAAATCAACATAAATTGCCATAAGATCCAAATTATCATATAAATCTTAGTCAAATTGGGTTTGTATGTGTTTATTACATCCATTACTCAGTAGTCCAAAAATGATCCCTATGGGACAACTCCTATTCATAGGCCCCATATAGAGTTGCTTCCCGTTCTTCACCTAAATCTATCAAAAAACAAAAATATTGCACTGATTTTTCTCAAATTTTCTGTCCATCTGTCCATTTTTGCGCCTAGTCCCCATATAGATATATCAGCCGATATGGACTTTTTCATATCTGCAGCCAAAAAAAATAATAAAAATCCCACTCAAATTTGATTTATGCTTATTTTCTATATCCAGTTAGTTGGGCCTGCGAGATAGGGTCTCTAAACGCATGGTATAGGGTATCGTATAGTCGGTCTAGACCTACTATAATTTTCTTACTTGTTTTTATTTGTCGTTGTTATTAAAGAAGCCACATATTTACTTCCTTCATATTATAGAGTTATTACCAGACTTAAAAAATGTATATATTTTTAATTTTAAATTTTAAAATTTAAAAATATATAATTTTAAGTTGTTAAAAAAATCTGCAAAAAAATCCCTACAATTCGACCAAAGTAAGAATTCTTTCCCTTTTTCTCAATATGTAAAATTTTTTTAAAAAATTCCTACAAAAAGGGAAAAATCCCTACACTTGGCGTCACTGAGACTGAATGAAATTGTTGTTTACTTTTACTCGGTGGTCAGTATTTTCATTTTCGTTCGGCTGTATACATATAAGAAGCCGATTAGAGTTCAGCTTACTGGTCATGTATGTGTGTAAGCAAAAATATACATATCCTAGTTATCATTCCGGACATTGTTTTAACAAAAATCACATTATTGTATCTTCTTCGAGCACTTTTGATGATTAAAAACCGATTAATCACATGCGCTATGGTTAAAAGGCTCGAAAATGATTTTTGCTTTATAGAAAAATTACATTAAAAATGACTCAAAAATGAAAGACTCTCAAGAAGAGTATCAGGTAAGGTAAAAACATCCACAAAAAATCCCTACAATTCGACAAAAGTAAGAAATCTTTCCCTTTTTCTCAACATGTCAAATTTTTGAAAAAATTCCTACAAAAAGGAAAAAATCCCTACACTTGGCATCGTTGAGACTGAATGAAATTGTTGTTTACTTTTACTCGGTGGTCAGTATTTTCGTTTTCGTTCGGCTGTATACATATAAGAAGCCGGTTAAAGTTCAGCTTACTGGTGCCAATATGGATATGTATGTGTGTAAGCAAAAATATACATATCCTAGTTATCGTTTCGGACATTGTTTTAACATAATTGCATTATGCATGAAACACATAGACGACAGCGGCTACACGAACACATGACTACAAATGCTGCTGGCTGCAATTGTAGTCGTTTAGTCAGCTACTTAATATTTTTGAAAACGACAGCAACATATACAAAAGAATTTTTATTTCAGTAGTGCCAATTAATTATATTTTTTTCTACTTTACTAAAATAGAAAAACATGCATGATTCTATATAAACTTGACTTAAATATACAAATACTTATTTATAATGCATTATTATAACGTAAAAATAAATAAATAAATTTAGTTAACCGCTTTTGATTATTAATGGAATTATTATAGCATTTTTATTTTGCGATTAATTTTTTCAACAAAATAAAATATTTCATAGCGCTAATATCTTCTACATATTTTGATACATTGTCAACAATATTTTTGTTTTGTAGCCAACAAAAATAGAAATTAGCCTAAGTTGACTACAGCAGCAAAAGTGGTCGTGTAGTCGTGTAGCTGTGTTGGTGTCAAAATAACCGTTTTCATATAAACGTGGGTATTTTATTTTTGACAAGAAATTATTATTATTATTTTTTTATTAATTTCCTGTTCAACAAGACATGTCTTATAATTAAAGTACAGGATTTTCATCGTTCAAAAATTCGCCACAAAATGAAAATACAATAAAAAAATTTATAACTTATTTAAAATAAAGTAAAATAAATACAAGAAATTATTAAAATTCATGAATTTAAAGAAATGAAAATTAAATATATTTAAACAAAGTAACTAAACAAAAATTTCTTAAAATGTGTCGCGTTGCTAACTAATTGTTGGTTGTGTGGAATTGCATTCCAAAGACGTGTCGCGTTGATGAAAAATTGCCGTTCTGACACAAGGCATCGAAGCATAGAGATAATAAGTTTTTTGCCCCTTCCGGATCTAGCAAACTGTATTTGATCATAAATATATAGGGGTTTCTCGATGAAAAAAACATTAAAACCCTTATATTAATAAGGTTATCGAATGAGACTCCATAAAGACTTTTTGAGAAAGTCGAAACACTATCACGTTTCTTCAGTCCATAAACATACCTAACAATATTGTTGTACAAAATATTTAGTTTTTTCTTGCTGGCGTAGTCGCAGTTGCCAAAAAGTTCACAGCCATAAAGTAGACCAGGAATTAAGTATGCCTTTACAAGATGTCTTACTCTTAACGGCGTAAAATACTGAGTTATCCAAAGCGATCTTCGCTTTATATACGTTTGAACCACAAGTGTATCTACGTGGCTTGACCAAGTCAAGTTGTTATTGAACACTATGCCAAGATTTTTTACCTTTTTTACAATCTCGATTTTCTGATGGTTTATTAATATATCATGTTCAAGAACAGGCTGAAAAGTTTTTTATGAATAATCAAACATTTTGATTTATGCGGGTTGAGACAAAGTCCATTTGCAGTGGCCCAAAAATGTATTTTATTAAGGTCATAGTTTAGCTTTTCAACATTTTCTTCTATGGAGCTTACTGGACTACTCAGATACAGCTGAACGTCGTCCGCATATGTGTGTATTTTGCAGTGAGATAGTTGTTGTGGCAAATCATTGGCATAGACGGAAAAAAGAAGTGGACCCAGAATCGATCCTTGAGGTACGCCTCTCGTGAGTGTTACTGGTCTTGAGGTCGAATTATTAACGATTTGTGAGGTATGAATGTAAAAGCTGCGTAGAAGTGGATGAAAAGTTAAAAAAGTGTTTTAGCTTCATACATAGTGTTTGATGGTTTACTGTATCGAACGTCTTTGAATGGTCGAGAAGTACCAAAAAGTTTATGTTACCACAGTCAAGTTCACGTCTTATGTTCTCGGTTACATTAACCAAAGTTGTAGTACAACTGTGGTTAGAATGAAATCCGGACTGCTTGTCAGACATTAGTTGATTAGTTGAATATAGCTGCTGGGCGATACTCCGCGCTCGATTTTGGAATAGGTATTATTTTTGCATATTTCCATTTAGTAGGGAAACAACTTGATGTCATAATGGTGTTAAATAGGTGTGTTATATAAGGCAATATTAATGGCATAATGATCTTGATAAACTTGGGATGTAAGTTATCGAAATCCACGGCGTTTGATTTTATTAATGAAAAACTGGATAATACATCAAACTGACTAACACAAGAAAACTCGAATGCAGTTTGTTCAAAAGAGGAGCTATTATTCATAATATTGTTGTTCGAATCTGTACTGTTCATTATTGTCGTCGGAAGATAAGTGAAAATGCTATTAAGTTCGTTTGCATCAATTGGGCAGCTTTCATTTTTATTATATTTGCCAATACCAATATCTCGAATAGTTTTCCATGTATCCTTAGAGTCAATGGCGGATGAAAATCGTTCGGAATAGTAATTAGTTTTAGCCATTCTTTTTTTAGAATTAGCCTCACTTCTAGCAGTGCGAAAGTCGAAACGTTTCCACCGGGAATAAGCAAAATCTCTGCGTTGTATTGATTGCTGGATATCAGTTGAAAACCATGGTTTACTCTTTGTGGTAACTTTTTTCTTTTTTAACGTAACTGTATCATCAAAGAGGCTTATTACGTTCTAGAAACTAAAAACGTTCCAAAAACCAGATCACGTTTAGATAATCTGCAAGCTGAGATTTGATCATACAGCAGGACCTTCGATGGATTAGCGACAAATATTAGATCAATCAATGTACTGCTGGACGTTGTAAAGTGTGTTGGTGTTGTAATATTCGTTGATGTAAGTCCTAATGACTGCATACTATCTTCAAACGACGATTCTTTTAGTAGATTCGAATTGAAATCTCCCAAAATTGCTATATCATTGTAAGCCATGGTTAAGATTTCCATTTTGTTCATAAAATCGGCCAAAGGTACATCACGTTGGGGTCGGTAAGCACAACCAATCAGCATTTTTCTTCCAGATGATGAGATTTCAACAAAAATATACTCAATTCCGTCATTTTCTTCCGCCTTGCAACGAAAACTACATGTAATAGTATTTTTGACGTATATTGCCACTCCACCTCCTCCTCTTCCACTTCTATTAAACCGAAATACTTTATAACCATCTAAGCAAATGAGGCTATCCGGAATAGATTCATCGAGCCATGTTTCAGAAACACACACTACATCAATATTTGATTTTTCGAAAACGAATCTGAACTCATCAATTTTGCACATTAAACTTTGTGCGTTTATGTGGCAGATTTGTACTCCTTTCTTTTGTTTCGCCAAGATTTTTTCCATATTAAACGTCACATCTTTAGAATTTCCACTTATGTTACCAACAATGTTCAATAAAATAAAATTGAAATACTGAACTAAAAGCAACGCGATATAAAATGAAACTAGTCCAAAAATAAAAGTATGATATTTTAAAAAAGTTGTTGTGTACAAATTTAAATAAGATAAATATGTAAGTTTGTTTAAATATGTTTATAATTACGAAATTAAAAGAATGATAACCGTGTAAAAATAGCAAGTTAAGAAGAAACACTGTTGGAGAATATATAATCATCATGCTGTGAATTAGATCCTTCATCCAGGCGAAATAAATGATTTAGGGCATCTAAGCTTTCAATACAAATTGGCTCATCCGTATGCATTCGTTTGATGTAAACAAGTCCCTGAAATGAATAAGCTGAGTGCAGTATTTTTTGTTTCTTAAGGTTAACTGCTTCGCAAAGAATTTTAAAGTTGCCGTTTGTTAGGTTTTCGTTGATGTAAAAATATTGACTTTTTTCATAAGGTTCAAAACCCAAAATATTTAATGTTAGATTTTTATTTTCTTTGTTATATGCATTTAACGCCTTAAGGACAAAGTTTTTGTCATAGGGTGTCATTAGTTTAGCGATGATAACGCCATTAGTGGTATGAAATATTTTATTTATCTCAAAATGAAATACTTTAAATAAATTTATTTATTTATTTTTACGTTATAACAATGCATTATAAATAAGTAATTGTATATTTAAGTTAAGTTTATATTGGATCATGCTAGTTCTTCTATTTTAATAAAGTTTATATTATTCTTATATGTTGCTGTCGTTTTCAAAAAAAATTATGTAGCTGACTGCACGACTAAAATTGCTGCCAGCAGCATTTGTAGTCGTGTTGTCGTGTAGCCGCAGTCGCCTACGTGTTTCATGCATAAATTAAGAAAATAGTATTATAATAATACAGCGTAATGATGAATTGTACTTCTCATTTAGTTTATTTTTAATGGGCCATAAGAAGTTTGGTTTGTGCTAAGAAAAGCGTGATTGCATGTTTCCCAGGGCGAAACTTGATCATTGCACTTCGATTGAGTTGAGCTCCTCGACTATTCCTCCTAATGTGAATAAGGCGTGCCTAAATATTCTGATAATTGGGAACGGCGTTTGTCTCCGTCCCGGCATTTAATAATAAATTTTTAAAATATATTATAATATTCGAGGCGAACATTTTTCGAGTTTTGGTGCTTATTTTAAGTTGTTCAAATCTGACAAAAGAAAAAGTATTTTTTTTACACACCAATTTTTTTCAGGGTAAATATTTATTTTATTTTTATGTTTCACTACTGCTTTAGAGTATTTTCATATTTGCAACAGTAGTATGTATCAGTTTGTAACATTTTGTGATGTTATAATAGGTAGTGTAGCATTATTATACCCTCCAGACTTCAGTGGCAGAGGGTATATATAGGTTTGTCATTCCGTTTGTAACGCATCGAAAAACTAATTTCCGAACCCATAAAGTATATGTATTCTTGATCCTTACCACAGCTCGAGTCGATATAGCGATGTCCGTCTGACCGTCTGTCTGTTGAAATCACGCTCATTCACAAAAAAGCCATATAACTGGATAATGTTACAATAATATCATTTGCCATAATTCCCAGCAGGTTGATATTGAAAATGGGCTAAATCGGGCATCATTGTGATTAGATACGAGTAAAAATATATAGATACCTCTAAAAACAAGTAAGAAAATCTAGACCGACCATACGATACCCTATACCATGCGTTTAGAGACCCTATCTCTCAGGCCGAACTAACTGGATATAGAAAATAAGCATAAACCAAATACGAGTGGGATTTTTATTAATTTTTTTGGCTGCAGATATGAAAAGTTCATATCGGATGCTATATCTATATGGGGACTTGGCCCAAAAATGGACCGATCCTGACCATGTCTGGTAAGGTCTCTTGTATTTTGCAAAAATATATACAAACAAAATTTGAGAAGAATCAGTGCAATATTTTTGTTTTTTGATAGATTTAAGTGAAGATCGGGAAGCAGCTCTATATGGGCCTATGACTAAGAGTTGTCCCATAGGAATCATTTTTGGACAACTGATTAATGGATGTAATAAACACATACAAACCCAATTTGAATAAGATTTATACGATAATTGGATCTTATGGCAATTTAAATCGATTTCATAGGGGTGGGGTCATTTGTATGGGGGCTAGGTTTGAACATGAACCGATTCTCACCAATTTCAATAGCGTTCATCCTATGGCCGGTAAAAGCTTATATACCAAATTTCATCAAAATATATTCATATTTGCGACCTGCTGTTTGATTACAGCTTTACATGGACACACAGACGGACGGACGGACGGACATCGTTAAATCGAATCAGATAGTGATTCTGATGATTCGATCGGTATAATAAAAGATGGGTCTAGGTCAAATATTTTTGGTAGTTACAAACAGCAGCACAAAGTCATACCCAAACCACATGGTGGTATAGGGTATAAAAACATAAAACCCAGTGTGTTTGTTGTAACAGTTTAGTGGTTAAACATAATAACTGTTTTGCTTGAACGATAATAACTATTTTATGTATAGCAAAAGATTTTACCCTCAAACTTACGGCATGCCGATGGGCAACCCATTGTCACCAACCATAGCAGACATCGTACTTGACACATTGCTAGAACAGGCCACAGAGGATTTGCGGAAAGAAAACGTTCAAATAAAACTCGTAGTAAAATACGTAGATGATTTATGTGCAATTATTAAAAAGAAATTTACAATAGAAAATGAGGATAAAAACAACTATATTCCATATCTTGATATGAGAATGTATAGAGAAGATAACAAAATAATAACAGACTGGTACACAAAGTCAAGTGCTTCTGGACGCCTAATAAATTATAATTCTACTCAACCACTTACAAAAGTAAGAAAAATAAGTCATCGAAAATTTATTGACAGCAACTTATTAAAAATAAGAGATATTTTGACCAAAAACAACTATCCCAAAAATTTTATAAATAATTTAATAAACAACTCCGATACCGGGAAAAAAGGGAAGAAACAACTAATACATCTGGTAACCCCAAATTCTATAGTGTCTCATTTGTACCCAAACTAACAGAAAACAACAAACTTAGAGAAATCATTGCAGATAAACAAGTAAAATTGGCGCACAAACCCAACAAAACATTGAACACTATATTCACAAAAACAAAAACCAAAATAGAAACAAGGGAACAAAGTAATGTTGTTTATGAAATAAAGTGTATGGGGACGACGAATGAAAAGTGTGGTAAAGTGTGTATTGGCACAACAAAAAGAAATTTAAACACAAGATTAAATGAACATGAAAACGATATAAAAAATGGTAAAACAACAACTGCGTTAGCGCAGCATTATTTTGATAGCGGACACACAGCAGACCTTACGAATATCAAAATATTAGACAAGGAGAAAAAGGAAAACAAAAGATATACTCTTGAGTCTCTTAGAATACAACAGAACTCAAACAATGTAGTCAATATAAAAGAAGAAAAGAATGGGACGAATGCAAATTACATCTTAGCATTAGTTTAGTTTCGAGAAAGAAACTGTTCAACTGTGATATAAACATAAAGGAAAAAATTATTCTGTGATATTTACTTTTTGATTATTTTTACAATTATTATTATTCAATTATGTGGTTTAATATCGTTATGTCGTATAAAAACAAGGAAAAATATTTTAATATTAAATGTGAAAAATTGACAAAAAGATTATATGTAAGTTATATGTTTTCCAAGACTGTCTAATAATCATATTGTTGATGTTTTACTAAATATTATCCCTTTGTATATCTATGTCCTTACCAGATCTAATAAATTATAATATCACTGAAGAAGTTGGAAAAAATCCCAACGAAACGTAGGATGAAATAATTAAATAAATAATCTTTTATTTACATTGATTATGACCTTAAAAGCCCATTAGAAGAATTTCTAAATATATCAAAAAAATAATAACTGTACAACAACATAAAAAAATGCCACAAAAAAATTATGCTTATATTAACAATAACAAGAACACAATAACATAGCTCATGTTAGGAATATTGCCACATATTTTTTTATCGTTATCACGTTATAAAAAAAAATCGCCAATATGAAAGAAAAAATGAAAACGAAAAATGGAAAATGGAAAATGAAAATGGAGAATGGAAAATGAAAAACGGAAAATGGAAAATGTAAAATAGAAAATGAAAAATTGAGAATAGAAAATGGAAAATGAAAAATGGAAAATGAAAAAAGAAAATAGAAAAATGAAAAATGGAAAACGAAAAATGTAAAATGGAAAATAGAAAATGAAAAATGGAGAATAGAAAATAGAAAATGAAATTTGGAAAAAGAAAATTGAAAAATGAAAAATGCAAAATGCAATATGGAAAATGAAATTGAAAAATGGAAAATGAAAATTTAAAAATGAAAAATGAAAAATTGAAAATGGAAAACGCAAAATGGAAAATGAAAAATGGAACATGAAAAATGGAAAATGAAAAATGGAAAATGGAACATGAAAAATTGAAAATGAAAATTGAAAAATGGGATATGGAAAATGAAAAATGGAAAATGAGAATTGAAAAATGGAAAATGGGAAATTGAAAAATGAAGAATGGAAAACGGAAAATGAAAATTGAAAAATGGAAAATGAAAATTGAAAAATTGAAAATGGAAAATGAAAAATGAAAATTGAAAAATGGAAAATGAAAATTGAAAAATGAAAACTGAAAAATGGAAAAAGAAAATTGGAAATTGAAAAATGAAAAATGGAAAATAAAAATTAAAAATGAAAAAATGAAAAAGAGAATTTAAAAATGAAAAATGGAAATTGAAAAATGAAAAATGGGAAATGAAAATTTAAAATAAATAACATTGGCCTTATTGAATCAACTATTCTGAATTTTACAATTCTGATACTAAACTGCTAATCAGTAACCTCAAGTAAATCCGATAATATAACAAAAATGGTCCGCCATATTAAATCCACCATTTCGGATTTTTAAAATCTAATACAAGATTCGTAATCAGCGACCCAGAAACCTCCCCGAGTAATGAGTTTCAAGCCATAAAAGTGTTCACACGCATCACAATCAACTTGTTTACTTCAAAGTCGTTTTCTCCAAAACTTATTTTCTGACCGTAGGTCCCTTTTAACTTTCTTTGTCACATATATTGTTATAACCTCCACTCCACTGTGCAGAGGGTATGGAGTGGGTGACAATACATTGGAAACGTTTACAAAATTCTGAGTTATGTTTTTTTTGCGAAATCACTCGCTGGTATATTCTCTATCGAAAGATAACAAACTTGTTAAAAAAAAAAAACTGCAATTAAAAAATACAATAAATAATGGAAACTTTTAAGCTTCTGTACTAGGGTAGATTAAAGCAATAAAAATCGAATTTGCAAGAAAATATATAAAATCTTAACCGTTATTTAAATATTTATGGTTTCTGACGTTTCCTTTCAACTAAAGTAGTAGAAGACTTTACTTCTGGTCCTAAGCAAAACAAAATTTGTGAGAAATGTTCTATGAACAAATCCATAATTTCGAAAATTATCAAGAAATATCGTGAAAGAAGTACGGTGACGATTCAAATTTGGCCAGAAGTCCCCGTAAAACGAGTCAAAGGCAGAATGATTTGATAGCAAGCAATTTTTAAAAAATAGTTAAAAAAAAGCTACTTAGGGAGGTCACTAACAATCTGAGACTAAAACAAATACAAACAAATAACAACTCAACTGGTCGAATCATATTAATTCTCAAATCAAATTTGGGAAAAATCTGTGCAATATATAGTATTTGTTTTTTATAGATTTAAATAAAGATCGGGAAGAAGCTTTTTATAGGCTAAGCAGTCCGACAGGATTTATTTTTTGACTACTAATTAGCAGATGTAATAAACACACACAAACCAAAAACAAGTAAGAAAATTATAGTCGGTCTAGCCTGACTATACGATACCCTATACCATGGTTAAAAAACCCTATCTCTTCGGTCCAACTAATTGGATATAGCAAATAAGCATAAATCAAATTTGAGTGACATTTTTATTAATTTTTTTCGCTGCAGATATGAAAAAGTTCATATCGGATACTATATTTATATGGGGGACTAAGTCGAAAAATTTACCGATCCTGACCATATTTGGTATAGTCACTTATACTTCGAAAAAATATATACAAACCAAATTTGAGAAAAATCTGTGCAATATTTTTGTTTTTTGATAGATTTAAGCGAAGATCGGGAAGCAGCTGTATATGGGGCCTATGACTAAAAATTTTCCTATAGGGAGTAATTTTGAACTACTGATTAATGGATGTAATAAACTTATACAAACCCAATTTGACTGAGATCTATATGATAATTTGGAACTTATGGCAATTTATGTCGATTTCATAGGGGTCATTTGTATGGGGGCTAGGTCTGAACATGGACCGATTCTCACAAATACCAACAGTGTTCATCCCATGGCCGATGAAAGCTTATATATCAAATTTCATCAAAATAGATTCATATTTGCGACCTGTAGTTTGATTAAAAGCTTTACATGGACACACAGACGGACGGACGGACGGACGGACATCGCTATTTCGACTTAAAAAGTGATTCTGAGTCGATCGGTATAATTAAAGAGGGGTCTAGGACGCATATTTTTGGTTGTTACCAACAGCAGCACAAAGTCATTATACCCAAACCACATAGTGGTATAGGTTATAAAAATTAAAAACTAAAAATTAAAAATTAAAAATTAAAAATTAAAAATTAAAAATTATAAATTAAAAATTAAAAATTAAAAATTAAAAATTAAAAATTAAAAATTAAAAATTAAAAATTAAAAATTAAAAATTAAAAATTAAAAATTAAAAATTAAAAATTAAAAATTAAAAATTAAAAATTAAAAATTAAAAATTAAAAATTAAAAATTAAAAATTAAAAATTAAAAATTAAAAATTAAAAATTAAAAATTAAAAAATAAAAATTAAAAATTAAAAATTAAAAATTAAAAATTAAAAATTAAAAATTAGAAATTAGAAATTTAAAATTAAAAATTAAATATTAAAGTTTAAATTTCTATATTTAGTTTCTTACCTGTTGTTATTATGTATTTTTTTATTTTTTTGTATAAAATTAATGCAGATAAAAATAAAAATTAATTCAGATAAAAATATTTTAAGATTAGCTTATTTTTAATAATAATAATTTTTAGTCAAGAATCATTTTAATTTTGGTATTCGGAATAAGTGTTTCAGTATCGGCAAAAGTTTAAATAAAAGTGGTAGCCGTACTCAACATTGGGTGTAATATAGAGTTTAAGACTCAGGTGGAGGGTATCAAAAAATTCGGCACAGCCGAATTTACCACTATTACTTGTTTGCTTTTGATATTGGTTAATTTTTATATTATTACCACAACGACCACAAAAATAACAAGAACAGCTATGACAAAAATACAAAATTTAGAATAAAAAAATACAGAAAAGGGCGTGATCGTAACATGAACAACATAGATAATCATATTTTTTCAAAACTTATTTTACTTCTTCGTTGGATTCTCGGGACCTAATCAACCGATTTGAAAAAATTTAAATAGCAAACTTTTCAGGATATTAATGAATCATTTTTAGTGAAAACGAGCACCCTAGCTGATCGATTGACGCCGTGATCGTGATTTCCACAGAGGGACAGACGGACATCGCTATATCAACTCCGCTTGCTATAAGGATCACAAATACATATATTTTACGAGGTCCAGATTTTTTTCTAATTATTACAAACGGAATGGCAAACTTATATATACCCTCTGCACACTGGAGTTGAGGGTATAAAAACATCAAATATGTTTAAATTTATAAAATCAACTGAAATTAAAACAGGTGAGAAAATTATAGTTGGATAGACCCTATACCATGGTTTAGAGACCCTATCCTTTCGGTCCAACTAATAGGATATAGAAAATAAGCATAAACCAAATTTGGGTGGCATTATTATTTTTTTGGCTGCCAATATGAAAAAGTTCATATCGGATGCAATATTTATATGGGGACCAGGTCGAAAAGTGGACCGATCCTGACCATATTTGGTAAAGTCACTTATATTTTGAAAAAATATATACAAACCAAATTTGACAAAAATCTGTGCAATATTTTTGTTTTTTGACAGATTTAAGTGAAAATCGGGAAGCAGCTGTGCACAGCCGAATTTAACACTTTTACTTATTTTTTTAGGGATAATTGAAAACACGTTTGTTGCTTTAGTCTTTGTTATGTATGTTTGTTTGCTCTACAAAAAAAATATAAACGTATAAACGTATATACATACTTCTTTTGCTACGTGTTACAGAAGTTTGGTTAGTAAAAAAAAATATTCGCGATCTGTTTATTGCATGTCGATACTTGCCAAAAAAAAAAAAAAACAAGGAAATAAAATACAGACAACAAGTTTGACTCAA
This sequence comes from Cordilura impudica, assembly GCA_963682025.1. Classification (NCBI taxonomy): domain Eukaryota; kingdom Metazoa; phylum Arthropoda; class Insecta; order Diptera; family Scathophagidae; genus Cordilura; species Cordilura impudica. Next base: position 242,812,901 of record OY821517.1, on the reverse strand, counting down.
ATTGTCATTTCATATACGATTTCTTTCTTTGTTAACACTTTGAATTCGTGAATAGCCGTCAAAATAATATTATACACTGGTAGTTATTTCAAGTTAACAAAATCAAACCTTTTTTCGGTATAAATACAAAGGCCGAATATATTTATTATGTGTATGTGCTAATTGAAGAACCACAAGTTATTAAATGTGTAGTATGGAGTGCATTCCCAAAGATGGAATCTTGCAAGAGATAATTTCTTTTTTGGAACTCTTATCGTTATATTTACGGTTATTTATTAATTAAATTTATAGCAAAAACAAAGAGAACAACTTGTTTTGACTAATAACGAAGTGAAAACACTAAGTTTGAGTAGGTTTATCCTAATAATCTAATATTTATATTCATTGATTTTATTTTTGAAAAACAAAACAGTATGAAAACTTATAACAAAAACTTTTCAATTCCGTAATACCTGCCAATTTTCTGTTCATATGAGTCACAATGTATTTCCGATAAAAAAGCATTTAGGTAGGTATTTATTTATTTTAAATATGATAAACAACATCGTTGGAGAATGATGTTGTTTTAATGTGAAAAGGGGTGGTATTAGTGGATCAGACAAAAATGTAGTTAATGTACCCAAAAACTGGTTAATGCTGAGTATCTTTTCAATTCTGTAACTGCATATAACAAGTTTAGGTGGTTTCTTTTAACAACACATCTCATGACTTGTTTATACGAAGATATTTAATTCAAATTATTGGAAATGGAAACTGACTAATAACTTGTTTATTCCTTAGAAATTCACATTTTCTTTTGTGGTAGACAAATTCTGATCGCGATATTTCTCCCCCAAACCACTGCGTGGTAGAAATTTACCGATCTTAGAATTGCTTTACACGTTGAATTAGGGTCTGTCTATGCAAACCTGGTAATCAAACTTAAGGGCGCATATGAAAATTGATATTAGTGAAAATTAGCATATAGTTTGACTTGACTTAAAGACAAATCAACTGAAGTTTAATATACAAACTTTATTCAAAACATAATTGCAAATATTTGGACAACTTTGGAGAACTAACCCAGTAAAAACAAATATAAGATTTTGGAAGAAGTTTAAAACGAAAGCGCATATGTAAGTGCTTTCTGATAAGCCTTATAGAGAACCCGTAAAATAAATAAATATCAACATCTAAGGATTAACATATACTACTACTCTCCCAGTCATGGTACTCAATATATATGATATTAACAATTTACCTTGTATTGAGGGTGCCACGCCCACTCAAAATATTAAAAAATTATAACATATAGCACTTCCCATATCCGCAGTAAGACTCTGTAAAAATTTCAGGAAGATCAGATGAATAGTTACGGAGATTACCTCCTACAAACAAACAAACAAACACACATTACCTCATTATAATAGTAGTCTACTCATCGTTTTTATACTCTTTCTTTTAACTCATACTCTTTGTCTGTCTGTCTATCGTGGGGCAACCCCATTACCCCTTATCCAATTGATCTGAAACTTGGCCCATAGTCTTGTTGTGAGTACAGATTAATTTTGGGGTAGTCACGCACAGTCACGGAGTGATCTAAATGTCATTTCCTCTCCATAAACTTGCTGTGAAAAAAAAATTAACTTTGAATTAGTCATGGACAGTCACGCATGGTCACGCACAGTCACTGAGAGATTTAAAACGGATTTCCCCTCATCCAATCGATCTGAAACTTTGTCCATAGACTTGTTGGGACTAAAGATTAATTTTAAAATAGTCACGCACAGTCACGGAGAGATTCAAAACTCATATGCATAAGGAAAGAAAGAGTTTTAATAAAAAGTTTGTTTTTATGGGTTAGATTATTTATATTTGTTCATTCAAAAAGTAAATAAAAAAACAAGTAAAAAAATTATAGTCGGTCTAGACCGACTATACGATACCCTATACCATGCTTTTAGAGACCCTATCTCTCAGACCCAACTAACTGGATATAGAAAATAAGCATAAATCAAATTTGAGTGGGATTGTTATTAATTTTTTTGGCTGCAGATATGAAAAAGTTCATATCGGATGATATATCTATATGGGGACTAGGCCCAAAAATGGACCGATCCTGACCATGTTTGGTAAAGTCTCTTGTATTTTGCAAAAATATATAAAACAAAATTTGAAAAGAATCAGGTCAATATTTTTGTTTTTTGATAGATTTAGGTGAAGATCGGGAAGCAGCTCTATATGGGGCCTATGACTAGGAGTTGTCCCATAGGGATCATTTTTGGACTACTGATTAATGGATGTAATAAACACATACAAACCCAATTTGACTAAGATTTATACGATAATTTGGATCTTATGGCAATTTATGTTGATTTTATAGGGGTCATTTGTATGGGGGCCAGGGCTGAACATGGACCGATTCTCACCAATTTCAACAGCGTTCATCCTATGGCCGATGAAAGCTTATATACCAAATTTCATTAAAATATATTCGTATTTGCGACCTGCAGTTTGATTAAAAGCTTTACATGGACACCCAGACGGACGGACGGATGGACGGACGGACATCGTTAAATCGAATCAGATAGTGATTCTGTTTCGATCGGTATAATAAAAGATGGGTCTAGATCAAATATTTTTGGTAGTTACAAACAGCAGCACAAATTCATTATACCCAAACCCATAGGTATAGGGTATAATAATTTTTGGACTTAAATTGAATGAAATTGATATACATAGGTCGTATATGGGTACCCCACATAATTTTCAGCGCTGAATATTTTGGGCTATTTTAAAAATTGGAAAGTCAAAAAATCGTCGATTTGTGCAATAATTTTGTCAATTTTCCCACAAAAAGGTGAAAAAATCCGCAAAAATACGCGAAAACGCCCCTGGATTTTTCCCACCAAAAAACCCCCGGTATACACACTTTTCAATAATTTTTTTACATTTGAGTGAGTATTATGGAAAATATCATGAAAATATATTAATCGAAATTTTGGCAGGGTCAAAAGTGATTTCAGAGGTATGGTTCCTTGGTCAAATATACTTGTTATGGCCCATAGTACCAGAATCGCGATGAACCCTTGGAGAAAAAATAATTAACCCACCCTAATATATGTGTATACATATATATATTTATTTTAACAATCTAAACTTTTTTTAACTCTTCTTTTTAATCATTCTCTTTGTCGTGGGGAACCCCATTCCCCCTTATCCAATTGATCTGAAACTTGGGCCATAGTCATGTTGTGACTACAGATTAATTTTGGGGTAGTCACGCATGCTCACGCACAGTCAGGGAGTGCTTAAAACTCATATGCGTAAGGAAAGAAAGAGTTTTAATAAAAAACTTTGTTTTTATACCCTACTAGCTTAGGGCTGCCAGAAATCGTCTGACCTCGACCAGGACATTTCACGTTCGTCAAGCAAAAAAAAACATTCCCTTTCTTGTAACAACATAGCTCTTTTCAGACATTTTAACAAACAATTCTTACGTTTACTTAAAGCTACATATTCTTACTTCTTCCATATTTAGCTTACAGCGACATTTTACTTTTTTCAAATAAATAAAAACAAACGGCCTTTTCCACCCTTTTTAGCAAAAAAACTTTAACTTATTAAATACTTTCAACCATCTTCCTAAGATTCCTTTTCCATTTCATACTTTTTTTACTTTACTTCATGCAAAAATTCTTTTTTAGTTTTTATATAATGATAAAATTCTGTGCAGGTCATACCGAAATTAAATTGCAGTGAATGGTACTTTCAAGAGTGCTTATGCTGAGAGAATTTCTTTCCTTTGTCCAAATTCCTTTTTCTTTCTATTTCTTCGACGTTTTTGAAAAAGAAAACCCATTTCTCAAGAGCATCTTTCGCTTTCCAAATTTCTTCATATTTTTCTATAAATGATTTTAAAAATGTCACTTCTTCAAAGCATCCATCAGAAATAGATATTTTCTTTTCAATTAAATACAAAATTGTTTTTTCTACTTCTACCCAACTAGGAATATTTTCCAATGTCATCCAATCAAAAACTTCATATTTCCTTAGTGGATGTGTCCATTGTTCTAAATAGGATATTAGTGTTGTAAAAAAAAATCGTTAGTATCCTTATGAAACTGTAATTTTCGCTTCGAATCTATACTGCATTCTATTGCGTCAAATGTCGTCTTTGTTTGGTTACCAAGAAAATTGTTTTTGAACCTGTCTATAAAAGAGTCTTTTGCTTCATTTAAAAGATTTCCTACTAGAACTACTGCAAGTGTCATTTTTTCAACTTCTTTTATTTGTTTTTCAACAAGATTTGCCTGACAAAAAATAAATGATGCATATATCTCAGATAAAGGGTTACTGAAAAATTCAACGATAGTCCTCGGTGCTTTTTCTTCTATTTAAAAAAAATTGTTTAGAGGCTCCTAAAGTTGCAAAATCCGTTCTAAAACGGGAATTAGTGATAGCCATCGACTTCGTGAGAGGGACAGTATTGCGTTATAAGTAACATCTGCATCAACACAAAATGATTTTAATCGCTCAGTTCGAACAGTGAATATCGAAAAATTTGTGTTTGTATTGTCTGCTGCGAAGGCCACCAGATTTTCTAATGGTATGTTTAAGTTTTTTAAAGATTCTATACAAAACGATGTAATAGTATCAGAAGTTTCGTTGGGCAAAGTTGCCAATTTCAATCATTTAATCTGTAGGCCTCCTGTTTCTGTAAAAAAATTTACCAACAATGGGAAAATTTTTTCAGCTTTGTGATTACTAGAATCGGTTGCGATTCCATAAAATGGAACATTTCTCAGATTTTCAGCCATAACGGCTACTGAATGCGGCGCCAATACATGTTTAACGAGCGCAGTCGCCTTTGTTCTGGCAGTCGATTGTTTTGCTGCGATTTCAGAATCCGGATACAAAAGCGCACTTAATTTTGTAGTGCAATCCAAGGACCTAAACGACTGATGGTGATTTACAATTTTGTAAGCAGCTGTTAATTTAGTTGCGCATATTAAATTTTCCTGTTTCGAGTCATTTTTTATAAATAAAGTTGAAATATCTTGAGATGTCGCTGTTGCAGTTATCCTTGATGGAACTTTTTATGTGATCCATAATGCTTGCCCTGCCACCATTGGCAATTGATATGTGAACTGCGCACACCGAACAAAATGCTTCGTTTTCACACCTTCCCTTTTTATAAAAGACCATTCCTTGGAATACGTATCCAAGAACTTCCACTTCCATTTCGGCATTTCCTATTTTAAAAACGGATATATTTTTAATAGATAAGGGAAAATACTGTACGAAGCTTAAAAATCTCACCAAAGAAAAATAATGTAACAGTTACGTTTTGAAGAATGCGAAATGAACACAGCTGATCTCAATTGGCAGCTGTCAGAGTCACTGAGAAGAAACTCTGTCGATATATACATATCGATATCGAATTAAAGATACAAATTAGGGATGGAACTGGAATAAATATTTTAATGAACCAATTTTCTTAATCATATATTTTTTCCTGAGGTACTAAGATTTAATCAGGACATTTGTACCTTAGGCAGGACACCAGGACAAAGTGCCGCAAACCAGGAAAATCCTGGAAAACCAGGACGTATGGCAGCCCTATACTAGCTGGACCCGGCAAACGTTGTTTTGCCCTCAATGAAATTTTTATTTTAATTAGAATCTGTACATACCTATATAAAAAAAACGTTTGTGCATTTGTTAATATTAATTGAAAACTGTTAAAGAAAAAACCATGTTTTATTTATGAAAATTAAAATAAATATTTATTGTAACATATGTATAAGAATGGACAATATATTTCTATTGTTGTAATGCTAAAGAGTGAACAATATTTTTAGTTTCATTATTCTCGTAGTAAATGAATAAATTTGCTGGCGTTCCGACACGGGAACATGCCACATATAGTTGCCCGTGGGAAAAACGACTGTTTTCGAGGTCCTTGAGATTTATTAATTTATAAATTTATTATTATCATAGGAATTCTTGGCAGCAAAACATGTTCTCTTTTAAATTTTCCTTTGAGAATTATGGCCTCAATAACATTGGGAATTATTCTCTAAACAATTAAATAGGTTCCATTACATAGTCTCGGAGCGTTGAGGTTACGCAGCAAAATTATTGGAGTATCAACTTTTAATTTTAATAAATGTGGCGGTATACCGGGCACATGAATTGAATTCAAAAATTCTGTTGGATAATTGACTGCTTCATTTTCTTCAACAACACTATCCATAGATTTGAAAGAAAACGTTTCGGAATCAATCATGACCTGAATAACAACATTAATATTAGCGACATCGACATTTTTGCGGCTAAAATAGCTCTTTCACTTAACCAATCATGTTTACAATATTGATTTTGAATGTAGGCGAATACATTTTCAATTAATTCATCGCGTGACGATATAAATTGACAAAAATCTTGTGGATATTTTAATAGTTTGATTTTAACATTACCAAGATCAAGAAGTTGTTTTGAAAATTGGTCAGCCGTTGGATCATTTTGTAATCGTACTCGCATGTTTGTTGTTAATTTTATAGTTTGAACGCTACTCCATAATGTTGATAATTTTCAGCAGGCATTTATTTCGTCAGCATAGGCTGATTTTGGTATGACTGGCAATGTTTGACGAAAATCTCCAGATAATAAAATGAGAGCTCCACCAAAAAGTTTTTCATTGCTTTTCAAATCTTTTAAAGTTCTATGTAATGATTCTAAGGAATGTTTGTGAGCCATGGTACATTCATCCCAAATAATAATACTGCATTTTTGCAGAACTTTTGCCATACCGGAATGTTTTTTGATATTACATACGGCATTCTCATTTGTTTGTATGATTAACGGTGATTTAACTGCTGAATGAACTGTACGACCACCAGGCAATAATGCTGCGGCTATTCCGGATGAAGAAATAGCCAAAGCAATTTTTCCTTCCTTTTTGGTTAGTATATTTATATATAAAAACGTTTGTGAATTTTGTAACTTTATAAAATTTAAATAAATTTGATAACTCATTATTTTTCGAACGCCAGCGCCATCTACCATTTCAGTAAAATCGCACCGTCAATAAGAATATTCGAAATAATTTTACCCCAGCGCCACCTATCGGGTCTATTTATACATAAAAAAAATTCTTATGACGAAACATATATACATTCTGAATTGCAGTCAAATCGCACGGAAAATAAGAATTTTGTTTATAACTTGACCCAACGCTAGAGGGCTATAGCTAAAAAAAAACACAGAAGATCTCGAACCGAACCTATGGTCCGAATCTTAGCTCGACAGCTCTTATGGTTCCGAAGATCTTTCGTTACAAACAAATGCACTTTTGTGAAAATTTCATGACGATTCTTCCAGTAGTTTAGAAGATATTACGATTTTTAATTTTTCTAAAAAGGGGCGTGATCCCGCGCCCACTTTTCTTCTGGTATGTATTTCTATTCATGCCAATACCATATGTACCAAATATGACCGCTGTAGGTCAAAAAACTCCCGAGACATGATGATTTCAAATTTTGGGTTATATGGGCGTGGCACCGTCCCTTTATCCAATCAAAAATTTATATAGCCTATTATTCCTTTCAGAGCCACAGTAACACGCTGTGAAAATTTCAGGAAGATCGGTTCAGGGGTTTGGCCTCCTATAAAGCACAAACAAACACACATTCATTTTTATACCCTCCACATCTCAGTGGCAGAGGGTATATATAGGTTTGTCATTCCGTTTGTAACGCATCGAAAAACTAATTTCCGACCCAATAAAGTATATATATTCTTGATCCTTATCACAGCTCGAGTCGATATAGCGATGTCCGTCTGTCCGTCTGTCCGTCTGTCCGTCTGTCCGTCTGTCCGTGTGTCTGTTGAAATCACGCTCATTCAAAAAAAAAAGCATTTACTTAGGTCAGGTTACGAAAAAATTATTTGCCATAATTCCCACCAGGTTGGTATTGAAATCGGAGTAAATCGGGAGCCTCTGCGCTGAGAAATGAACAAAAGTTTATAGATACCTCTAAAAAAAACATGAAACCTAGTGTTTTCTTGTAATAGTTTAGTGGTTGAACATACAACAACATAAAAAAAGCCACAAAAAAAATGTGATTCATACATATTAACAATAACAAGAACACAACTACCATGAGCTATGTTAATAGTATTGCCACAAACCGAGGTGGAGGGTATCAAAGATTCGGCACAGCCGAATTTAACACTCTTACTTGTTATATATATAGATTGAAAGCAGATTACTTATAATTTAAGGTAAAATGGGGCGAAAAAGGGGCGTGAAAGGGAGCGTGGCGTAAGAAATGTTTATTTCTACCTCGCCTGGAGTATAATGTGTATACAATTTGAAGTAAATCTGTTAAAAACTATATGGGAGCAATTACATAATTTTAAAAAAGTGGGCGTAAAAGTGGGCGTGGTAGAAAAAAGTACCCTATTAATCATGCCAGAGTTGCAGTTAAATGCTGTGAAAATTTCAGGAAGATCGATCCAGAGGTTTGGTCTCCTATAAGGTACAAACAAACAAATAAACAAATAAACAAACACACATTCCATTTTATATACATACATATGTATATAGATAGATACCACTATGTGGTTTGGGTATAATGACTTTGTGCTGCTGTTTGTAACTACCAAAAATATTTCTCCTAGACCCATCTTTTATTATACCGATCGCCTCAGAATCACTTTCTGAGTCGATTTAGCGATGTCCGTCCGTCCGTCCGTCTGTGTGTCCATGTATACCTTGTAATCAAATTACAGGTCGCAAATATGAATATATTTTGATGAAATTTGCCATATTTGCTTTTATCGGCCATAGGATGAACGCTATTGAAATTGGTGAATTTCGGTCCATGTTCAGACCTAGTCCCCATACAAATGACCCCTATGAAATCGACATAAATTGCCATAAGATCCAAATTATCATATAGATCTCGGTCAAATTGGGTTTTTATATGTTTATTATATCCACTAATAATCCCTATAGGACAGTTCTTATTCATAGGCCCCATATAGAGCTGCTTCCCGATCTTCACTAAAATCTATCAAAAAACAAAAATATTGCACAGATTTTTCTCAAATTTGGTTTGTATATATTTTTTCAATATATAAGTGACTTTGCCAAATATGGTCAGGGTCGGTCCATTTTTCGACCTAGTCCACATATATGTATGGTCTAGACCGACTATAATTTTCTTACTTGTTATGGGTTAGATTATTTTTTGTAAAGGTCAAAGACATTTTAAAGACGAAATGAAATACAATTCGATTTATATATGTATATAGTTTGATGGAATATTATTCTTAAAATTTTCAATATAAATACTAAAAGGCGAAGATTTTAATCAAAACTATTCAGAATGGTAGAGAACTAAATTTAACTAAATTTAACAAAAAACAAGTAAGAAAATTATAGTCGGTCTAGGCCGACTATACGATTTGTGTGGCATTGTTATTAATATTTTTTGGCCGCAGATATGAAAAAGTTCATATCGGATAACATATATATATATCTGGACTAGGTCGAAAAATGGACCGACCCTGACCATATTTGGCAAAGTCACTTATATATTGAAATTTGAGAAAAATCTGTGTAATATTTTTGGTTTTTTGATAGATTTTAGTGAAGATCGGGAAGCAGCTCTATATGGGGCCTATGAATAAGAATTGTCCTATAGGGATTATTAATGGATATAATAAACATATAAAAACCCAATTCGACTGAGATCTATATGATAATTTGGATCTTATGGCAATTTATGTCGATTTCATAGGGGTTACTTGTATGGGGACTAGGTCTGAACATGGACCGAATTTCACCAATTTCAACAGCGTTCTTCATATGGCCGATAAAAGCTTATATGCCAAATTTCATCAAAATATATTCATATTTGCGACCTGTAATTTGATTACAAGATTTACATGGACACACAGACGGACGGACGGACATCGCCAAATCGACTCAGAAAGTGATTCTGAGGCGATCGGTATAATAAAAGATGGGTCTAGGATAAATATTTTTGGTAGTTACAAACAGCAGTACAAAGTCATTATACCCAAACCATATAGTGGTATAGGGTATAAACATAATAGCTTTTCCCAAAAAAGGAATTTTATAACGCATATACTCTAGATCAAGTTCAGAACTTGTAAAAGTTTGTATTTTTTTTATTCCAACTGGATACCCATGTGTGTATGTTAAATAAAAATATTTACATATGTATATCAACACTGAGGAAAAGACGTTTGTATACGTTACCTAGGTCAGTTCTCACCCAACAAGTTTTTCAACTGATGTATAAAATCCAAAATTATGTGTATTGTAGCCATTAACACGACGTTTACGCACCTATGTATGTCTGTATGTATGTATGTATGTACGTATGTATGTATGTATGTACGCCTTATATGTATTTGCACCTAGGTACTCTTTTTATATGTCGCTAGGCCTAGATTTCGATATCAAGAAACAATATTAAGTATTAAATGAACCCAATATCCAGCCACTTGCTTTGAGTATATTCAATACAAATAATATAAGTATGTACATATGAATGATGTACTTATTGTTTATACGACAACTTGTATACAATAAAACAATTATTTGGTGTTTTATTCACGTTCACTATTTATTTCACAAATTCTCGCGTTTGTGGATTTAAGTTTTTCTTCTCTTCACAATGCACTCTTTTAAACTGATTTTGTTTTAATGAAAGTGAAAGATTTAGAAATTACTTGGCGTTGTTTTTATTGCTTTTGGTTTTGTATTTATTACTGTTTTCACTTTACTTCATTTTATGCGACCAACCAACAAAACATGTTCGTTTATACAAAGATCAAAAACTTAATCCAAATCTTCAAACGGACTGACAGGCTGGCTGACTTACTTGCTATGGCATACAAAATGATAAACTAAATAGTAGTAAAAAAACGAAGTCACGTTCACATTCACTTACAGCATTTGTTACTCTATACGTTAAAATTCACCCAAGCAATGGTTTAAGTAGAAACAACTAATGAGATCAAGTGCAGGTAACCGAGAAATATAAGAGACCGAGACACGAATGAAATCGTTATCTGTAGCGTTAAAGGTTATAGCCTCAAAGTGACCAGCCAACCGATAAGAGTGCACAATAAAATAAAGTTCAAAAAGGGTAGCTAACATTTACGCTAACTTTCACCGGCTTTGAGAAACAACTCATATGACCAAAAAATCAACCGAATTCCGTAAACACGTCTGGCTTTATTAAGCAGCAGCAGCAAACTGTACAACCATCACCATCGGTAGCTGGCTTTTCATACTTCCTTACATTGTGTTTGTACAAATCAACACTTTGTTTGAGCTGGAGTAAGCTCTGGACAAAAGACCTTAGCTTACTTACTGCTTAACGAAAATATGAGTGTGTTAATACTTCGTTGCTCTTCACATTTTATGTAATTATTTTATTCTCACAGTCTTATTGAATTATACTCTCTTATTAACGTGTCTACATTTAAATGTTAACGTTTTATTGTCACGCAATTTTAACAATATACTCTACGCAGCACATCTAACGTATTATTTCCCTGATCGATATTTGTTTTTCATTTAACATTTAATAAATGTTTCCAAAAGTTTACTTCTTTTTGGCATTCGCTACCCTCTTTTGAAAAACTTTTTAGTTATTTGTATTTTATTTTTGATGTGTAAACATCTATATGCGCAGGGGGGTAAATTTCTATTTCACAATACAATCACAAAACAAGTAAGAAAATTATTGTCGGTCTGACCGACTATACGATACCCTACACCATGCGTTTATAGACCCTATCTCTCAGGCCTAACTAACTGGATATAGAAAATAAGCATTAACCAAATTTGAGTGGAATTTTTATTAATTTTTTTGGCTGCAGATATGAAAAAGTTCATATCGGATGATATATCTATATGGGGACTAGGCCCAAAAATGGACGATCCTGAGCATGTTTGGTAAAGTCTCTTGTATTTTGCAAAAAAATATACAAACAAAATTTGAGAAGAATCAGTGCAATATATATATGTATATATATGTTTATAATAATAATAATATATATGTTTTATATATATGTAATATATATGTTTTTTGATAGATTTAAGTGAAGATCGGGAAGCAGCTCTATATTGGGCCTATGACTAAGAGTTGTCCCATAGGAATCATTTTTAGACTACTGATTAATGGATGTAATAAACACATACAAACCCAATTTGACTGAGATTTATATGATAATTTGGATCTTATGGCAATTTATGTTGATTTCATCTTATGGCAATTTATGTTGATTTCAAAGGGGTCATTTGTATGGGGGCTAGATTTGAACATGAACCGATTCTCACCAATTTCAACAGAGTTCATCCTATGGCCCATAAAAGCTTATATACCAAATTTTATCAAAATACATTCATATTTGCGACCTGTAGTGTGATTACAAGCTTTACATGGACACACAGACGGACGGTAGTTACAAACAGCAGCACAAAGTCATTATACCCAAACCACATAGTGGTATAGGGTATAAACAGCGTAACATGTGAGCTTACATGTTACGCTGTGAGCCATAAATCGGTGTGACTTATGATTGTATTGGTGAAAATATTATGATATAAAATTGTTTCAGCTAATTCAACAGCCCTTTGCTGTAAAACGTTAAAAATTTCAAAATATAAACGTATAACATATACATAATTCAACAACCCCACAAGTATAACCAGAGTCAGGGACTCTGCAGTTGTTTCCTATAAGTGATACATAGATGACGCTATCTGTTTGATTTTAAAAAAGTGACAACAAATTTTTAATTACTAGATGTTTGCACTTCTCCCCTGTGATCGGACTCACATGCTTTTTTTTATTAGATCGTAAAATCATTCAATAAAGAGTTTACAATCTAAATGCCTAAATTGTTTACTGGAATTAGGCTTAGGTCTTCGCAAATACCTGTAATAATAAAAATTTTTGATATGATTGAATTATTCTGACAGAATTAAATACTGAAAAGTATATTTGGCCAAATGTAAATAAATCTTTATAAACTTTTCCATTTTTCTGTTCTGTCATCCCTTATTCAATTTCGTTTGATATTGTTTTTCCACGCGCATTTTTTACTTTATTTGTAAACGTGTTACCCCGTTATGCTTTGCTACAACATTAATAGCTTGTGGACTCACACAAAGTTTCGCAAAACTCGCTAGCATATATAGCATATATCTGCTCTTGCATGGTGTCCGAAGGTTGAGCAAACCAAAGCAAAAGCAATCCTGAACAAGGTGTACCGCATTGCCTGTATTGGTATCATAGGGGCGAACAGAACGTGTCCAACCGATGCTATCGGCATCATGCTTAATATTACACCATTGCATATTTCGATCATTGAAGATGAGTGCATGAGTGCCGTACGACTTCAGGATTTTGGTAGCATGAAGGACGGTGACCTAAAGGGTCACATGAGAGTCGCGAGGCTCTTCATTCACGACCCGGTGGCGAGAGTCACGGACAGAATGTTACCAAAAAAATATATTCATCAGGGCATATTTGGTCCCAATTTTCAACGTGCCTTACCCATGTGTAAATACCCATCCATTTTCCAAGCGGAGGTCTTCGCTATTTTTATATGCGTGACTGAATGTCTCAGAAGAAAGACAAAAAGGTCACTCATTTATATACTATCCGACAGTCAGGCTGCACTAAAGGCAATAATGGCCTACAAAGTGACGTCCAAACTGGTGTGGGAGTGCATCGAAGGGCTAAACGAGTTCGGTAGATGCAACAAACTAATTCTATGCTGGATTCCGGGACATGAAGGACATGTAGGGAACAAAGGGGCTGATTGCTTAGCCAATCGAGGGGCCCGTCGTCCTTTCATCGGTCCAAAACCTTTCTGTGTTGTTCCAGTGGGACACATAAAAGAAAAAATGAGGGAGTGGGGAAAATCACAAATTGCCGAACATTGGGACAAAAGTCCAGGTAAACGGCAGGCCAAGAGATTTATAACTCCATCCAGTGTTCAATCGGAAAGACTACTTACCCCTGATAAAAAGGACTTAAGGACCTTGACGGGATTCTTAACAGGACACTGCAATCTTAGATATCATCTACGAAAGAAAGGACAATCTGCTATAGACACATGTAGGTTCTGCGAGCAGGAGGTGGAAACAGCAGAACATATTCTCTGTGAATGTCCAAGATTAAGTGGTAAGAGAATCCTTGCACTTGGAGGATACACTGTATCCCCCCGGGACATATGGAAACTAATGCCAAATAGGGTAATTGGCTTCATAAGAAGTCTTAATCTTTAGGACAACTATGGGCTGCACAAAAGATCAAACTGGTCGCAGTGCGTATAACCCTTCCTTATTTTATCTTATATATCGGTAGAGGATGATAGCATCCTCTAAAGAAATAAGCAAACGGACGAACAAGCACACTTTCACTTATATACATAAAGCAGATATATAATAATTTACTTTTAATCCTTCACTTACGATGGAAAAATAAGGGACTCGTTTTTTTTTTGTAGCTGCTAAATCTTGTATTTTGAGGGAGGGGGGTATAGGGTATTGAAAAATCGAATTTTTTCGTCTTTCGAATTTGTATTCATATTTGCTCTATAATAAGAAAAATAATGAAAAAAAATTTTTCAGAAATGTATATGGGGATGTGTATAAGCATTATCAAACTCACCTGCATACATTAATCTCTAAAATTTTCCCGGTGTAAGCATTTCAAACCAAATAAATTGAAACTCGACTTTCGCACTGCTAGAAGTGAGGCTAATTCTAAAATAAGAATGGCTAAAACTAATTACTATTCCGAACGATTTTCATTCGCCGTTGACTCCAATGATACATGGAAAACCTTAGAAATATTGGTATTGGCAAAAAGGATAAAAATTATAGCTGCCCAATTGATGCAAACAAACTTAATAGTTTTTTTACTTATCTTCCGACGACCATAGTGAACACTACAGATTCATTCCACAATATTATGAATAATAGCTCCTCTTTTGAACAAACTGCATTCGAGTTTTCTTGTATTACACAGTTTGATGTATTATCCAGTTTTTCATTAATAAAATCAAATGCCATGGGCTTCGAGAACTTACATCCCATTTTGCCATTAATATTGCCTTACAAGATATAACACACCTATTTAACACCATTATTAAGTCAAGTTATTTCCCTACTAAATGGAAATATGCAAAATAATACCAATTCCAAAATCGAGAACGGAGTACCGCCCAATAGCTATATTAAGCTTTCTATCAAAAGGAATGGAAAAACTACTACATCTACAAATGAGCATTTATATAAACGAAATTCAACTAATGTCTGACAAGCAGAACGGATTTCGTTCTAACCACAGCTGCATTACAGCCTTGGTTAACGTAACCGAGAACATAAAACGTGAGCTTGGTAATATAAACTTGTTGGTACTTCTCGACCATTCAAAAGCGTTCGATACAGTAAACCATCAAATACTATGTATGAAGCTAAAAGATTTTTTTTAGTTTTTCATCCACTTTTACGCAGCTTTTACATTCATACCTCACAAATCGGACTCAATCTGTCTACGTTAATGATTCGACCTCAAGACCTGTAACACTCGCGAGAGGCGTAGCTCAAGGATCGATTCTGGGTCCACTTCTTTTTTCCGTCTATGCCAATGATTTGCAACAACAACTATCTCCTGCAAAATACACATGTATGCGGACTACGTACAGCTGTATCTCAGTAGTCCAGTAAGCTTCTTAAAGGAAAATGTTGAAAAGCTAAACTACGAACTTAATAAAGTACATTTTTTGGCCACTCTTTCTTTCCTTATGCATATAAGTTTTGAATCTCTCCGTGACTGTGCGTGACTTTGCGTGACGATTTTAAAATTAATCTTTGGCCACAACAAGTCTATGGACAAAGTTTCAGATCGATCGGATAAGGGAAAATGTGGTTTAAAGCACTCCGTGACTGCGCGTGGCTATGCGTGACTGTGCGTAACTACCCCAAAATTAATTTATAGTCTCAAGAAGACTATGGTCCAAGTTTCAGATCAATTGGATGAGTGGGAATGGGGTTGCCCCATGGCAGTCAGACAGACAGACAGAGAGTATGAGTTAAAAGAAACAATTTAAAAAAACTTTTCAACAATCAAAAAATCGAAATTTTAAAAAAGGTAAAAAATCTTGGCATAGTGTACATTAACAACTTGACTTATATGGTGTTCACACTACGATATTTTGAGGTGTTTTAGCTCATGTTTTGCAAAACAAAACACAGTCGTTCACACTTGATTTAGTGTGTTTAAGTTAAACATTTCAGCAAATTGAACAGCTGTTTCAAAAATAAAAAACAATTGAAAAGTTATAAAATTGTGAAAATTGATAAAAAATAATATCATTAAATTGGCGGCCAACTACTTAAATTATATTAATGATGAAATTATCAATATTGATGCGTTATTTTCATTTTTGTATTGTATTTTGTATTGTATTTTTATGATTGTAATGCCACTTTAATAGTAATGTTAAAAAACAAGGATGCCAACTTGGCAAACATGAGAAATATTGCACTGAACATGCGCAAAGTTAAATACAACTCTGTCATATTTTCGGTTTTTGAGTTGTTTAAGATTTAAACATCTCAATTGGATGTTTAGCCAAACGAAAAAATGTATGGGAAAACATCTCAATTTGACTTGTTTATCGCATAAACACTAAACACTTCGCTAAACACTTAAGTGTGAACGCCATATTAGTCAAGCCACGTAGATACACTTGTATTTCAAACGTATGTAAAGCTAGGATCGCTTTGGGTAGCTCAGTATTTTACGCCGTTAAGAATGAGACAAATTCTTGCAAAGGCATACCTAATTCCTGGTCTACTTTATGGCTGTGAACTTTTTGGCAACTGCGACTACGCCAGCAAGAAAAAACTAAATATATTGTTAGATATGTTTATGGACTGAAGAAACGTGATAGTTTATCGGCTTTCTCAAAAATTTTTTATGGAGTCTCATTTGATAACCTTCTTATTATAAGGGTTTGAATGTTTTTGCACAAAATTATTTACACTGAGAAACCATTATATCTTTATGATCAAACATAATTTGCTAGACCCAGAAGGAGTAAAAAACTTATTATTTCTATGCGTCGATGCCGTGTGTCAGAATGGCAATTTTTCATACACGCCACACGTCTTTGGAATGCAATTCCACACAACCAATAATTAGCAACGCAATACATTTTAAGATATTTTTGTTTGGATACTTTGTTTAAATATATTTAATTTTCATTTCCTTAAAAATTCATGTATTTTAGTAATTTCTTATATTTATTTTACTTATGCCCGTAACTTCTACAAAGAGATAACTACGTGTGTAAATATCCAATAGATAGATATCTTTACCTATCTGATAAAATTACATTGGTAATTTCAACGTTTATTTCACCTAAGTGTTTCTACCGAATAGAAATCTGCTAAAGTATGGCAACATTCTCGTTTGACGTTTATTATTATGTCAAATAAATTTGTCAAATTTTGTTATTATTTTAATTTGTGAATTTTGTAGCTTTCTAAAATTTGTAAAATGTCGGTAAAAGAAAGCAAACGAAGTGCTAATTTTACAGGGGGTGAAAAAAACAACCTTATTGAATCTCGTTTTAACTTATAAAGGTGTGTTAGAAACCAAAAAAAACAGATGCAGCTACTAACCAAAAAAAAAACAGAAGTGTGGGCGAAACTAGCACAAAAGTTTAACGCAGCTAGTGGTAGATCTCCTCGAGATGCATCTAATTTGCGGTCGAAGTATGACGGCCTAAAAAAAATCTCCGGGAGAAAATTGGGAATAATAAGCAAGAGATGTTCAAAACAGGCGGAGGAGCGTCACCGACTGTAAATTTGTTTTCGGATGAAAAGCTCCTATTATAATTAATAGGGCAGTCTGTTTTTGGTTTGGAGGATCGTGGAGGAAGCGATAAGGAATTCGCTTTCAATTTTAAAATTTAAACTTTTGTATTTATATGTGGATACAATCAATCATCTCTTTTTCATAATTTTTTTTTTCAGAATGAAGAAATTTTTGAATGCATCGAAGTTTTAGAAACCAACGATGAATACGATATTCAAAGCGATGTGTCTTCCGACCAAGCGATGTGGTGGATATTTTAAAGTGCCTAACCCAAAAGGTTTTAGCTGGCGATGAAGTAGAAACTTGGGAAGTAAAGGGAGAAGTCTAAAAATCTTTCCCTACCCTTGATTATAATGAAAAGCCAAAAATGAGGAAGCGGAACGAAGACAAGCTTGATGAGTTAATAGATGAATATGGCTACCTCAAAGAAGAAAGGAAAAATTTGTTGGTCGAACAAACCTAATATTATAGGGAGAAGAATGAAAGAGAAAATGAACTTTTTAAAATAGAGCTAGAAATAAAAAAAACTGCAAAAAGTGGAACAGGAGCTAAAATTAAAAATGATGACAGAAAATATTGCACCACTTTAGTTTTTTTTTAATTTAATTAGTTATATATTGCTAATGTTTTTAATAAATATAATTTATAATGACCCAAAATAGTTTATTAACCTATTCCTTGTTGTGTTTGTAGGATTATGGTTTAAGGCATATTTCTGTGATATTCTATTCATACTTATTTCATAGGAATTTTGCTGCTGCATGTTTTCAAATGGCGGTATATTATCTAAGTTATTTCGGCATATGTCGTGTAGTATTGATGTAGCAATAATAATATCTTGAACTGTTGATATATTGACTCTCATACCCATAGAAAGAATAGGGAAACGGTGCTTCAAAACTCCAAAACATCTTTCAATTATATTTCTTGTTCGAATCTGTGATTCGTTGTATAATTTTTCGGCATAAGTTCTTGGGTTGTCGAAGGGTATTATAAGATACGCTGATGAGCTATACCCTGCATAACCCCCATCTCCAAGTAGCAGTTGATCACTACGAAACCCAGAATCGAATAGGAATTTTAATCTGCTATTGTTAAATATAGTACTATCATGAGTTGAACCTGGCCAGCGGGTGACTAACTCTGTGAAACATAAATCCGCATCACACACAGCTTGAACATTCAGAAAACATTACCCCTTTCGATTACGAAAAAATTCTGCAAACTCACCACCTACATAAGTATATATAGATAAACTGTTAAAAGAATATTATAATTATTAAAATATATGATCTTACCGGGAGACATAATTTTTACGTGAGTACAATCTAAGGCTCCAGCACATCTAGGAATTTTGCGAAGCCGAAATCTTTTCAGAAATTCTGAATTATTCCAAATTTCAAGATGGTCACTTCTTTACCTATATTTGTGTGTTGCTTTTTCGGAGTTTCTTTGTAGAAAATATCGCAAAGTTCTTAGCTCCTGCAATTCTAAATTCATTTTTATTTGGATATACATATATATTTAATTTAATTTATTTTTTTTTTTTTAATTTTTTAAAATTTGACAGTTTTTGCAAAACAATTTAAATTATATTTACACAATAACCAACTACAATCATCCGTGTAAGAAACACTAAAGTTTATGCAGCCGGTAAGTCATACCTACGAGTTAAAATTAGAAAATTTGATTTACACGATAGGTAACTATGCACTAGTAGATATCTATTCGTTGAAGTTACGGGCATTAATTTGAAATAAGTTATAAATTTTATATTGTATTTTAATTATGTGGCTAATTTTTTAACGATAAAAATCCTGTACTTCAATTATAAGATTTGTCTTGTTGTACACGAAATTAATAAATTAATTTTTAACGGAATAGATTTTTTAGCTCTTTTCGATGTTAATTTAAGTCTTAGACGAGTTATCCCGAAGCAACCTCATTTGCGGTCATGTCGAAACACTTGGACAAAAACATAGGCGAAACAAAAACATATCTTAAATTTAATATGTGCTCCAATACCAAAAGCTACAAAAATCATAGTTTTTCTTATATAACTTTATAACTTGTTTGGTCATAATGTATTTTTTCCCTCCATGTTATGCACTATTTGAAAAACTATCCAACGAATATACATCCCCATGAATAATATACTAGCAGATTCCAGCGCTCGAAATTCGAGTGCAATTTCTAGGGAGCTTTATTTTTAAACTTAGCCAATTCACAAACCAACGCTTTTATGGTTTATTATTATTGTGAATGAAGATAACAAACTCATTACCAAGCACATTAACAAATTATTATTAACCTATTCCTTGTTGTGTTTGTAGGATTATGGTTTAAGGCATATTTCTGTGATATTCTATTCATACTTATTTCATAGGAATTTTGCTGCTGCATGTTTTCAAATGGCGGTATATTATCTAAGTTATTTCGGCATATGTCGTGTAGTATTGATGTAGCAATAATAATATCTTGAACTGTTGATATATTGACTCTCATACCCATAGAAAGAATAGGGAAACGGTGCTTCAAAACTCCAAAACATCTTTCAATTATATTTCTTGTTCGAATCTGTGATTCGTTGTATAATTTTTCGGCATAAGTTCTTGGGTTGTCGAAGGGTATTATAAGATACGCTGATGAGCTATACCCTGCATAACCCCCATCTCCAAGTAGCAGTTGATCACTACGAAACCCAGAATCGAATAGGAATTTTAATCTGCTATTGTTAAATATAGTACTATCATGAGTTGAACCTGGCCAGCGGGTGACTAACTCTGTGAAACATAAATCCGCATCACACACAGCTTGAACATTCAGAAAACATTACCCCTTTCGATTACGAAAAAATTCTGCAAACTCACCACCTACATATATATAGATAAACTGTTAAAAGAATATTATAATTATTAAAATATATGATCTTACCGGGAGACATAATTTTTACGTGAGTACAATCTAAGGCTCCAGCACATCTAGGAATTTTGCGAAGCCGAAATCTTTTCAGAAATTCTGAATTATTCCAAATTTCAAGATGGTCACTTCTTTACCTATATTTGTGTGTTGCTTTTTCGGAGTTTCTTTGTAGAAAATATCGCAAAGTTCTTAGCTCCTGCAATTCTAAATTCATTTTTATTTGGATATACATATATATTTAATTTAATTTATTTTTTTTTTTTTAATTTTTTAAAATTTGACAGTTTTTGCAAAACAATTTAAATTATATTTACACAATAACCAACTACAATCATCCGTGTAAGAAACACTAAAGTTTATGCAGCCGGTAAGTCATACCTACGAGTTAAAATTAGAAAATTTGATTTACACGATAGGTAACTATGCACTAGTAGATATCTATTCGTTGAAGTTACGGGCATTAATTTGAAATAAGTTATAAATTTTATATTGTATTTTAATTATGTGGCTAATTTTTTAACGATAAAAATCCTGTACTTCAATTATAAGATTTGTCTTGTTGTACACGAAATTAATAAATTAATTTTTAACGGAATAGATTTTTTAGCTCTTTTCGATGTTAATTTAAGTATTAGACGAGTTATCCCGAAGCAACCTCATTTGCGGTCATGTCGAAACACTTGGACAAAAACATAGGCGAAACAAAAACATATCTTAAATTTAATATGTGCTCCAATACCAAAAGCTACAAAAATCATAGTTTTTCTTATATAACTTTATAACTTGTTTGGTCATAATGTATTTTTTCCCTCCATGTTATGCACTATTTGAAAAACTATCCAACGAATATACACCCCCATGAATAATATACTAGCAGATTCCAGCGCTCGAAATTCGAGTGCAATTTCTAGGGAGCTTTATTTTTAAACTTAGCCAATTCACAAACCAACGCTTTTATGGTTTATTATTATTGTGAATGAAGATAACAAACTCATTACCAAGCACATTAACAAATTTAATAAAACACACATAGCATATGTATAATTTTATGTATGTGTTAGTAGCAACTTTAAAAATAAAGGAAAAAATTAAAAAATCTGTAAATCTGCAAAACGGCTAAAAAGAAATATCTTTCAAATAATATACGCTTGGTTAAAATCGGGATAAAACGGTAGAACAAAACATCGATCACAAGAAATCGCCTAGCCTATTAATATTATAGATGTGTCTGTTTGCTTGTTATACCCTATACCACTATGTGGTTTGGGTATAATGACTTTGTGCTGCTGTTTGTAACTACCAAAAATATTGGATCTAGACCAATCTTTTATTATACCGATCGAATCAGAATCACTATCTGATTCGATTTAACGATGTCCGTCCGTCCGTCCGTCTGTGTGTCCATGTAAAGCTTGTAATGAAACTGCAGGTCGCAAATTTGAATATATTTTGATGAAAATTGAAATATGAGCTTTTATCAGCCATAGGATGAAAGCTATTGAAATTGGTGAAAATCGGCCCATGTTCAGACCTAGTCCCCATACAAATGCCCCCTACGAAATCGACATAAATTGCCATAAGATCCAAATTATCGCATAGATCTTAGTCAAATTGGGTTTGTATGTGTTTATTACATTCTTTAATCAGTAGTCCAAAAATGATCCCTATGGGACAACTCTTAGTCATAGGCCCCATATAGAGCTGCTTCCCGATCTTCACTTAATTCTATCAAAAAACAAAAATATTGCACTGATTCTGCTCAAATTTTGTTTGTATATATTTTTGCAAATTACAAGAGACCTTACCAATTTTTGGACCTAACATATAGATATAGCATCCAATATGAACTTTTTCATATCTGCAGCCAAAAAAATTAATAAAAATCCCACTCAAATTTTGTTTATGCTTATTTTCTATATCAAGTAAGTTGGGCCTGAGAGATAGGGTCTCTAAACGCATGGTATAGGGTATCGTATAGTCGGTCTAGACCGACTATAATTTTCTTACTTGTTTTTTATTTGTTCGTTTGTTTGTGCAAGCTTCAGGCCAAGACGGATAGAATTATAGGCTATACTAGATCATGATTGGGCAAAGTGTAGTGGCACCTCCCATATAAAATTAAATTACAAAATCGTTTTCTAACGAAGGTGGACATAATGAGTTTAGAAGAGGTGCATGGCACCTTTCATAAAAAAAAATATTTTTAAATATTACCTTGCCTTCCGTCAAGCGTTTTAAAATCAAATTCAATATAGGCTATATTGAAATTTTATGAACGTTACACATTTGGTAGTTCATTTGGAGAACGGGGAGCGTAATTTCTACCAAATAGTTTCCAGCCCTCGGATATCTTTGAATTGTAGCTTTGTCAAAACCTTGAAGTTACTGATACACATCTCAAAAAAAAAGGAAACGAAAGTAAATGACACAGAGTGGAACCTAGTCACGCAGGAAGCTATACTGTGTTGTTTTCCCAACAAACTGAGGGACCATTGTTATATTTAAATTGGTATGTGTGGACCATCCAAACCATTTTAAAAATGATTTTGCGGAATGTATTCCTCAATTTATAACAAGTATCTCACAATTACTGAAGACAATTTTATTGAAATTTTTTAAAAGGAATTTGGCTAAATCGGTATTCCAAGACCACATCAACTTTACAATCCATCTGATGATTTGTCGAAGGAAGTGAATTACGACCTTCCGACAATTATCGTATTGTCTAGAATTCCATTCCACAAATAAAAACAAGTAAGAAAATATTAGTCGGTCTAGGCCGACTATACGATACCTGTACTATGCGTTCACAGACCTTATCTCTTAGGTCCAACTAATTAGATATAGGAAATAAACATAAACCAAGTGGAATTTTTATTAATTTTTTTGCCTTCGGATATGAAAAAGTTCATATCGGATGCTACATTTATATGGGTCGAAAAATGGACCGATATTGAATATATTTCGTAAGGTCATTTATTTTTTGCAAAAACATATACAAACGAAATTTGAGAAAAATCTTTGCAATATTTTTGTTTTTTGATAGATTTAAGTGAAAATCGGGAATCAGCTTCATATGGAGGCTATGACTTGTCCTATAGGGTTTATTTTTGGACTACTGCAAGCCCAACTTGACCTAGATATATACGACAATTTGGATATTATGGCAATTTAAGTCGATCTCATAGGGGTCATTTGTATGGGGACTATGTCTGAACATGTACCACATAGTGGTACAGGGAATAAAAATATATATGTACATATATGTACCTATAATCAATATCAATGCTCTGCGGTTTTTATAACATCGAAAAATGTTACAAATTGATACATGCTACTGTTGCAAATATCAAAATACTCTTAATAATATACATATATTCTATATATGTATGTCCATAATCACCGCATATTAGAATTAAATCGGTATATTATTTTATTTATATTGTATAAAAGATAAATGCTATGCTATATGTAAGGTCAATGTTTTCTAACAATCAGCCCTAAATAGTTTTCTCCTTCACGTGCTATCACACGACGTGCTTTGCTTGTGTTTTTCTTTTGTTTTTAGCATATGCATATGTTCATGTCTGAAGATGAACCCATTTTCACCAATTTTAATAGCGTTATCCGATGGAAACTTATACACTAAATTTCATCAAAATATATTCATATTTGTGACCTGTAGTTTGATTACAATGTTTACATGGACAGACAGACGGACGGACGGACATCGCCAAGAAAGTAATTCTGAGTCGATCGGTATAATAAAAGATGAGTCTAGATCAAATATTTTTGGTAGTTACAAACATCAGTACAAAGTCATTATACCCTTACCACATAGGGTATAACAAGTAAGAAAATTATAGTCTGTCTATACGATACCCTATACCATGCGTTTAGAGACCATTTCTCTTAGGTCCAACTAATTGGATTTAGAATATAAGTATAAATCAAATTTGTGTGGGATTGTTATTAATTTGTTTGTCTTATTTTTGAAAACATATATAAACCAAACTTGAGAAAAATTTGTGCAATACTTTTGTTTTTTGTTTTCAGTTTTATAATGGGCCTATGACTAAGAATTGTCCTACAGGGTTTATTTTTGGATTACTGATAACACCAACAAACAAAATTTGATGAGATCTACATGATAATTTCGCAATTTAAGCCAATCTCATAAGAACGTTCATCCGATGGTCGATAAAAGCTTGCATACTATATTTCGTCGAAATATATTCATATTTACAACCTGTAGTTTGATTACAACGTTTACATGGACACACAGTCAAATATTTTTGGTAGTTACAAATATCCACTCAAACTCATTATTTCCTGACTACATAGTGGTATAGGGTATAAATAAAAGTAGGAGTACCTACATATAACGTGCATGCGGAATACTAATGCCCTAAAAATTTGTAATGGAAGGCGATAAAAAATAATACATTGGCCGTAATTTTATTGCAGCATTGATATCAACGATATTAGCGAGAAGAGAATATGCTTCTATTTCTCACATACCGCTAATGCCAACATATTCCAATTTAAACGTTAAATTATGATTTCCAATGGCCCTAAGCAAATTGTAGAGTCAAACGCTGAAAAAAAATCGGAATACATTTGGAAACATTATGCTTTTCACCGTGGCAAATATGTTTTTAATTTTATTTTTTATATTTTTACAGACATTCTGTTGTATATATAATCTCCGAGCAACCGTACTAAAACCGAGTATAAGATAAAAAAATACAAAACATTGTTACTAAAACTGTATTTTGTAAATTAACTGTCAATAGTTAGTTCCGTTGACAAATTCAATAGCTTTGTTATTCGATTGCTTTTATTTTATTTAAAATGTGGAAAAATATGTTTTCTTTTAAATCTTAACATTTTATAGATTTATTGTCACTTCTACTTAAATTTTAGGTTTATTAAACATATTTTAAAAATTGAAATTAGGAAATAAAATTTTCTTTTAATTGATATATCACAAAGTAAAAAAAATAATTATAAATAAAAACAAGTGTTAAATTCGGCTGTGCCGAATCTTTGATACCCTCCACCTCGGTTTTAGTATTGATAATAAATGTAAACAAAATATTTGAAAAAGCAAACAATTTGTTAAACTTAATACCAAATTATTTATGCAAATTCCTTGGTTTGATCTGGATTTTTGTTTATTCCAAGAGTTGGTATATAGAACTCTCTCACATTAATAATTTCTATTATTTCGGATAAAAGAAAACACGTTTCGGTGTTTGCTTTTTGGTCATCGGGGTTGCTGATCGGCATGCATTTAGGTTATATACTACCTATATGCATGCGTTTCCGGTTGTATGACATAAGTAGTTAATTAATTTAGTTTGAGTTTTTGAAAATTAAATAGCTCGCCCTAACCTCCATTGCGAAGTTAATGGTTGTGTAGGGTGGCTATACACATTAAATCGTGCTAATTGGCGATGGCTGTATAGTTTCGTTTAACTGGCCAAATAATTCTTCATTGCAGCTGTATAGGTCGGATCGAGTAACAAAATAATAACAAAAAAAAAAAAGCTCTCTCAATTTTTTTTGTTAAAATATTGCCATATTTGGAAAATAATTAAATTTTTTTTTACATACTAACAGGGAGTTTCCACTATTTACGCAATACAATACAAAATCTAAACCGGTGATGCCAACTTTTGATTTTGAATTAAATTATGTTAATAAAATATATTTTCATTTATTGACTCCAAATACTACTACCTGGCAATTATTGTCGAACTTCAATGTTTTGGGTTTTACTTTCATACCATGAAGTCAAATTTTGAAGTCATCATGAACACTGGTTTAAATTAGGGATGCCAAACGCAAAAAACCAAATGTCCCAAATATTTTAAATAAAATAATTTGTTATCTTTATTTTCTGAAAACCTTAAAAAATTGTCAATTCTTAAATATCATTTGAGGTTTTCTAAACTTCATTGAATTTAAATTAATATTTTCTTATCCTGAAATGCTATTAATGTCTCCTCAATCGCAATATTTTTTTTTTAATTTCAGTTGATTTTTTAAATGTAAACATATTTGGTGTTTTCTGAATTCCAATTTGTGTTTAAAGAATAAAATTTATATTTTAAGAATTCGATTGATGTCTTTTAAATTTCAAGTTATTAACGACGTTTTATTATGATTTTCTGAAATTCAATTGGAAATCTGAATTCCAATTTTTAGAAATGATAGTTTCTTAAATTTGAATGGAAAATTTAAAAGGTACAATTTTGTTAGTAATTATAAACAATTTTTAAAAATTATATGTAATCTCAATCAGATATTTTGTAGGTAAAGCAGAATAATAATTTTATATATCTATGTAGAACTGTTTTGGAAGCAAAAAAACTCATTGATGAACTCGGTAACTCTATTTTGTAAACACAACAAAAAGTTAATATGCCAAATTTATGGACATATTTGTAAAAGTATAATGGAAAAACGTTGACATTAAGCATCGTTCACAATGCAAGCGGCAGTTAAATTTTTCATGCCATCTCGTTCTTCACATAAGTGCCACTCGTTTTTTTTTACGAAAATGTAACTCACATTTGTCGCTGAAGTTGGTCTATTCCTACTCCAGCAACATATTTGTTCGAAAGTAGTTGTTTCCATTTGGTACTAGATAGCGCTGTTTTCGAATTTGACATTTAAACTAACCCCCCTATCTCACATCACACTGCAATTGTGAAATCGTTGTGTACGTATTATCAACGAAAAATTGTTCGAATTAGTCGAATCCATCGCCATTAACTTTTGTGCTCACACATCTGACTGCAATCTCATTTTTAAAATGTTGGCGAAGCGTAAACTTGAAATAATTTGTTTACTTCTCTCTCTTATTTTTTTTAAATAGAGTTACCGAGTTTATTATACAGGCACATGCTTGAGGGAAAATATTTACATTTATTATTATTAGTTCTATTTTAATAATAGTTAATAATATTTATGCTCTATAATTAACAAACTTGCGTTTTATATGCGCATTTCAAGAAATATATCATAATAATATATTTAAAAAGTTAAAACTTTAATTACAATTTTGCAGAATCCAGTAAATTTGCATTAAATTTATAACAGGGTAACATTAATCATCGTTAGTGGCACGAAAAATTTGGTGCCATTAGTGTGACCACTGCGGAAAATGTGTGTGTATTAGTAAAAAAATGTGAGTGTATTGAGTTTTTCGAACTTGCAGTGTGATGTGAGATAAGAATTATTAATGAAAATAAAAATTGTTTGTTAAAAAAAATGTCATTTATGTTATAATATTATCTGTACAATATTATAATTATAAATATTTCACATATTTCTACATTTTATTAATATTCAAAACACAACTCTGTTGGTTGCATTCGAAGAAAACATAAGTTAAAAACATATGCATTCGAAGAAAACATGTGTTGTTGTTTGTTTTTTGGTCAGCAATTAAAATTTGAAAATGAATGAAGCCGACACATTCAAGTTTATTGAAATGGTTCAAGGGCACGAGAACTTGTGGAATATTAGTTCCCATGGATACAAGGACATGGTACAGCGAAACATGGTCTGGGATGAAGTTGAGAAAACATTTGGTCTAACCGGTAAGTAATTATGCTCTTTGTATGAAGAAGTAACACAGAGTACTTTTTTTAATATTTTTTTTTTGTTAATATAGGTGAAAAGGCTAAAAACAAGTTTAAGGCATTGAGGAACAAGTATAGGAGGCAAAAGGATCGTGAAAATGCTGCTAATAGAAGTGGTGCTGGAGCTTACGGTAAGGAGAAATGGGTGTTTTTTAAGCACTTACAGTTTTTGGACAATGCTTTCAAAAAACGAAGGTATGGACATATTTGCAAAATAGACTGAGATTGTAATATTTTTATACATAATTTTTCCTCAAGAGTCACTGATTCTCTTGCGTGGTCTGCTGACAACACTGGAATTTCTACAGACAACTGTGGTTTCTTCTCCCTAGAATCGAAGGATGGGAGTATTATAGAAAACGAATTGTTTAGCACAATTGAACAACAAGGATCTCAACAAACTACATCAGCCCCATTGCCGTCTCCCGTAATTGATTGCAGCACACCGTCGCCTACATTTTCCCAAACCAGAGCGCCAAAAAAGGCAAAAAGATCTGTCGAGGACATATTTGAAGACCTAACAAATAAGCTAATGTCATGTGTCACAGTCAGTAAAGCCGACTTCGTCTCCCAAATATCACTCGGCAGTTGTTGATTTTATAGTGGAAAACTTGGGCAAATTAAACAAGGATGGAGCCGAGGCATGTGAAAAGGAGCTTATGAAAGTGGCCACAAAGTTTCGATTTAATTATTAGTTTATTATAAATATTTACTTTTTTATGGTTTTGTTTTTAAATAAAAAAATGAATTAAATAGTCGATTATTATTGTTGAGTTAAATATTCCTTAAGAGTTTCTCGTAACTGTTGTACCTCGTGGCCAGCGTGATTCGATCCCAGTTGTGATACATTCTGCCAATTGCTCATATTATCATTACTCTCGATATTTACATTTTCTCTGAAGGCAGTAGTGGTAGCTTTTGTTTTTAAAATGAAGTTATGACGAACCACAGTGCAGCGAACAATGGAAGATGCAGTTTCGCAACTTGCATTTATGACAGTGTGGTAGATTCTAAATTTACTGGCTAATATCCCGAAACTGTTTTCTATTCTTCTTCTAGCAGAAGATAAGCGCGTGTTGAAGTGGCGTTTAGCGGACGAAAGTTCTCTTCCACCATATGGACGCATCAAATGCCGTTTTAGAGGAAAAGCTTCATCGCCAACAAAATAAAATGGAAGTTTTATAATACTATCAGGTAGCTCTGTGTCTTGGGGCAAATTCAAACGATTATGTAACAAATCTTGGCCAAAATCAGTCCGTTTTAGAACTCGTCCTATGAACAAAAGTTTAAGAATTTATTATATATCATATTAAAAAACATACCATCAGATTCAGATCCATACGCGCCCACATTAACATATGTAAAGTTGTAGTCTGCATCACAAACTGCTAGGAGAACAATTGAAAATGTCTTCTTGTAATTAAAGAATAATGATCCACTATTCGGTGGACATTGAATTACGCAATGCTTTCCGTCTATGGCTCCAATACAGTTTGGCATTCCAGTTTTTGCCAAAAATTGTTCGGCTATAAACTTCAGGCTTTCGTTGTTAGGTTTCTGAATAAATTCTGCATTAAGTGCTACCCATATTGATTCCGTTGTTTCCTTTATTATATTATGTATAGTCGACTTTCCGATACGGAAGGCGTAGGACAGAGATGAATAGCTCATACCTGTGGCTACAAATCTATACAATAATTTTTTTTCATATTATATTCATTTCAACCACAATCACTTGCAAAATGCGCATGCTAGTCTTTACCTTAGAGTTACCAGTAGCCTCACACGGTCACTTATTGGTCTACGGATAGATTTCTTGCTTAATAATGGACCAACTTTATGTAGAAGCAAATCAAATTGGACGTCAGTCATCCTAACAAAGTTATGAAGTATATCGCGGACCCACCAGCGTCTTTTATTTCCATTCTTTTTTAACAATATCGCGGATAGACCCACTAACTGGGCCACAACAAAAACGCGCATGTTGTATCTTGAAAGTGGTAGTTGTTGCTGGGTGCGATTTGCAACAGCCTATAAATATATTTGGTTCACTTATTAATTAGAATATATGTTTTTTTTTTTATAATTACAACTTTTTCATTTACACCACAATTTTCCATTTCTTGCTGTTCACAATTTATTTTCTTTACAAATTGTAAACAATCTGTCAGTCAGCTGTTTATTCGAACTCATTTACGAATATATGTTGCTTGCATTGTGAACGGCTTTTGAAAGTATGGTTTGCATTGTGATTTCCGCTTTAATGTTAAAATAGAAATAACGATTGCAAAGCTAATTAGAAAAAAAATTGAGGCGCCATCTACTGTGGCATAGTAATGCTGAGCGGAATGAAGTGACACTCTGTTTGTTAATACGAAAGAAATGTATTTTCCCTAAAACAAAATACGTATTGGAGAATTTTATATAAATATAATAATATACCGATTTATTTCTAACATGCGGTTGTTTGTTATTTAATATACATATGTATGTATGTACATACATATATGTAAATATTACACACAAAAAATACAACATTAAAATTTATTTTCGTGTTTTCTTTAAATAAATTAATACATAAAATTTTGTTTGGTAAATTTTCATTGCTTTTTTTTATTAACAACTAGGTAG
Organism: Cordilura impudica; assembly: GCA_963682025.1. NCBI lineage: Eukaryota > Metazoa > Arthropoda > Insecta > Diptera > Scathophagidae > Cordilura > Cordilura impudica. The sequence continues at coordinate 242,781,760 of OY821517.1, read as the reverse complement.
TTTAACATTATTTACTTTAGATTTTGGGTGAATTTGTACTGCCTTTATAAATATTAACTCGTAGTGTCTGCTTGTCGAAAAAATTTTGAATTGATTTTTAGCCCCTTTCCCGTGACACAATCGATCTGAAACTTTGCAGGCAGGCTCGTGGCGATGACAAAAATGATCTAACAAATTTTTTTAGAGATGCCAAAACAATGGAAACTTTAAAATTTTTCTACCAGAGTTGATAAAAAAAATGTACAAAGGGTTAGTTTTTAAAATATTATTACCACAACGACCACAAAAACAACAAGTCCAGCTATGACAACAATACAACATTTCGAATAACAACAAGAACAATAGTAGAAACATCATATATTTAATTTTTTTTTATTTTTCAGAGATTTCCCTGGACCTGTAATACCGATTTTAATGATTTTTAAAACAGAAGACTTCCCATGATCTTGGTAAATCATTCTCACTAAAAATGATCACCCTAGCTGACCTACAAAGACCGTGATCGTGACAAGAACAACATAGATCTTGGACCCTATTCAACCGATTTGGACAATTTTAAATAGCAAACTTCTCAGAAAGTCAGTGAATCATTTTTTATGCAAACGAGGACCCTAGCTGCCCGATTGAAGTTGTCATCGTGATTTCCACAGACGGACAGACGGACATCGCTATATCAACTCGGCTTGTTATAGGGATCACAAATATATGTATTTTATGGGGTCCAGAATTTTTTTTTTCTAATTATCACAAACGGAATAACGAACTTATATATATCCCTGCACACTGGGGTGGAGGGTATAAACTAGTAAGAAAGTTATAGCGTACGATACCCTATACCATGAGTTTAGTGAAAGGGTTTTAGGTCCAACAAATTTCACATAGAAAATAAGCATAATACAAAATTTAGTGGCATAACTATATATTTTCACACGCAGAAATGAAAAGTTCATATCGAATGCCATTTTCATATGGGCACTAGGTCAACAAATGGACCGATCACGACCATATTTAGTAAACTCACTTATTTTTCTCAAACATATAAGTAAACCGAATTTGAAAAATGTATGCAATATTTTATTTATTTTTTTTTTTTTTGATAGATTTAAGTGAAGATCAGGAGGAAGCACCTTTATGTCGGGACTATAACAAAACATGATTATACAGGGTTTATTTTCGGTGTGCTCATAACCCAAATTTGACCAATCTATCTTAAGTCGATCTCATTGGGATAAATTGTATGTGAACTGGATCTGAACATGCACGAATATTCACCAATTTTAAATAGCAATCGTCCTATGGCCGAGAGAAGCTTATATACCAAATTTCACCAAACTATGTTTATACGATCGATTTTAATATTCGTAAGACCCAATGATATTCACTGACTCATAGACGGGCCGTGGATTTATCAATGTCGTCTGTATCCATGGGTGGTACAGACGAATCGAACGCTCTTGGTGTTCTGGTCATACAAATTTAGTGTAATATCCGTTGTAATAAATATATTTTATAATTGTCGAAAGAAGCTATCAAGCACCTAGGTTTCCTAAATCGGTATAAGAATTCACTTTATCTAATTTTCTTACAATTTATACCATCCATATACATCTATATACAAGTTAACGCATTCAGTGAATACTCCTAATAATTTGCACTTAAATTGAAACTGAACAGAGTTCAGTTACCGGCACCATTTAATTCTAGCTGACTCAAACTACACAACAACAATTGAACACAACAGAGTTCAGTAACCAACACCATTCAATTCTAGCTGACACAAAATACACAACAACAAAACAAACACAACATAGTTCAATTAACGACACCAATAATATTTATTAAAATTAAGTTATAAAAAATCAATAACCAAAATTGTTACCAACACCATTCTAGCTGACATAAAATACACAACAACAAAACAACACAACATAGTTTAATTGACGACACCAATAATATTTATTAAGTAAGCAAAACCTAAATAAGTTATAAAAAATCAATAAACAAAATTGTTACCAACACCATTCTAGCTGACACAAAATATACAACAACAAAACAACATAACAATATTTAAGCAAAACCTAATTGTTTATAAAAAATCAATTGTAATGTAAACTTAAGTAAATTTTTATATAAAAGAAACAAATATTCAATAAAGAAGTTAGTTCTATTTTGCATCCACAACCACAATCGTTTACTTACATATATATCTATATATCCGACAAAAATGGATTACGATGGTGCTTATCAGTACGGTAAATCGTCTCTAGGCGGCTGCCTCAATAATCTAACTAACTTTGCAATAGATTTATTAATCGAAACATATTATTGTTTGGGAGTCATCCTTATTTTTAAATGAAATTTAATCGAGTAACATGTTTATCTGACAATACTTTCATATTTAACTTGTATTAATGAGTTCACTACACAATGTCTTTTCTTTTTTTTTTTTGTAAAGAGCTTTGTTGTTTTTGTGTCAGTTGTTAGTTTGCAATTCTGTGGTCACAAGCATTAACCGCCTAAGTCGAAAATCATGCTTTCGAGAAAAATAACTCTTTATATAAATGTAATGGGGCTTCATTACGAGGTCAGTATACTTTTTAATAATATTTTTTTTAAAAACAGTGTAAGAGAAAAGGGGATTTAACGGAAATTTAATGCGTTGTTAGTAGAATATAATAGCATCGATAACTCAAATCATTCTTAATGCTATGTTCACACGGACAGGAAGATTCGCGTTCGCTCTCTCATTCACGGTTCGCGCCCGAATCATGATTGAATCTACATGATTCGCCATACAAAATTTTGAGAGCGAACCTACTTGGTTCATTTTGAACCTAGTTGTGAACCTAAAAAAAATTGAGTTTCATCTCCAAGTTTGGTAAGAAATTATCGCTAGTTTATCTGAACTAGCTGTCAAAAATATATAAACAAAAAAAAAACAAAAAATTAATATGTGCAATAAAATAAATAGAAACATTTAACAAATAAAAAGTACACAGTAAAAAATAAAGTTTAATTTTAATACCATTTTGGCATTTATATATAACAATGATAGAAAGTATTAAATCAATACCACATTGGTTTAAGCAAAGAGAGAGAGAAAAATGAGAGAGTAAGCATTTTTGGTATTAAATTAATACTTTAGTTGGATTTAATTCAAGGAAGGTTTTCTTCTTAAAAATAAACTTTTAAAGCATTAATTAAATCCAATAGGGGATTAAATTTAATACTTTTGTGGTTTTAAAAGAAAACTCAAAAAGGTTTGGATCTACCTAAAAATTGGAGTTTGCTTAATACTTTTCTGGAATTAAATCTAAACCAAAATCGATTTAGATTTAGTATATTGTTGGCATTAAAAGTAAACTTTTAAAGGTTTTTTCAATGGGTACAGTGATCAACAAATTTATAAGCCCACTAATAAAAAAACAGCACATTTCTTGTAAAATTAAGCTGAAATTCAACTGAGTTTTTATGAAATTCGCTGTTTTTTAAAAATTGAACTTGTTTATTTGTGTGTAAACCTATATACTGTTGTTGAAAAATATATTTTATTTGAACGTTTTAAGTTTTAAATAGTGCGATAAGCAAAATGAAAAGTAATTATTGTATTATTCATAGTTTAATATTAATTTGGAATTGTTTAAAAGAAAAATACTGAGTATCTATATATATACTACTACTATATAAACTTTATTATTTCATGAGGCATTAATAAAAACATTTTCGACTGAACAAGGTGAATTTCGAATGGTCTTATATATTGTAGGTTAGAACAAGTAAGAAAATTATATTCGGTCTAGACCGACTATACGATACCCTATACCATGCGTTTAGAGACCCTTTCTCTTAGGCCCAACTATCTGGATATAGAAAATAAGCATAAACCAAATTTGAGTGGGATTTTTATTAATTTTTTCGGCTGCAGATATGAAAAAGTTCACATCGGATGCTATATCTATATGGGGACTAGGCCCAAAAATGGACCGCTCTTGACCATGTTTGGTAAAGTCTCTTGTATTTTGCAAAAATATATACAAACAAAATTTGAGAAGAATCAGTGCAATATTTTTTTTTTGATAGATTTAAGTGAAGATCGGGAAGCAGCTCTATATGGGGCCTATGACTATGAGTTGTCCAATAGGGATAATTTGGACTACTGATTAATGGATGTAATATATACATACAAACCCAATTTGACAAAGATTTGTATGATAATTTGTATCTTATGGCAATATATGTTGATTTCATAGGGGTCATTTGTATGGGGGCTAGGTCTGAACATGGACCGATTCTCACCAATTTCAATAGCGTTCATCCCATGGCCGATAAAAGATCAAATATCAAATTTCATCAAAATATATTCATATTTGCGACCTGCAGTTTGATTACAAGCTTTACATGGACACACAGACGGACGGGCGGTCGGACATCGTTAAATCGAATCAGATAGTGATTCTGATTCGATCGGTATAATTAAAGATGGGTGTAGGTCAAATATTTTTGGTTTTTACAAACAGCAGCACAAAGTCATTATACCCAAACCACATAGTGGTATAGGGTATAAAAACGAATTACTTTTGTACAAGTAATCTCATAACACTCTAAGGGCCATTATTACAACTTGCCTTTAAAGTAAATGTTAGTTAAAGGTAACTTTAGCTAAAGTGAACAATAAAGTTACCTTTAACTTCTTTTCGTTATTACAACTTCCCATTAAAATAAAATTAATATTTTTGATATTGTGGCAGCACCAAAGGAAACACCGGTTACTTTTGACCAAATGAATTGATTTATCAAAATACATAGTGGCAACGTTCCTTTAGTTGTTCGCAAATAAACAATAAAAACAATAGAATAAAAACCAAAAACCTTTATTATAAGTTGCATAATTGTTGTAAATGTGTAATAAAACTTTTTAAAAATATACAAGCATATATTTAAGTATCTATAAATAAATTTATTTCCAAAACTAAATTGATGTGAATTTCGTCTTCATAGGTCAGAAAATGTGGCAATATTAAATACATAAACCTCACGTTAAAAGTTAAAGGCAACAATATCTTCCCTTTAGCTTATCGGTCACTTTTAGCTTAAAGTATAGTTGTAATAACGAAAAACTAATAATCTGGCCGATAACATCCTAACTTTAGCTATTGGCAAGTTGTAATAATGGCCCTAAGAGTGTCAAACTCTTTGCTGATAAAAATTTGTAAGTGTAAGTAAACGTCATTATTGACAACATAAATTGTTTTAATTTTCCCGAAAGTATGACATTCCTTTTTTTTAAATATAACGTAAATTCTGGCTTATAAATATATCCGTATTTACATTCGATTTTTTTTTGTCGTCAGTATTGGAGGCATTTTATTACTATGAAATGTTTTAGAAAAATAGTCTTGGACACTTAAATCTAAATCTTCGAAACTTAGATTATATAATTTATTAAAAACAAATTCATTTTCAAATGTCATATTTTCCCACATAATACTCATCTTTTATTGATATATATTAGCGAGCGATTTGCATATGTTTTTGTAATTATTTATTATTGAAACATCTCTGATAAATTCCCGAAGCTTAGCTTCGTATCGCATAGCCCAGGTGTGTATCAGAGGACCTATTTTTCTTAGAGCTGAAAGTTAGTGGGTCAGAAAATGATGTTTTGGGATCAGGTTTTCTTCATAAACTTCAACTATACATTTTAAATGTAACTCTATATCATTTTTAAGAGACTCAATATGTTGCTGTTTTAAGACTGAAGACAATGTTACTTTTATTGTTCGAATAAGCGAAGTAACCCCATTCCAAAAATTCGACAGAGTGTCATAAAAGTTGAAGAAGATGAAAGGGAAGTGCAAAATAAGACATAAATTTTGAGAAGCTGACAGTCCAGTGGAAGTGCGGCAATTTTTGTCAAGACTAATTTTTTAATGAATGCAGGTACTTTGCAAATATCCGAAACTGAAACTTTTTATCTTATCATTAATATCTGTTATTGAAAGGTTTTTGCCTTCCGTAAGCTTTTGAAAAAAAAGTTTTAAAATAAAAGGAACAGCGCCTTCCAAAATGTCATGCATGACATCAACATTAAGGCTTTCAAAAATTTTGTAGTGTGACAATTTGTTAATCTCACGAGCGCTTTTGATGCCTTTGGTAGTTTTTGGATCTAAAGGAGTTTCTCCGGCAGCAGCGGACAATATTTCGTCGTATTCTGCTTGTGTTCTTAAAATATTGTAGTTTTCAGCAAATGTGTGCTTAGCTTCTTCTCGATGAATTTTGCAAAATCTGCAATAATAATCTGCTCTGAAGGAAGCTAAAAAGCCAAAGCACACATTCGCCCCTAAATTAACATGAGCAACTGACACTAAAGTACCTTTTATGAACATATTATCCACTTTTACTCCAATGTTCTCGAATGCTCGAATGTCATTGATAATCGGATGTAATACGTTATTAAAATTTACATTTTTGTTTTTGAGATCTCTGCATAAAAAGAGCGCTAGTAAATGAATGTTATCACACTTTGAATTGTATTGATAAGGAAGATTTCTTATTGTGAAGTAGAGGGCACAACCTTATGAATTCCGGTTTTGCTTCCTAAAGGATTAGTTATTTCGAAGTCATCATAAAAAATTTGTATTTGCAAAGCATTAGCTTCCTTCTGAAAAAAATCGGACCCAGAAAAGTTTTGATAACAGCAAAAGCTTACAAGTGTTTCCTTATTACAAATATTGTTGCTTGCAAAATATAGCTCTTTGAAAGATTTGTTTTGAAATAATGTTTCTAATGTCGCAAGGATAGGCACATATTGAAATGTAGATTGTACGAAGTGTTTAGTAGGTTACAGACTTTGTTTTAACAGCCCAACGGCCTCCTAATGGCCTAGCGGTTGGTGAAACATAAAAATCTGCCTTACTAATTTCTTTTTCTCTTCTAAATTTTGTGGAATATTGCATGAGTTCCTCGGCCAATGCACCTCGAAAGCTAATACAATTTTCTTTAAATAAGTTTTCTTTTCTCTCGGGATGTTTTTCTAATAAGTAACTTTCAAAATTATCGAAACTTTTATTTAACATAACTTCAAATGATGTAAGTATTTCACCAATTTTTGTTTCTGAAATACCACATATATCAATTTTTTTGAAAGTGATAAAGCAATAGAGGAAGTTTCCAAATTTTCTACTGGTGGCAAGTACAAAGGTAGCATATCATTATGAATGGTATTTACATTTTCTGATATTTTTATTTGCTCAATATTGTTTGGTGGAATTTTTCTGCTTATATTTTGAGGAATACAAAGCGTAGAATGCCTACTTAACGAGCTAAATGTATTAAAAACTTTTTTTACATGTTTTAGAGGAAACGCACCTTAACTCCAAACCGTGCGCCTCTGCTAAATAATGTTCATTTTTTAAATGAAATATAACATATGGTATGGTTTAAATTCTTTCTTACATGAAAAGCAAAAGTTCTTCATCATTACTTCCTCTTAAACTAAACTCGTCAATTCCGCAAACTTATTCGCAAATTTAAACTGTACGTCCAATAATCGAGTACTTGCCTTCTTTTGGTAGTTAATTTTGTAAATGAATTTCGCAAAAAATTCCAAAAAATTCGCCAAGCTTACGTCAAACTGTATGTTGAATAAATAAAAAGCTTTAAAGTATAGATCGAAGACTTGGCTGAAATTGTATCATTGGGCACATTTATCTTCTTTCCATCAATAGCTATAAAATATTGGCAAATGTTGGTTCTGTCTTTTCCAACTGCTATGATGGTGGGCTGACTAGACCCAACTGCGTATTCCACTATAGGAGTGTTGAGCTACGAAGAAAAAAATTTGTTAGTTTTTTAGTATGAATGTTAATTTCATAGTTAATTACATTTTCAAAAGAAATAAAACTATTGACAGATTGCTGAAAGTTTACTTTCTTTTGCCCGCGTCCACTGGCAGTAGATGGCAGCAGCTTTAAAAGATTCAAATATGGTAGCACGTCAGAGGCCCAATTAGTACAGTTTTTCAAATCAGATCCGCCACTTGCATTACTCAAAATTTCTTCCACAGAGCTTTCATATTTTTCCCAGTTTTGCAATAGATCATTTGAAATCGCCTCTCCATACCGAACAGTAAAATCAAAATCAATCTGCAAATAAAATCATTTTAATTAAAATATTCGTAATATTATTGTCCATACATTACCAATGAAGAATCATATAAAAATATTGGGAAATTTTCCAAAATATTGGAACATGTCGTCATAAACTTTTGCCTTGCTTTTGATGTTTCCCGCAATTTTTGTTTTACCAAATTCAGCTCATCTGAAATAATGCAATTTTTGAAAAAGCGCAGATCTTCTTCCGAGATTACTGCTTCATCATCGCTGTCGTTATCGACTTCAGACAGCTTGCGTTTTTTATTACTGTTGTTGCCGAGTTTTGCGAGTTTAGTATTTAAATTCTTCAATTTTACAGCCAAATAACCGGAATTATTTTCAGGATTGTAAAACAGATCCTGAAAGAATTTTTTTTTTACCTGTTGATATTTAAATTTGTCTGTTATTGTATGTAAGCAGAAACAGCTCAGTATTAAGAGTGGCATACTTACAATTCCTCCAAACTTGCTATTTTCAACTTTAAAAGCGGGAAATAGGCAAATTATGGCTTCTGCAATAGCAATTTTTTCGGCACGCTTCGGATGATTTCCACAATATTGCCTTAAGAAATTAGTGGACTCGCGTACCAAGGTGCGGCGGGAATTATCGCTCAAAATGTAGTTTTTTTCAAATTCTTCAAAAATGCAATGGAAATCTCCGCTTCTTATGTACTTTTCCAGCTCCTATTCAAATTTATTCATTACGATGCTTTATATTTTATTCGCCCACAAACCTTGTAATTTAAACTTGATTCCACTTGTGATGCTTGATGACTCTCAGTCGAATTTTCATCAAGGCATAATTCAATGAAAAAACAGTTACAGCCTTTGAATTGCAAAAGAATTTCTTGGAAATATTCCAGGAAAATCTCTGCTCCGTCGCAGTCTCGCAATCTAATTTCACAATCGCAAATAATTTCTAATTGTTCCACTACTGAAAAAAAATTCAATTTATGTACATTTCCAATTTCCGTTTCACTAATTATATAGCGTACTAGATGAAATTATTTCATTAGCACAGAATTCTTCACTTTCAGGCTCACAAATTTTTACAAAATTAACTTTGCCGTGGTATTTTACTTTCAGAAACATCGTGACACTTCTCCGACAATGATGTGTTTGTAAGAAAAATTTTTAATACTTTTTTGGTTTTGTTTTTAAGCCGAAAGTATTAAAGTTAAGAGTAAATGAAATGTAATTGAGAGTAAGAGAGATTTTTAGTACTTTTTTGGTTTTGTTTTTAAACCAAAAGTATTAAAGTTGAGAGCAAATGAAATACAGTTGAAAGTGAGAAAAATTTTTAGTACTTTTTTGGTTTTGTTTTTAAACCAAAAATACTTAAAACATTGCAGAGAGCACTTTAATACTTTTTTTGGCATTAATTTAAAACTAATAAGCAACAATATTTTGAAAATAAAACGTTGAGCATTGACTAAAGTATTGTTTTTAAACCATTTTGTATTTAATGAAATTGCCGAAGTATTTTCTAGCTTTAAAATAATGCCCTCAGTGATAAAATTAACTCCAAGTGGTATAAATATAAATCTTTTTGGTATTAAAATTCAAATTTATTACCAAAAAAGTTTAAATTCTAAAACTACTGGAATTAAAAATAAACCATAATTTTTTACTGTGTATATATTTACACATATATATTCAAATAAAAATGGAAAAAACTAAATAGTGAAACGTAAAGTGCAGAAGGATGTCTACAAATATTTGCACAAAAAATATAAAAGTCAAAATGAAACAAGAACACTCGTCTGACCACCAAGGTTCGTAATCGTGATTCAGGGAGCGAATCGAATGGTTCATTTTGCCGTCTGAATATGCTATAAGTCGAATTAGGCAGTTATCGCTTGTGACCATAGAATTAGTAGTTTAGTTGTTACTTTGCCATGCTAGGTGAAAGAACACTTCGGCAATTGTACAATTTAAAATACAACCCATTAGCTCTATGTTAACAAAAATCATTAAAATACATTCATTTGGTTTTAGTTAACATACAGAAACATTTTGTTCACCAGAACATAGTGAATATCGGTTGCCGAGAATTGAGATCCCAGATTTGGATGGCAGTAGCCTTAATTGGATTCGTTTTTGCGATTTCTTTGACGCGCTGATACATTCAAAACCATCATTTCAGTAGTGGTTTCGAGAAAAACAAACAAACTTTTCGGCAACATTTAAATATTTAATGGAATTTTTGGAAAAAAAGGTCCACGAACTTGAAAATACACACAAAGGTAGTAATGTCACAAAGCATAATCAAAAACAAATTTTTAGGGCAACACTTCAAACGTGCCCAGTTTAATCTGAAGGGCGTCTACTATACAATTGCAATTCATTTAAAGACATGAATATAGATGTTCGAAGAGAAATAGTTCGTCAACACAACATATGTTACAATTGTTTGCAACCGAATCATGTGGCATCAGAACGTTCATTATGCAGTAAATGCAATAAGAAGCACAACACTCTACTTCATATTGAAACGACAAGCTAGATTTAGCAACTTTTTTGTCGTTTAGCACCCAAAATTTATGAAAGGATGCTAGATGCTAACTTAGCATCTTTTATTAATAAAAAGTTGCTTTTAGAATCTTTTTTTTTTTGATTTTCTCCATTTTTGAATATACAATTTTAATTTTGATGGTATTGATATGTTTTAATTTTTCAAAGTGTAATACGAGAATTTTGTGTACTACTCTTTTTACCACTCTGCTCGTTTCTTTCAACAAATATAACAAAACATTTTGAAATAGAAGAATGTAAACACAAACAACAGTTTTTCATGAATTAAAAAGTCGATTGCCAAAAAATATTATTGTATTAAAAAAATGCCAAAATTTTCAATACAAAACACATTAAACAGGGTAAAAGAACCGATAACCAATATTTTAGAAGAGTTCAAAAATTTAGATCATCTGAAACAGAAAAAATTCAAATCTAATGGAGTTATATCACAGAACAATACTGGAATACAACACTGAATACAACCTCTTTATGATTTAAAGTTAACAAAAATTCTATTGGCGAAAATCCATTTAAAGAATCTTAAATATATTTACGCTGATCCCTGACTCACTGACTGACTGATTCTGTAACGCTGAAATAATACACACTCATAGCACTCCCTACAAAGCTATGCGAAATACACAAACAAAATTTAATCTTTCTCATTTTATACAAACCGACACACAATTTTCTCTCTTCTTTGTTACCGACCAGTGCTGCTAATAAAATCTTCTGAAACTCGACAATTTTGGAAACTAAATCGCCAAAATCGTCATTTTTAAAACAAGAAATTGTCAAGAAAATTTTACCGCTTCTAAAACTCGAAAAAGTATTACAGAAGGAAACAATAAAATTTATTTATATCATTCATATTACGAATATTATTACAGCATTGGTAATTTCTATATATAAAAATGTGATGAATTTCAACGAAAAAAATTTAACACAGCAATCAACTAAATAATTTTATTGATATGTATCTATAGCTGAAACATATAATATAGTTCTAAAGTATCGCCGTAATTAAAACTTAAATCTTAAATGGAGATGCTATTCAAGGTATTTCCGTTTTGAAACGACTTGACCCAGAATTAAATCTATAGATAATTTGTAATTTACATTTACACTGAATAAAAACTAAAGTAGACTCGCGGTAACGTGAACTATTAAAAACCGAGCGTGTTCACGTTTGCGAGGTTGTTCATGTTTACGAAGGTGTAATTCTTTAAATAAAATATTCATATGTTTATGTTTTGATTAGAAACAAAATGTGCATTGAAATTATTGGAAAAAATGGGTTATCTTTTTCTGGATTTTCTTTTTTTTGCAAATTACTGAACACGGCCTTTTCGCGGAGACGTTTAAGTACGCTGATATTTGTTGGACTTATGTTTTCACCTTCCGCCCATTCCAAAGCTTTATTGAAAATGTTTATTGCTTCACTAGGCTCTGTTCTTGGATGTGTTCTTTCCAGAATACTGTCCTCGCTTTCACTTTCATCACTAGTTAAAACCTCATTCGTTTCAGTTTCGTGTGGAAAATCTTCAGTGCATTCATGGATATCAGCAAATGAAAAACTAACCTGCAAGTACACAATTTGAATCAAATGAGTTATTGTAGGGAAGAAAAGGTTCAAACCTCTGGAATAATTGTATGAAGCAGTTCTATTGTGCGTTGTAGCATAATTGCATTCATAAGGTGCACGATAACTTTATTTAGTCACTACTAAATAAAGTTGTCCAAAATATGTGCAATTACAAAACATTCGCTGACACGGAACTACATTAAAGTTCAATGCCCATACGCTGTGCATTGAACTATACAATTGCCGATACAGCGAATGTTTTGAGTTATAAACATTAGCACCATACCACGAAATTGTTGTTGGTTGTTTTCGTGATTTCTGCTGTGTTATGCTTTCGGAGTATAACACAGAGAAAACAAATAAACCTACATGTATGTATGTATGTATATTTTGTTTATTCTGGTTTTATATTATTATTAATATAAAAAGAAATAAATACATAATAAAGAGAATCATTAATCATTATTCATTGGATTGTTACAAGTAAACAATCACATTAAAAAAAGTGTGTGTTTTAATTAAATAGAAGTTTGAAAACATTTTAATATCCTTTTACTTTTTACATGGCGATCCTGCCAGGAGCAATTCGTGACAAGACTCGAGAAAGGACCTTTTGCTCCTACTAAAAAAAAAGAAACAAAATTTTTTTTAATATATATAAAACAAAGTCCAAATCCAAAACCCAGTGAAAAAAAAAATTTTAAAACATTTATTTGGAAATTGAAATTCCCAAAGGACAAAATAAAATTTAAAAAATATATATCACTAAATCGGTAAAAACAAAATAAAATTTAAAAAAAAAAAATATATCACTAAATCGGTAAAAACAAAAAAGGAACATTCATGAAGTTTTACGGCAAAATATTTTGTAGCCTTTAATAATTAAAAAAAAAAAAACAGAGTGCGATAAGGCGTTATTTTGTTCAAAGATTTGATTATAATTGAGGCAACAATCAATAATATAATGAAGCAGCAATCTATATGAACATCAGCTTTTAATTTAACTCCTTGGTCAGAGAAGAACGAAACGGGTGTGGCCAATACACCCGCAACAACATCGTCCACATCAACAACCAAAAAAAAAAGGAGAACAAGTTTTATCAACAACGGTGACAGTTCGGTCAACCATCAAGAGCAGCCACAATCAAGAGCAGCCACAACCACCCGCAACAACCAATGGAATCATCATTTTCAACTGATAAATAAGTATCTATAATTTTATTTTTAATGTTAAAAAAAAAATAGTAATTTGTAAACAAGGAAGATCGCGGCCACAAGCGCTGCAATCAACCTAAATTTTTCTCTAAAAAATATTTTTTTATAAAAGGAAGATCGCGGCCACAAGCGCTGCAATCTTTGTTTTATTATATTATAATACTTTTTTTAAACTGAAGATCGCGGCCACAAGTGCTGCAATCAACCAATTCATATTTTATTTGACAATATTTTTTTTTTGAAGAAAAACAGTGTACAAAATAATTTTTTTTTGTTTATAAATTTTGAATATGAAATTATTAATTAAAGGAGATTTTTTTTATAAATCCAATTATCAGTTTTCTATTGAATTTTTTTTCTTCTGTGAGGTAGTTTTAGTTTTTCTTTTGTCTTATTGTGAAAATGGGAAAACAACATTCAAAGATTGACAGACCTAATGCTAACGTAGTGAATGAAATAGAAATGACACAAGCACCTTCTAACACGGACACTTACTTGATAATACTAATAATAATTACATCAGCACAATTAGCTACAATTTTATATCAATTGCACAAGAAATCACTAAGAAAAAATTATTTTAGAGACGCGTCGGTAGCAATCCATTTAGACAAAATTTAAGATGGATCAGACTAAAGTCGGACCAAAGAAACTGACCATACAAGAATATAGGAAAAGACAACCACAATACAAGAAACTACGAAAGGCAGAGGAGAAACTGACAAATATACCCAAAATAGGCTTTCCAGCAATAAGGAAAATTATAGAAAATATAGGCTACAATAGAGAACTGGAAGACAGTAATGAAAATAGATTTAATGTGGATATCAACAGGGACTTAACAGAAATCGACATAAATAGCACAACCATTGAAATTTATAGGGCTCAAACTGAAAACGAGCATACCCCTATAGGAGAAAAGACAAAGAAGAAGAAAAATAATAGAGGAGGAGTAATAAAACGTATGAGGAGCGAGTCTAAGAAATTAAGACAGAAGATTGAACAGCTCGCGGTAGGAACTCCTGAGTACTCTAAGGTACAGGAGGAACATTTTAAACTAAATATGGAACTCAAGAAGACTAAAGAAATAAATAAAAAAGAATGATCAATTGACATTCAACTAAAGAAGTGGTTCTTTCTATTTAATGTAAATTTTATTAAAAGGATAAATACTTAATACTTAATACTTAAATAATTAGGATGCCAAACTGAATAGGCCCTACTCGGAATTCAAACCATTGACCGAAGCGGAACATGAGAATCAGTCAAGAATACTGGACATAGTAGATAAGGAAATACTAAGATTAGCCCAGGAGGGATACTTTACAAACGGGATAGAAGACTTTAGACCCCCGGAATACAGACCCGAAAGATATAGAGACAAAGGGGCAGAGTCAGTGAGGAACAATTAAAAAAAAAATAAATAAATATATAATAAATGATAAATTACTTGACATTACTATATATATTATTAATATACCGTCAAGTATGATTAACTGAATATATGGACACTGAAGTTGCAAATAAAGTGTCATTAATAGAGTATTATGAATGACAAATGGGAACTAATTATAGCCAACATACAATTTTTTCATGAGGACTTCAAGAAGTCATATAAATGTATAAATAAAAATACCTATATTAAAGACGAAACAGTAAAGAAACACTTAAAAACATTAATAGAAAATTACAACAATATATCAAGACTAGTTTCGAAATATAAACTAGATTATACGAGAGAACATCTGAAAATAGTAGTTGACATATTTTGGGACGTTAGAGATAGATTGGTGAAGATATACGCCAAATATGGTATAAAAGAAAATATCCCACACGATTACACGGAACAAATTAAATTGAACATTGACAAAACAATCATAATAAGTGCCAAACTAGGTCCCGAGACAATTGAGGAAGAAGATTCAAACGATAAGGGCGACACAGAAACGGGAGTTAAAAATTTTATAGGAGAAGTAATTGATAAAATAATAGCAAAGGAAGAAATAGATATGGCCCAAACAGTGGAACAATTCGTGGATACAGCATCCAAATTCATCTCGGACTACGATGGAGACGTGAAGAACTTGCAAAGCTTCATCGATGGTCTGATAATGATTGACCAATTGAAAGGAGCTCACGAAATAATAGCTGTTTCACTAATTAAGACAAAACTGAAAGGAACGGCCCGACAGCTAATAACAGATGAAACAACTATAAAACAAATTAAAGAAAAATTACAGGGTTCAATAAAAGGCGAACCTGTTGGTGGACTGATTGCCAAACTGATGAACATACAGCAGAGAAATAAAACGGCCAACGCATACACCAGCGAAGTAGAAGACTTGGCGAAAAGAATTCATAATGCCTACATTTCGGACGGCGTACCACCGGCAGCAGCCAGAGAATATACCACAAAAGCGGCAGTAAATGCCATAGTAACAAACTGTAACAATGATAATGTCAAACTTATCATGAAAGCGGGACAGTTCTCTTCATTGAACCAAGCTGTTCAGAAATTTATTGAAACCTGTACAGAAGCTTCCGGAAGTAAAGAAACTGTGTTGTACTACAGACAACAGAACAGATAATATAATGGCAATAACGATAGAAATTTCCGTATTAATGACAATAATTGGCACCAAAATCGCCAAGGTACCTATAGAGGAAATAACAATTCCAAAGGTAGAAATAGGAATAACTACATGAATAACAGAAATCAAAACCAACGTGACAATAGGGAACGTAATTATCAAATTTCGAACAACTATAGAGGTCGTGACAGACAAGTCCGACCAATGGAAAGTACGAACAATACGTGTTCGGAAAACTTCGAATAGCCTCTGGGGGAAAAAGGGACATAAATATATATAAATTGAATCTTAACCTTGGTGTGTTTGTAAAATTTTTGAATTATAATACAAAACAAATGCTTGTTTTACTTGTGGACACAGGAGCAGACATATGTCTAATAAAAAAGGAAAATCTTGGGGAAGATAATTTCGTCAACAAAAGGAACATAACATCAATTAGTGGTATAGGCAATGGAGTAATTAAGTCAATAGGTTCAACAGATCTGGAGATTTGCAGAAAGGATTTTGCGGTAACCTATGAATTTCATGTGGTACACAATGACTTCCCTATACCATGCAGCGGAATCATAGGGATAAATTTTTTGAAAAATTTCAATTGTAGCATTGACTTTATAGAAGACAAAGAATGTCTTATTATGAGACCTAGAGATTTTCGAACCCTAACGATTCCGATACATCACACGTACACTGATGACTACGTCATTCTACCACCAAGAGCGCAGGTAATACGTAAAATACCATTTAACACTCAGCATGAGGAACTACTGGTATTGAACCAGGAAATAAAACCAGGCGTATACATTGCAAATACATTAGTTCTAGATATTAATGACATTAGAACTGAAAATTTGGACGAATATGATGTTATATATCCAAATAACGAGCAGAAAATGGACAATAGGAAAGATAAAATCTTGGAAAAATTATCGAAAAATTTCCCTAAATAATTCAAAAGTGAACTCACGACATTGTGCTTAAATTATTCTGACATATTCGCTTTAGAAACGGAGACAATTTCCACGAACAATTTTTACAAACAACATTTAAGGCTAGGTGATAACACACCAACATATATAAAAAATTATAGAATCCCACATTCACAGAAATTAGAAGTTAATAGACAAGTTAAAAAGTTAATAGACGATGATATAGTAGAACCATCAACTTCAGAATACAACAGCCCATTATTGATAGTACCGAAGAAAGGACTCCCGAACTCAAATGAGAAAAGATGGCGATTGGTTGTAGACTACCGACAAGTGAATAAAAAATTATTAGCGGATAAATTCCCACTTCCAAGAATAGAGAACATTCTGGATCAATTGGGTAGAGCAAAGTACTTTTCGTGCCTCGACTTAATGTCAGGTTTCCATCAAATTGAGCTACACGAAGATTCAAGAGACATCACGTCATTTTCAACTGAAAATGGCTCTTATCGTTTCAAACGACTCCCTTACGGACTAAAGGTAGCTCCAAATTCGTTTCAACGTATGATGACTCTAGCATTCAATGGTTTGAGACCATCACAAGCATTCCTATACATGGACGACTTAGTTGTGTTGGGCTGCTCTGCAAAACATATGTTGAACAACTTAACAGATGTTTTTGATCTTTGCCGAAAACACAATCTAAAGTTGCATCCGGAAAAATGCACATTATTTATGCACGAGGTGACTTACCTAGGGCATAAATGCACCAATGAGGGCATTCTACCAGATGATGGAAAATATTCGGCAATTAAAAATTACCCAGTACCATCGAATGCAGATGAGGCCAGAAGATTCATTGCTTTCTGTAACTATTACAGAAGGTTTATTGGCAATTTTGCTGATTACTCCCGTCATATAACAGGACTTACGAAAAAGGGAGTAGAATTCTGTTGGACGACCGAATGCCAACAATCTTTTGAATATTTGAAAAACGCTCTACTCAGCCCACGGATACTACAGTATCCGGACTTCACTAAGGAATTTTGTATCACAACGGATGCAAGTAAACATGCATGCGGTGCAGTTTTGACACAGGAGTATAATGGTAGACAACTACCAATATCATATGCTTCGAAATCTTTTACCAAAGGTGAAAGCAATAAATCGACAATTTAGCAGGAACTCACTGCAATTCATTGGGCAATCCAATACTTTAGACCATATATATACGGTAAACATTTTTTGGTAAAAACAGATCATCGGCCATTAACTTACTTATTTTCCATGAAAAACCCCAGCTCAAAGCTGACTAGAATTAGACTAGATTTAGAGGAATACGACTTTACAGTCGAGTATCTCAGAGGCAAAGATAATTATGTAGCAGATGCACTATCACGTATAACGATAGATGATCTGAAGAATATAAATGTGAATAAAGCAGTTCTCAAGGTAACAACGAGATCAGCTACGGCAAAATTAGACTTAAATAGAAATAACAATGAAAATGAAAATAATCAGCATTTAACGTACAATAAGCCCAATATATTTGAAGTCATAAACCCATCTGACGTCAGGCGATACCATAAGCTCGAGATGACCTCAGACCATTGTTTATTGAAACATGGCAAAAGGAAAATAGAGAAAATATTAATAAATGATTTATTTACTAAAGGGAAAATTGACTTCGGACAGTTATTCCCCAGGTTAGAATCACTAACCGGTAAATATAAGATAAATAAAGTACGAATGGCACCTAATGAGAAAATTTTCGAATTTGTCTCAATGCAAGATTTTAAGGCCAAGGGCAATATATTTTTGGATAAATTAAGAGTAGCGCTACTCCCAAAGGTGACCAAGCTGAATAATAAGAATGAAATAAATAAGATAATACAACAATATCATGATGACCCAATACAAGGAGGTCATACAGGTATAACAAGGACAATTGGGAAAATAAGACGATATTTCTACTGGCCGAAAATGATCAAGTCGGTATCAGATTACATAAGATCTTGTAGGAAATGTCAAGAGTCCAAAACCACTAAACATACGAAAATACCAATGACTATAACGGACACTCCGATCGATGCTTTCGATACGGTCTTGGTAGATACAATCGGACCACTCCCAAGAACGGAAGATGGTTTTGAATATGCAGTCACCATAATATGTGACCTGACAAAATACCTGGTAACAGTGCCAATACGCGATAAAAGCGCGAAAACGGTATCCAAGGCTATATTTGATTCATTTATATTGGCTTATGGCCCGATGAGGACGCTCATTACGGACATGGGTACAGAGTACAAGAACAGTATCTTAAATGAGATATGCAAATATATGAAGATTGATAAGGTAACGTCTACAGCGCACCACCACCAAACGCTAGGAACGGTAGAAAGAAGCCATAGGACTTTCAATGAATATGTACGTTCCTACATATCAGTTGAAAGGGATGATTGGGATGAATGGCTGAAGTACTTTACGTACTGTTTTAACACGACACCTTCAGAGGCCCACGGATACTGCCCA
The DNA here is from genome assembly GCA_963682025.1 of Cordilura impudica. Taxonomy (NCBI): domain Eukaryota; kingdom Metazoa; phylum Arthropoda; class Insecta; order Diptera; family Scathophagidae; genus Cordilura; species Cordilura impudica. Next base: position 242,762,239 of record OY821517.1, on the reverse strand, counting down.
TTTGAGTTAGTTTTTGGAAGAATCCCATATGGATCCAATAGACTTAACAATATAGATAGAATAGATCCAATATATAACATAGAAGACTACAGTAAGGAAATAAAATATAGATTAGAAGTAGCGCGTAAGAAAGCTAGGGATAAGCTTATTAGAAATAAGGTATATAATAAGAATAGTTATGACAAAGGTATAAATGAATTAGATATAAAGGTAGGAGATAAGGTATTGCTTAGAAATGACACAGGACATAAATTAGACAGTAAGTATACCGGTCCTCATCTTGTGGAAAGTATAGAGGACAATGGGAATATAGCAATAAGATCAAAGAAAGATAAAAAACAAATAGTACACAAAAACAGACTGAAAACATATCATGAAAAATAAATACTTAATATCCCAAAAATTTTAATCTGTTATTCTTCACAAAATAAATTTGACTAGATAGAAAATTGTTTTTTTTTTTTTCTCAAAAATCTCCAAATAATTAATAAAATCATAATATGTACACGTATTATTTGGTAAATTATTCCGATAAAATTTTTTTTTATATATACAAGATTCTTAAAAATATAGAAATAATAATGATATTTAACAAAATTTATATGAAATATTTTAAATCTCCAAATAACAATAATGCAAATTTTAAAAATTTCTTAATTTTAATTTTTTTTCTCAATTTGATTACAACTTATATAAAATTATTTTCTAAATAAAAGTCTCAACATAATTAATTAAAATTAGTAAAACCATATGTATTAATTACTGAATCACTATAATTTTAATTTGACAAAAAATATTAATATGAAAAATTTAAAAACTTTAACTTAATTTTTTTTTAAAACAATAATGTATATTAATCATATACATGTAAAATATTAAATAGAATGCTAAGATCATTCTAATTAAAAAGGGAGGTGGCATAGCCATCATATTGAATATATATTAGTTGAATAATCTTAAAAACTTTAACTAAATAATCTTAAAATATAAATAATCATATTAAATATATATTAGTTGAATAATCTTAAAAACTTTAACTAAATAATCTTAAAATATAAATAATCATATTAAATATGTATTAGTTGAATAATCTTAAAAACTTTAACTAAATAATCTTAAAATATATTACAATAAATAATCATTTTAGATATATATTAGTTGAATAATCTTAAATACTTTAATTAAATAATCTAAAAAAAAATACACTACAATAAATAATACAACTTAATCATTTGTGTGTAGTTAGAATCATTTTATTTTAAATATATGTTAACCAAATAACCTAGAAATTTGAAAATTTACCCAATAATGTTAATTTAATAATCCTAATGTAATTATTCATAAGCACAACAATGAAAATATTAATTTTTAAAAGGAACCAGACATGTCAATAATTACAGACTAGATTTAAATTAAATTACTTAGTTCTATTATCACATCATTATATATGTTTAACTCCTGAATGTCTTAAGTACAGAAATCCAGAAAGCACGACAACTAATTTTATGAATGACAAGATCATTCAAATTAAAAAGGGAGGTGTAGCATAATTGCATTCATAAGGTGCACGATAACTTTATTTAGTCACTACTAAATAAAGTTGTCCAAAATATGTGCAATTACAAAACATTCGCTGACACGGAACTACATTAAAGTTCAATGCCCATACGCTGTGCATTGAACTATACAATTGCCGATACAGCGAATGTTTTGAGTTATAAACATTAGCACCATACCACGAAATTGTTGTTGGTTGTTTTCGTGATTTCTGCTGTGTTATGCTTTCGGAGTATAACACAGAGAAAACAAATAAACCTACATGTATGTATGTATGTATATTTTGTTTATTCTGGTTTTATATTATTATTAATATAAAAAGAAATAAATACATAATAAAGAGAATCATTAATCATTATTCATTGGATTGTAACAAGTAAACAATCACATTAAAAAAAGTGTGTGTTTTAATTAAATAGAAGTTTGAAAACATTTTAATATCCTTTTACTTTTTACAGCGTTCTTGTTGGGAGTTAATTTGTGAACAAATCCTTTCTCTCAAAATTGCTAATGGGATATCCTCTTCACAGTCTCCTATAGAGCTTAAAATGTTCGTCCAGCATTTAGCTATTGTTTCCTTTTCAATACGTTGCCAAGCTGAATCTAAATAGCCAACAGCGTCTCTTAACGACAGTTTCTTTAGGGCTTCAATAACATCAGACCCTGTGGCTACAATTGATGCCAAAAGACTGTTTCTGTAGAAAAGTTTTGGCAGTCGTATGGCATTTTGATCCATTGGCTGTATGAGCGGCGGGACGTTTGGTGGCATAAACATTGCAGTTATTAACTCGTCGTCCGATCTCAATTCATTTTCGGGAGGATGAGATGGAGCATTATCTATCAACAGCAGAGCTTTATTGGGCAATCCTTGGTCTTTTAAAAACTTCCTGACCTACAATAATAAGAAATACACATGCAAAAGTTTGAAATCACTAAAACTGTTTTTTTTACCTGTGGTACAAACGAATGGTGAAACCAATGTTTAAAATGGCAGCTGTCATCCATGACGATTTGGAGCAATTGTATTCAACAGGAGATTCAAAATTTCTAAAAGAGCGAGGATTTTTTGCCTTTCCAATCACAAGAAGTTTTACTTTATGTGCCCCTGTTGCATTTGTACAAGCTAGAAAGGTGACACGCTGTTTTTTCATTTTTCTTCCAGGAGCATTTTTTTCTTGAGATGATACGTATGTTCTGTCAGGTAGCAGCTTCCAAAATAATCCCGATTCGTCTGCATTATATATTTGATCGTGAGACAGAACTAGCTCTTTAATTTGGCTTGCAGCTTGTTTTTGAAAGGGTCCACAAATTCAGGTCTAGAAGATAACTTTTCTCCACTTATTTTAATAAAACGCACACCATAACGCTTCTTGAATCGTTGCAACCATCCGTCACTCGCATTAAAATCGCTTTGAGTTTCTTTAATTTTTGAATGAAAAAATTTTGCTTTTTCTTTAATTATCAATCCATTGACAGGATCATTTTTTTGTCGCTGTTGGAGGAACCAACGGTACAGCGCTTTTTCCATTTTAGGAAGTTCAGAACACTTCAAAGTCTTCCGCATTCCAGGTCCAGAAAATGTGTTGTTAACACATTTTAAAATTTTCTCTTTTTTTTTGTTGATAGCGCAAATTGTTGACTTTGCAACACTGTACTGCTTTGCTGAGCTAGTTACGCTTGATCCTCCCTTTAATTTTTCTATTACATTCACCTTTTCCTTTAAAGACAAGAATTTTGGTAGTTTTTGCGACATTTTTCACGAATAACTTTAGATTAGATCATGTCAAGTTAGCAGCGCGCACTAAACTAAATGCCAATCCACATCGATCCATGCCAGTATACGCATGAGCAATCATTTGCGGGTATGCTCCGTTTTATGAACACGATTCGCATAACCAAGATACGTAGAAAAGAAAACAACGTAGAAAAGAAAACAACGTTTTCTATGTTGAATGTATTTTAAATTTGTTCACGTTATAGGACTTTCTCACCGTGTTCACGCTACAGAGTAGTCAGTGTAAAAAGTTTAGCCGGTGTTTACGCAAGGCGGTGTTTTTGTTACCGCGAGTCTACTGTATCAATTTTCGATAAACAACCCATTAATTGTTAACACTTGGAATCGTAATTTTTACACTACTGAACATTTTAAATCTTCAGTCATCATTTTAACAAATTTAACAAATCATTTTAACAAGTTGAAAAATCGTCGAAATTACAATAAGTTGTCAAAATTGGCAGCACTGCTAACGACAATAGCACTACATATGTATGCAGATTTCGTGTTACATATGGAATAAGTTGAACGCAAAAAATTCATCAAACTAATATCTATTCAAATTCTTCTTTAAATTCCCTTTGTTGGTCATTTTATTTTTCTCATTTAACGTCGTCCGATATGCATACATACTTCTTTTATCAAACTAAACTTCTCCGTTTGTGTGTTTTGTTTTCATCTCAAAATTGTTTTGTATTGTTAGAGTGCTTTCGCTCAGGTTCTCTGCTGGCCAGCACTTACCAAAGAGTATGCTTTTTTTGATAAATATTTGAGAAAAAAAAGAGAAAAAAATTTAGACAAACATAAATTACGTAAATAGGTATATTTAAGATTTTAATTTGAATAATTTATTGAAATTATCATGGAAGAATTAAAGGCGATTTGTAATAATAAGTTTTTTTTTTTTTGAAGTAAAACTAATACGCGCTTATTTTTTATTTTTTCTTTTTTGGATTTATAGAAAACTTTGCAAAAAATGCAGTTCTCTTTTTTCAGTTTACATGTATGATGAAATATGAAATATTGTTTTCTCTTTTGTGTAGGTGTATTGGTGTTTGCACTTCCTTAAGGGGTGGTAGGTTTTAAAACCTTTTTTTGCATTTCTCTTTCTGAATGCACAACATGTCAAAATTTTGAGTAAATCAGAGCAAAACTTAAGAAGATACAGCGTTTCGAGCGACCGGCCTCATACGGTATATACTCTAGTATATAAATCAGTTTTTAAAAAACTTTAAACCGATTTTCTCGCAAATAAATGTTCGAGGTCCGTGAACATCATAACTCAAAATCTACTTCACCGATTCTTTTGAAATTTTAGACACTATATCTACACATAAATCACCAGGTAACCACGAAGGGTTTTTTTTTAAATTCCATTTTCTTCCCCATTTTTTAACAACAAATTCCCGAAATTGTATAGCAAAAATCGTTTTTCACTTTAAACTGCTACCAAAAAAAAAAAAAACATTGAAAAAACTTTTCGTCACTACCTCAGGAAACATGTCGCCTCTTAAACGCATTTCGATTTTTTTATTTCACATGATCCGGTAACGAGTTATGATGTTCACCGCAGAACAACAACGCCTCCGGAGATTCGCTGTCACGGACTTATTTATTAAAATTGTTAATTGAAAATTTTTCCAAAGATTCTGCAAATATTATGCTATAACGTGTATATGAAAAAAGTAATCCCATATTATTCATATCTTCAACAAAGAATTATGAAAATACGCCTTTTTTAACTTTTAAAACCTTACCCCCCCCCCCCCCTTAAGAAACTTTTAGGAACATTGCTCTAAAACTTTTTTTTTCCTATGCTATTCTATTTTTTCTACAATAAAATGGAGTTCGGTTATAACGAACTCGGCGGGACCGGTCAAATTAGTTCGTTATAGACTAAGTTCGTTATAACCGTATTATTTTTTTTGTTTTGTCCGAAAGGTTTAAAAACCTTTTTAGTTGAATAAGTTTATTTATTTTGATGCATTTTAAAACGTTATAAAACATAAATTATTAAAAAGATACATATTAATAGTTTGTCTAAATAAGACTAAAATTATCGAGTTTCTATCAAAATAAAATATTTTTTTAAAATCATATAATATGAAAAACTCCTTAGTATAGAAGCAGAAAGTATAAAGCAAAGGTTGACTACTGGCAAACTTTTGCGAATATATACATAAAAGGACCTTTTACAAAACTTCATTTGAAAATCAAAGTTTTTGTTTTGTATTTTTTACAACCGTTTTCGATTTTTTTTTTTTAAGAAATTCTAAAAACATTAAAATTAAAATTTTTTAAATATACAAAATATAGGAAAATTCTGAAATGGAAAAAAAAATTAGTTAAAAGCAAACTTTGAACAGAATAAAATCCGAGTTGTTATGTTCTGTAATACGTATAAGAGAACTTACAATATACCGAGCGATATCATTGATAAAAGTCGATCGTCAGAAAAATATCAGAGCCAAGAAGAACTTGAAGATGAAGACATCACAGATTCCATAAACCAATTATTGTAAAATAATCGTATCTTTTGATAATGTAAATTCTGTTATATTTAAAATTAAAAATATTTATTTAAAATTAAAAAACTCAATTTGATGTTAAAAAAAATTACAGATGAAATCCAAAAAATTTTAATTAAATTTTAAAAAATATAAATCGAAACTTATGTTTTATATCAATTTTTCGATTTAAAAACCGAAGAATTCATTAAAAAGTATTAAATTTTTCAATATAATGGCAATGAAATTTAAAAAAAAAAAAATTTACATCTTTTTTTCGGACTCCAGTACGTTTTAGCATCTTTTTTTGCAATTTAGCATCTTTACAATTTCAAATTATGGCAACACTAGTAATCGGCAAAAAATTAGTTGTCCACGTCAGCTGCTACTGAAACAATGTGTGTAATAGGGTGGCCGAAAAAAAAATTTCTGAGTTATTGACTGGGCCGCCCCCTAGAAATATGCGAATAGAAAAAAAGTGAGAAATACAAAGTTTTGGGCCAATCAAAAAACATTTAGAGGATGCTCAACGTGATTGAAAATTTCAAGTGTATTTATATGGGAAAATATTACTTTTTTTCAGATTTTACAAAAATTTCGTTCTATAGTTTAATTTTTCCGGAAAATTGTTATATAATTCGGGATCAGTATTAAATTATCTTTTCAAAAAGCTTTAAAACTTCAAAATCAAATAAAATTATTTTATGTATATATACTATCTATATTTTTCTTAATTAAGTAAGAAGACCCACAAATGACCCAAAGCTAGTAAAAGACATTTTATTCAAAAGAATATGAAATATATATTAATATAATAATATAAAATTAAAGAAAAGCAATACTTATTGCAAATAGTAAGTGATTACAGAAAACAATTTGAATCACACACTAAATCATCTTTAAATATACCAAAATAAATAGAACTAATTTTGTATATCATATTCTTTTGAATAGATTGTACTGAGTACTTACAGGTATAGGGACTAAAATAAAATGTTGGCTTTAATTAATTTCTTAAAGTTGAAAAAAAATGCCATCAAATTTCATGACCTAGTTTTTTTTGGCACAAAAGTGGTCTGGGGCATTTGCTATTTCTTGGCGAGTTTTTATTCGATTTTGAAGTTTTTTAGCTGTTTGAAAAGATAATTTAATACTGATCCCGAACTATATAACAATTTGTCGGAAAAATTTTGATCATAAAATTAAAAACTATTTTATTAATTTAAACATACATATGTATGTTTTATTTATTTAACAAAGAAGAAATATTAACATAACTTCTATAAAAAATAACACATTAATAAAAATTAGAGACGCCTTTATCGGTAATGAAGACAGAATAAAACTACACTGGATTCCTACTCACATAGGCATCGTTGGCAACGAAAGAGCCGACATTGCAGTCAAATACGCCTCATAAGCATCAATTCTTATGACGGTACGCTGGAGAAAATTGGCATACGTCCCCACATTTCCAGCTATGTCAAACTCAAATTTAAACTAAGTAAATCGACACATCACCACTATAAACCCACATAACACCCCTCCAATCTACCCAATTGATGTTGATAAAGTCAAAATAAAAACATTTTCAAGGTTACGTCTCGGCCACTCTATATTCTCCCACGAATGGATTCAAAAAACAACCTGCTCCCTCTAAATCAAACACAGTCTTATTATTGAATGTCCATCATACTATAAGCAAAGGGACAAGATATTTGGTAACAGATCAGCCCTAGAACTCCTTAAAGAACCATCCACCATAAATATTATTAAAATTTATAATTTTATGAAACTAACTAATCTAAAAATTTAATATTTTACACATCATTTTTCATTTACTGTAATCAAAAGTAGACGGATATATATAAATATGCATATATTTAACCAGAGCTGATGGCCTATGCAGCTAATGCTCTCAATCAAAATTTAGTCATAGAATTATATTCTTAAAGATTAACGGTCTAATTCATAAAAAAACTTTATTTTGCTTCTAAAGTATACTTTTGTTATTACACGGATTTTGTCTTATAAACCATTATTAGAAAAAACTACTCATAAACATGTAATAACAGAAAATTAGCTATTAAACGTTTCATTTGATTTATAGTTTTGTGGTGGCAACACTAGTCCTCTGTAGTTGTCAGTTTGTTGGTAGTGATGAATAAAATAAATAAATCATCTACTCGGTAATTGAATAATATTTTATTTATTTTCTTTTATATTAGAAATTATTTAAATTTTTGTAGAAAAATAACTTCACTTTAATAAAGGAACAAAAGATATTTATAAACAAATAATAATATAAAAAAAATAATTTTTTACACATATTTGTTCGACGTGGTAGTAAAAGTAGTATATGTGAAAATATATCAATTGATTTTCAGAAAGTATCAATTGTATTTCAGAAAACATCAATTGAATTTCAGAAAATATAAATTGAATATCAGAAAAAGTACGGAACAAGTGGAGTTTAGGGGCAACGCTCCGATTTTATTTTTTTTTTTTTTGGGTGGAAGTAGGGGCTTTTGGGATGATTCTAGGAAAATTAATTTTTTTCGGCAGTCGAGCCTATTTCCCTAGTTATGGACTTCCGAAGTTTTGACATGGACTTGCATATAACTGTGTTATTTAGCATCTGATTTCAGCGATATATATATCATTTGAAAGCTTACTTGAGTGCCTTTTATTTGATATTTTTAAATTTAAAATCTATTAACCCATTATGAATTTATTTCAAATTTTGTATTATTGTAATAGAGTTTTTTTTCTTAGAAATGGAATTATCTCGTAAATAGACATATATCATGTGTGCTTTTACGTAAACTGAATAAAATCTGGGTCCACTAGCTTCATTTTGATATATATTTTGACTTCTTAACCCTTTCAGGACCGGATATATAACGGATTTTACCTACACTTTTTAGCTTTTTCGAAATATATATTCCTCTTTTTTATCAAAAATTTTCATAATATTATGTTAGTGGGTTAATTCCTCTATATATTTTTATAGTTCTTTTGAAGCGCCGCAGGAAAATTTTATCAAAAATTTTCATAATATTATGAAAACAGTAGTTAGTGGGTTAATTTCCGTAAAAAAATAATAGTATATCCCATCCTGAAAGGGTTAAGAGGTCCAAATATATATCAAAATGAAGCTAGTGGACCCAGCTTTTATTCAGTTTACGTAAAATCACACATGATATATGTCTGTTTACGAGATAATTCCATATTTAAGCAAAAAAACTCTATTACAAAAGTACAAAATTTTAAATAGGTTCATAATGGGTTAATAGATTTTAAATTTAAAAATATCTAATAAAAGGCACTCAAGTAAACTTTCAAATGATATATATATCGCTGAATTATCATATAGATCTCAGTCAAATTGGGTTTTTGTGTGTTTATTAAACCCATTAATAAGTAGTCCAAAAAAAATTGTAGAAGATTTCTTAGTAATAGCCCCCATATAAAGCTGCTTCCCGATCTTCAATTAAATCTATCAAAAGCCAAATATTGCACAAACTTCTCTCAAATTAGGTTTACATATGTTTTTATGAAAAATAAGTGACTTAACCAAATGTGGTCAGGACCGGTCCATTTTCCGACCTAGTTTCCATATGAATATAGCATCCGCTATGAACTATTTCAGATCTAGAGGCAAAAAATTAATAAAAATTCCACTCAGATTTGGTTTATGCCTATTTTCTAAACCCAATTAGTCAGACCTAAGACCAATTCTCTAAACGCATGGTATAGGGTATCGGTCTAGACCGACCAGAATTTTCTTACTTGGTTTTTTAAGAAAATGTACTTTCAAATGAAAATTTAAAATTTGTGTCTCTGGTGTAATCTACATATAAAATTTCATATTCCTAAATTACTTTGTAAATAAGATACAAAACGGTATCCTTTTGCATTTGCGGACCGTTTTTACCCCCTTGACATCCGAATTTCCCAAAGTTTTCCTCTCATCTGATGTTTCTATCTCTAGTGGAATCCACATACTACATTTCATATTCCTAGATTCGTTTGTTTAGAAGATACCAAATGTACAATTTTTCCCCTTTGGCCGTTTTTCCTCCCCTAGACGTTAGAATTAGCAATAAAATCATTATTGACTGATGCCCACGCATTCGGTGGAGACTGTATAACAAAGTTCATAGATATAGATTAATATGTGAAGAAGATGCAGAAAGGTACAATTTTTACCTTTTTGGCCGTTTTTTCCCCTTATATGGCCGAATTTCGAAAAAAAATTGGTTCTGAGCCCACATTTGTTTCCCGAATGGAGTCTACACACCAAATTTCATATTCCTACATTAATTTGTTACCATTTTCCCCATTTTTGTCCGCTTTTACTACGTTAATGTACGAATTTTTAAAAATTTCTCCACAATAATTATTTGCCCAATGGAATAAAGCAGTCGCATCTAAGATGCGATCTTGATGAGAGCACTGGAGGCTATACTTCGCTGCGTTTCTTTTGAGATATGCTCCAATATCATCACATGCTCCTTTACCATGAGCAGTATGATGAAAATGCATTAAGCTGGCATTCCAAAATCTTTTTTATAAGCTATAGAATTTGCGAAGCTACTTTTGCTTTTAAAATGTTGACGAGCTACGTCCGAAACGTAGTATACCTTCTCTACTGTAAATTTAGATTTTAGATATTTTAGTATTATCTTCTGGTACTCATAAACTGCAACGGTATCATGTTTTAAATCGTGGGATATGATTGCCACACTTTTGTACTACTCTGAATATACTCTGTGAATATAGTTGATTGGTCGTTATTGAAGTGGAAAGCTTGTATGGCATCCTGAAGAACATATATATTTATAGTTTTCTGCGAAATCATATGAAATAACGAATTCATCAGTTCAAATGTACCTTCAAATCCTTGAAGAATGATTCAAAAGTCAGCAATCCTGCACACATTTCTTCGTCCGCATCGTCCGCATTAAAAATTATTGTTTTTTATGAGCATCTGTCAGTCTGAATCCGAGATTCAAGTTTGACCTCCTCTATATATTCGCGATCAAAAGAGTTGATTAAATTCTCTTTGATGAATGTGGAATGGTGAAGAATGATCGGAATGGTTTAAAATTTGTTATGAGTTATCTCTGAATATAGTCAATTACAGACAGTGAAAACATTAAAAAAAATTTTTTATTTTTTTTTACACTTTTTGCAAAATTTTCTATCTTTTTCGAGTAGTTGTTCCCACACGCCAACATTTTTGTCGAAATGCTTTGAAATTTTTAAAACATACTCTCTACATATATTCTCAATGTATTGTCAAACTGGCTGTTACTTAACCAGGACATAAATTTATTGCCTGTTAACAATTTTGGTTTTCTCAATGTACCGACAAAAACATTATTTTCAGTTGGCAATGCCTCTCAAAATACGTATGAAAGTTGGGAGAATTATTTTCAGTTGGCAATGCCTCTCAAAATTGATATGAAAGTTGGGAGAATAATTTATCTGTACGATAAATAAATAATTGGCAGATGAGTGCCGGTTAGCTTTGCGACAAAATTAAAGCAAACCAGACATTGAGAAAACCAAATTTCTTTAATCGGCAGTTTCTCGTTGGGATAAAATATAATCGCCTATTGAGAAAACGGGTATAAGAGCTTTTTCCAAGTGTTCTTGAAAAATTTTTTGTAAATAGGCATCAAACATATACGAAGATCATATTTTCAAACATTTGAGTGGAAAGTGGATGATCTTTTTCGAGTAGTAGTTGGCCCACTCCATAGTTTTTTATCAGAATATTTTAATATTTCAGAAGGGTAATCTATCAGTGTAACTGACTTCAAAATATATAAAATCATACCATGTATTTTGAGAAAATTTTTTTTAAATGAAGTCAAACATCTACGAAGTGAATATTTTCATACATTTGTATGGAAAAGCGTCGAGCTTTTTCGAGTAGTAGTTTGCCCACGTCAGTAGGACAGTCGGATTCAAGTCAAATTTCAGGATGATATTCTTGGTACCTGTACGATTCCAAAAAGTATACATTTCTTATACTAAATACATTTGTTATACTGAAAAATGTAAATTTTTACTACTCGTTGAGCTCGAGCAGCTCGAAGTTCGAGTAATAGGGGGGCTCTGGTCTAAATATTAACTATAGAACTCACTTTTCATTGTACTTCAACCTCAAATTTCGCATTCGCGTTTAAATATTGAATTAAACAATATCTTTAAACAATATCTTTGGTGATTTACGTTTTTTTTTATTTGAAAACTTGCTTCATGAGCTCGAAAACTTGCTTCATGAGCTCAATCTATTGCTTCTATGCAGTCTTAGAAAAGAGAATGAGAATTTCTAAAAGCTTTTTAGTTCAATGTTTAAAATTTAGTTTTTGAAAATATATCTCTTCTCGTGGGCTGGGATTGGTCAACCCACACACATATTAACTGATTTACAACGCGTAATAAAAAGTTTTTATGCGATTGAGCTATTTGAAGAAATTAGTTATAATTTTTATTTGCAACTGGTTGCATTTATTCTCTAACATCAAATATTTAATGTAATTATATAAACTTTTTCCTTTTTAAAAACATCGTCCATTTAACGAAATATCGATTATGTCTTTCGATTTTCACGCATGCGCTAATCAATCACACAATTTTTAATTTAGATTTTATAAATTCGAAAGTATCGCGATTTAATTCCGTTGACAACTTCAAGAAGTAAGAGTATTAAATTCGGCTGTGCTGAATATTTAATACCCTCCACCCGTGCTCTGAACACAATATTATAACCAAGGTTGTCAAAACTAGGAAACAAAAAGGGTTAGACTTCAAATTGTAATGGCTAGAATTTCTAAAATTATGTTTAAAATTAATAAAATAATTAACAAAAATGTTAGGTATGTTCGTGCTTTTTTAATTGAAAGTCCTTATTAAGTGTAATAAGCATAAATGTAAAGATATACAATTACATTGTTTGTTTGTTTATTAGCAATGTACACACATTTTTTGCTTGTTGTTGTTTTTTTCACATGTACAATAAGTAGACAAAAATTTATATAAGTTAGTTAGTTATACACGATTCATTTGTTGGTTTATGCTTGAATGCCCATTCTTTATTTTGTCAAAAGGTTTTATTAAACTAATAGTGCTAACAATGCACTTTATTAAAAGTAAAAATTTATTCAAGATTGGCCAATCATAAAATTGCCAAAATATACGCTATTGTAATATGATATTTAAAATAAAATAACAATGTGTTGATATTGCAATAATTTCGATTTAAAATTTATGGTGAATTGGCCAATCACAAAACAAAGTAAAAAATGCAAAATAGGAAAAATAAATATTAAGGGAGTTCTGCAATGCACAATAAGTTCCCTTAAAACATTAGGGGTATTGCTGTTATCGTGCACACGTTAACTCCTCCCCCTTTAAACGTCGGGATATCCCTGTTTCGACCTGATCTCTTTTATTATGTCCTCCACACCAATCATCGCTTCCTGTTTGCACTTGTGCTGCACGTAATGGCTCAACCAGATGATGACAGGTATCAGTATGATGAATGAGACCAGGGCAATTCTATGCGTGAACGTGTATTGTTTGAGTCCCTCTATGTAGCTTATGGTTTCCAAATTCAACTTATGAATGTATGGGAGCGTCCATAAGTCCTCATGACCCGTTTTTTTAATGTTTAAGGTTTTCGGGGGGTGTGGTAGTAGGTTTCTCTTCCATGATTGGGGTTTTCTATACTGGGTATTATTTATGGTTACGTTATTTGCGAATGCAACCATTAAGGTCCCATTTACCCTTATCGTCTCTCCTTCCGACACGTTTGTGTCATGCATTTTATTCAAAAGTATTAATCCGTCAGCCACCCATTGTATCAAAGGAATGTTATCTGCCGATTGTGTGTGACAGGATGCTGCATTTTCGTTCAAAAGTTGAGAGAGGCAGGTATTAATGGTTTCGCGGCAAATTTTTACTGTCCCAACATTGATGCAATCTGGTACCGGGAGAGTATAATCGTGGCATTTCGAGGCTTGATCTACTTCCAATCTTATAATGGAGTTATTATGCATTACAGGGTATACTTTAATATACTCACAAAAACTTGTAAAAATTGGAAATTTTATAACATAATAGATCATTGATTCGTTTTGAAAAATAGATACATTACTCACTCTTAATCTATCATTTATGCTAACAGGTATCATTTCCGTTATATCAAGTATGGCGGGGTGTATAATATTTTCCCTTGCCAAGATTATTGATAATGCTAGATTATTAAGAAATGAAATTATTTCACCGTTTCTCATGGATACGAGTTCGAACAAAACCAAATCATCCTATCCAATGGCATTGCTATGTCTATAATTTTGTATTACGTTAACTCTTTCTGTCAGTTCATTTATTCTGTCCTGTATAGCAGAGTTCACTATCGTTTGTTTTTGACCATTTTGGGTCAATAAGTCTTCTCGAGCCATAAGTAGTTCCATGTCGTTGTGGTCAGGTGTACCCGCTACAAATTTCAAAGCGGATCCCAGAAAGTCTATGGATCTCGCAGACCGTCTGTTTACATGCAATGTCTCTAATAATCTACGAATTTCCCTTGTCTGCTCCCGCACCATCCCGGTCTCTCTTGGATCGGATAGGTTGGCGAGAAGATTCTCGCTCTCTTTTACTGCTAGTTCGTAGTCTGTCAGGTTCGTCTGGTGTATCAGGAAATCACAATGCCTATATGTCGCGACCTCGCCATCGCTGATGGCCATAAAATATGAGTCCGAATAATCAATAACCTTAGGTGATACCCAGGATATCAGGGTGAGAAACAGTCTAAAAATTATCTTAGATTGTCCTTATGGACCTTTCGTCCACCTATCAGTACGGTAGTCCCCAGGTCTTGTTGAACAATACCCTGCACAAAGAATTTGTCGAATTTGTTACCGAGTCGTCTATTGCGTTTGATGAATACAACATCACCAGGTTGATATTTCTGCGTTGCCGTATTTCTATTATATCTCTCCAATATTTTATTTTGTGCCGCCATTAAATGCTCCTTAATGTCCTTTAAGGTGTTTCCATTAAATTCGTTTAGGATGTCCAATGGCTTCCTTCCGGTCACAGAGTGCACCGTATCATTGTACTTGATCGTGGATAATAATATTAATTCGGCAGTATCGTTTATGCACTGTTGGGCCTTAACGCACCGTGCTATTCCTAAGAGCGTGGAATGGAATCGTTCCACTTGGCCGTTACTCGTGCTGTGCATCGGTGGTGTAAAAAATTGTTCCGTTCCGAAATGATCCCTAAGGAATGTAACGATAGCACTTGATTGGAATGATTTTTCATTATCTGAGACCAATATCTTCACTTTCCTATATCTGTTCATAATCTGAAACAAGGCCGTCTTAATATCTATACTAGATCTAGAAGCTATTGGAATCACAATTGCAAATTTCGAGAATTTGTCTATGCAAGAAAGGAAGTGCTGTTTATCAGTTATAATTATGTCAATATGCAATATCTCCCCGGGGTAACTGGGGATGGGTGTTTCAGTCATCACTGCTTTTTGTGGCTTCCTCTGGTATTTATTTTCCTTGCAGATCTTACAATTAGCTATGATATTTAAGTCTTTTCTTTATACCAGGAAAATAATATTCATCAATTATTTGTTGAAAATTCTCATGCAACGATCTATGCGCTCTGTTATGTTCGTTGGTGACTATTTCCCATTGATCATCTTCTCTAATTACATCCATGACGAATTTTTCAGTATGTATGAATCGAGTGGATGGGAAACGGGAGATTAGACCATCCTGAAAATCCGCTAAAGTCGGGAGATCACACTGGATGGCATTTGTGCCGGTAGAGTCTATGACATTCGCTAACCGATCCAAAAGCTCGTCCACCGTGCTGTACGATGTATTATAAATCGCTGAAACAGGATTTTCTTATGTCCAGAGAACCGATCTCCCTTGGAGATTAAGATTTGGTTTTTAAATTGGTTTACGGGAAATTTTGTGGATTTCACAATATTTGTAGAAGAAATTTCACTATGTGCCGTCTGACCGTCATCATCCGACATTTGATTAATATACTGTCGGGAAAGAGCGTCCGCGACCACATTTTCCCTGCCTGGTTTGTAAAAGAATTTCGGAGAGAATTCTTCTATGAATGCTCTCCATCTCTTCATTTTTGAATTCGGATTTTTATCAGACATTGCGAATGTAAGTGGTTGGTGGTCTGTATAGATATGTATTCCACTTATTCCGTATAAGAAATGTCTTAGGTTTTTTAATGCCCACACTATGGCGAGTAACTCTCTTTCGTTTGTAGCATAATTTGCCTCGGCTGCGGAGAGCGTTCTTGATATCATCGTTATGGGCCTTCCATTTTGTGACAAAACGGCTCCCAAAGCGACGGAAGAAGCGTCTGTTGTAAGTTCAAATACCTTGTTGTAATCAGGATAGGCCAATAGAACATCGTCAGAGGCGATTATTTGCTTTAATTTTTCGAAGGCCGATAGAGCATCCTCGTCTAGGTTAATTTTAATGTTTCTGGAACTTTTTGCAGCCGTATGACCATTTTCTCCCCTAAGGTATTTAGTCAGTGGTTTCGCGATCCTCGCGTAATCCCTAACAAACTTCCTGTAATAACCAGATAGCCCTAGAAAGGATCTAAGAGATTTCAAGTTTCTTGGAGCTTCGAAATCAAGAATAGCTCCCACCTTTTCGGGACAAGTCCTAATACCGTCCGTTGTCACGACAAACCCCAAAAAAGTTACCTTTGATTGAAAAAATTTTGATTTTGTAGATGAAATTCGCATTCCTGCTCTTTCGAGTTTTTGCATTATTGTGTTAATATACACTTGGCATGTTTTTCCTACCTCAGCACGCAATACATCGTCGATGGCCCTTTGAAAAATACTTGGTGCGTTTTTCAGGCCGAATGGCAACCTACAAAATTCGTATTTGAGGTCCAGAGTGGAAAAATATTTAGATTTTCCCAAATTTGCCAAGATCACTGAGATATCCGGCATTGGATATTTATCGCTAATAGTCTTTTCATTCAATTTTCTAAAATCTATGACCATCCTATGGTTCGGGTTACCCTTCTCGTCAAGACCCTTTTTCCCTACAACATGGTGGAATTATATGGTGATGTAGATTTTCTTATTATATTATCTCGCATTAGCGATTCTATTTCATTATTTATAAATTCCGACATTGAAGCTGGATATGGGTATGACCTAGTATAAATTGGTTCGTCAGTATTAGTGCGTATTTTTGCCATTACATTGGTGTTAAATGGTAATGATCTTTTTGCGTCTGCAAAGGCATTCGCATTCGATGCCAACATTTTCCTGAAATCTTCCCGGACATGCGTCGGTATTTCCTTTTCATCCATTGTCATATGATTAACGTCGTGTCCATTTTCGTACAGTAAAGAATCATTTCCCTTTTCAAATTTCAGTGTGTTATTTCCTATGTCGACAACCGCTTGGATTTCTGTAAGGAAATCACAGCCTATTATTCCGTCAAATTTCCTAAGTGATGGTAAGATATAAAATGTGGTTTTATAACCGTAAATTAGCATTTCGCATTTTTCCTTTATTTCGTTTGTCCCGTTTATTGAATTTACTTTAAAAGAGTGTTCTAGGGGAACAACTCCCTTTAAAAAGCTAAGTGGTTGGATAAAATTTTTCGTAGTTCCGGTGTCAATGAGCAGTTTCAGTTCCCTACCCTTAATCGTCTTTATAATAAAGTGTAAGAAAGGCTTTATTCTAAAAAATTCAGCTGTTCCCGGTCTTCATCTTCATCAAGATCCTGCTCGAAGAGTGAGCTTACGTCGTCACAATCCTGCGGGTCTTCTGAGTCCATATAATTGACTCTTTGATTCTTAGGGGAAGGCATAGATCTTCCAGAATCTTCATACCTACGCTTGCTTATATTCGGGTTATTTGGTTGCGAGATTTTTTGCGTCGGTGTGTGTAATGTAGGGCGTCTAAACATAGATGAACCGGGGTCTACGTCCATGGGTGTGGATTTCGCCACTTCTTTTTGGTTAGTTGGATGTACGTATTTGTATGCGGGGTGAGTTGATCTGAAGTTAGCAGACTTTTTCTGATGAGCATAATTAGTTTTTTGCCAAGTCACCAGCTGCAAAGATTCTTGCAAATTCTTGACGCTTTTGATCCGATTCCAGCTCTTGAGCGGTTGCTACTGCTGTCGTCAGATCTACTGGTCGCGCAGAGAAGAGTATGTCACTCAAAGGACGGCGTAATCCTGAGATGAATACACGTAGTGCATTATCCCTAGCGCGTTCATTAAGTGCACTAGCTATATCTTCGTTATTGGAATAGCTCATTTTGTTCTTATTTATTATAAGGGTTAAATGTTCATCGACGGAGTCATAAAATTCTGTAATTGATTTATTTCCCTGTCTGAGGATGCTAAGTTCATTTTCTAACGCCTGCAGAGACCTCTTATCCGCGTAACATTGATCTAACCGAGCTATTATTGCTCTAAAATTTAAAGTTGTATTAAATGCAGATAACTTGGCGTTAGCCGCACCGGTTATTTTATTACGGAAAATTCCCATGGCTACATAGTAATTTTCAGTACCCTCAGAATAATATTCCATAGCAAAATGGGCCGCCTCCCTCCAAGCAGGGTAAGTTTGGCCCTCGCCTCTAAATTCTGGTAAGGATTTCACTAAATCGAGGGAAGTCCCTCTGTTGAATTGTCCTACAGTCACGGGGTCGTATCGGTCTACCCTTGGTGTTAGATTCTCAAACTGTTGGGTCAATTCATTTACCTTTTCATGTAGTTCCTTAGTAATTGCTTCCACCGAGGCAGCGACTAAATCTACTATCTGTTCTTTAGTAAAACTTGTCATTTCAATTATTTTAAGTCAGTTATCGCAACAAATGCCAATAATACGAGAGGATAATTGGGAAAACACAATTTAATCTTTATTGTAAATTAAATAATTACCGAAAAAATTCGCGAGAACAAAACAAAAATACACCAAAAAAAAAAAAAAAATGGGAAAAACTTTACAATTCGGATCGCAAATGTACTTACAATTTTCTTATTAAATTCATGTGTTGTTTGGTTGTGGTTGCAGTTTCCAAAAATTTATTCAAATGTTGATTCGCTGTTGTCTCGTTGCAGTTTCCAAATTTATTCAAATGTTGATTCGCTGTTGTCTCGTTGCAGTTTCCAAAAATTTATTCAAATGTTGATTCGCTGTTGTCTCGTTGCAGTTTCCAAAAATTTATTCAAATGTTGATTTGCTGTTGTCTCGTTGTTGATTTGTTTATTTGTGATTGTTTAAGCAGGTTTGTTCCAAAAAAAAAGAAATTTTACTCAGAAAATTTCGTATATAAAAATTTTTTTAAATATATATTTTTTTTAGTTTTTCAGGCTCTATGTCCTTTAATTTCCGCACTTCGGTATACTATGTACTACCTTTGTTTTACTTCACAAAAAAAAAAATTTTAGTTCTTCAGGTTCTATGTCCATTAAAAAAAATTTTTTTAAAACAATTTTTCAGGGAATTTGCAAAAGAAAAAAAATTTTTTTAAACGGTTTAAAGTTTTTTTTCAGGTTCTTTCTATGTCCTTTATTTTTAACTTTTTTTTTTCGTACTTTGGTATGCTATGTACCACCTTATTTCACTTTTATATTTTTCTTCGCTCGGTATACTATGTACCTTTTTTTTACGCGTTGGGCGCCAGTTAATTATACACGATTCATTTGTTGGTTTATGCTTGAATGCCCATTCTTTATTTTGTCAAAAGGTTTTATTAAACTAATAGTGCTAACAATGCACTTTATTAAAAGTAAAAATTTATTCAAGATTGGTCAATCATAAAATTGCCAAAATATACGCTATTGTAATATGATATTTAAAATAAAATATGATATGCAATGCTATTGCAATAATTTCGATTTAAAATTTATGGTGAATTGGCCAATCACAAAACAAAGTAAAAAATGCAAAATAGGAAAAATAAATATTAAGGGAGTTCTGCAATGCACAATAAGTTCCCTTAAAACATTAGGGGTATTGCTGTTATCGTGCACACGTTAACTTATACATCGCTTATACTAGTACATATCTATATGTACATGTTCTGTTACGTATCAACATTTTTCAATATTTTTAGTTTTTTACATGAAATTTTATCGGAGTATCATTACATTTTCGTACGTCATTCCTCACCTATTTGGTGTATAGAATCTAAATTCAATACCAAACTGCTGCAGATAATGACGGACATTTTAAGCCTTATATAAGGATCAAGGATATATGTATATAGTTTATGGGGTCTTCTGAATTTATGTCGATGAGTTAAAAACGTATTGACAAACTGATATATATATACCGTCGCACAGTGGTGTAGAGGGTATAAAAATAGACTTACATATTGATTAGCATTTATTTATAAGTAATTTGCAAGTTTTTAATAACTTGTACTAAGTGACTACTAAATATGGTCGCGATCTTGACTCGAAATATGAAACATAACTCAATACAACGTGCATAATAATAAATAAGGTTTGTCAAATAATAATAATAACAATTCCATCTAGAAGAACTATTTGGCAACTATAAAAGCTTTGCATACTATATGTCAATAATTTAGTTGATATGATAGAGAACAGGGACCGAAATTTTTTGAAATTTTTTAAACAAAAAAAGTCAAATAGAAGTAAATTTCGGTGATGTTGATCATTTTGCGCAAGGCTTTCAGAAAAAGTTTTGATCTCTATAATTCTGATTTTTATTTTTTGGAGCAGAAATTAAAGTTTTATACACTACATCACTATGTGGTCAGGGTATAATGACTGTCAAATATTTGACCTATACCCATCGTTTTTTACACCGATCGACTCAGAATCTCTTTCATAAGCTTCTATCGGCTATAGGATGAACACTATTGAAATTGGTGAAAATCGGTCCATGTTCAGACCTAGTCCCCATACAAATGAACCCTATAAGATCGACTTAAATTGCTATAATCTCCAAATTAGAATATAGATCTCGGCCAAATTGGGTTTGTTTATTTTTATTACATCCATTTATCAGTTGTCCAAAAATAAAGCCTACAGGACAATTCATATGAAGCTTATTCCTGATCTCCACTTAAATACAAAAATATTGCACAAATGTTTTTCTAATTTGGTTTGTATATGTTGTTGCAAAAAATAAGTGACATTACCAGATATGGTCAGGATCGACCTAGTCCCCATATAAATATAGCATTCGATATGAACTTTTTCATATCCGAAGGTAAAAAAATTTGCCACTAAAATTTGGTTTATGCTTATTTTCTATATCTAGTTTGTTGGATCTCAGAAATAGTGTCTCTGAACGCATAGAATAGGGTATCGTATAGTCAGCCTAGACCAACTATAAATTTCTTACTTGTTTTTTATTAAAACAAACAAACAAAAATGTAATTGTATGTGTTTACATTTATGGTCATTGCATTTAATAATTGCTTTCAATTAAAAAAACGCGAAAATACCTATAATTTCTGTTAACTATCTTATTGATTTTAAAAATTTAGCCATTATAATTTGAAATCCAGCCTTTTCGTCTTTAAGTGTTGGCAACCGTGGTAAAAACGTTGTGTTTAGAACACGGGTGAAGTGTATCAAAGATTCGGCATAGCCGAATTTAATACTTTTACTTGTTAATGATTGAGTTAAAGCGTTGGATAGTAATAATGGGATGAAAGATGCTGACCACGAACAAGTCGTGTTGTTCGAAAGTAGCGACTCCATGTAGCGCTGTCCTCAACTTTTTCCATATATCTTTTAATAACAAATAACTTTGCTTTCTATTTTTAGCAATTATATACAAAACTAATTATTTGTAAAAATTACATATTACATACATATTATAAACAGAAACAAAAAAAAAATGCTGAAACATCGACATCAATTGAAACCAATTTTCAGCAGGACGTTCCTTGCTGCCAACAAATATTTAATGCAATGAACAATCCAAACAGTGAATACAATAAATTATATATTGGAAGATCATGGGAAATGAGTAAATACAATAAATAATTTAGCTACTCGATAAAAAGATAGCATTTAATAATATATTGATTTTAAAAATTGTCTGCATCATTCTGAAAGCGTCAACTAAAAAATGTAAGGATTACTAACAATGGTTTACAGCGTTTAACTTTTTGACATGAAAATTTATGTTGCAAAAAGTAAATTTGTGCTGGTTTTTGAGTATACTTCAAATAACTTTGTAATAAATTATTTAATATAATGGAATGTTAAATCCAAAACATACACAAAATTTAAAATGTAATAGAAGCGATAGTTGAGAAAATCATTTTTATAATTAACTGTTTTTTGCTAAAAAAAATACTCTGTCGCTAAGATTTGCTACTACTTTTTTATCGCTAGCTTAACGATATATTTCGAAACGTTTGTTCTAAAGGCAAAAAAGAGTTACGAAATCAGTTAAAACGACAATTCTGTGGTTTTCTGGAATAACCGCGTATGTCCATTTTTGTCAGTTTTGAGTTAACGATGCCAAATTTATTAATTTTTAACGCTCTTTACATGTGTTAAATTTTTTTTTTTTTCAAATATTGACCATTTCTGAGTTTTTTCTTTAAATAACAACGTAACTTAAATGTTTATTAAATTAATGTGCAGCACTGTCGACGTACATATGTCAACCTTCGTTTGATCGCTGACAAATTATTTTCTCAGAAAACGACACATAGCGACATAAGTTGTTATTAATGAAAAAAAAATGCAAAATAAATTTGGATTATTTTTCAGTTTTAACCACTTGTAAAAACTTGTGTGTTTATTTCTGTTATTTTTTGTCACTATTATTCTTGATACGTTGTTATATTCTCATCCTAAAGGCCTAGTTAGCCACACGTAACCTTAACCAAACGTGTCAGCTGTTTTTTTCTGTTACATGAAAAGCAATTAGAGCAGTTACCGAACTCAACTGTCACGTAACCGGAACGTTCCTATCTGTTGAAAATAGATTTATGCTACGTTTGTACGTGACATTTGTGAACAGCTGATAAAGTTTGGTTAATTTTACACAGCAACATGCTGATCCGTTTTTTACTTTCTATAATTGCACTAAATGTCAACGTTACATTTACGTTACGGATAAATTATAGCAACGTGTGGCTAACTAGGCCTTAAGTCCCGTTAACTTTTTGTTGACGAACAAAAATATACATTTTTCAAGCAACAACAACTTATGTCTACATGGGTGGTTGCATTGGTAGTTTTCTTTTTCAAAGAAAACGACGTTTGTCGACATAAGTTGTTTTATCTGCACACACTTTAAGTGTTATTTACATATTGTTTTTTTCGTCCTTCTCTAGGATCAATTCCTCTGAAGATTTTTGACTCAAAATTTTATATAAAGTATTTATTGCCCATATATACAGGACTGTTAAATAAAAAGCTCTAAAAACTTTATATCGAGCCCATAGTTTCAAATATAACGTTTTTTGGCTTCACTGAACATTTTGATTTTATGACATACGCGGTTATTCCAGAAAACCACAGAATTATAAGCTATCAAATTTTGACAACTTAAGGCGCGGCACTCTGTTGGTTACTCTTTTTTTATTTCTGTATCACATAAACCCATATTCCACTTGCGAGAAATTACCCTTTTTTATTTAATTCGTACTAGAAATTTCTTTGAGTGTATAATTTTAATCATTGCAATTAAAACTACGTACAAGTTATGCTTAACAACCGACAAATCTTATGCAATAATGCGTTAGTACTGACAACGATATGCTCCATAAAAGCTATGAGCTGATAAAACGCATCGCATTATATCGTTGTCTGTTACCCAAATAATTATTTATATGTTTTATACACATGCTCTCACCCTATTACATATACGGAAATATTCATGCACACAGAAAAATGATTTGTTGGCAATAAGTTACCACGAAAAAAAATTATTTTATTTATCAAGAAAATTTATTTAAATTCTAATCTACACTAATATAATCTAGAGATAATGTGTGTTTGTTTGTTTGTTTGTAGGAGGTAATCTCCGTAACTACTCATATGATTTTAAAAATGTTGGTACCCATATTTAGAAAGGTCCTTAAGGATGGACATAGGCTATAAACTTTTTGGATATTTTATGTGGCCGTGGTACCTCCCATATAAAGTGAATTTTTAATATCATATATATTGAGTACTATGACACAGAGAGCTTTGCAAATATGTATGTGTGCTGTCACCTATTATTTATGTTAGCTATGCCGAAAATGGGCATGGCACCTCCTATACAAAGTAATAATTTAATATTATATATCTCGAGTACTATGACAGAGACAGCTTTTTTCTGAGGTCATCTATTATTAATGTGATTAGTCAGACAATAAACGGGTGTGAGCCCATAAGTTATTCATGCGATTAGGCAAACAAAAAATGGGTATGATCGGAGCAGTGGGCGTGGAACCGCCCATACGAAGTAAATATATAATATCATATAACTGGTGTACTATAAAAGGAAAAGCATCGACACTTTGCACGAGTCCATCAGATTTTAATGTGAGCAGTCCGATAAAAATTGGGCTGGATGGGTTTAGTGCGCGTGGCACCTCCTATACAAAAAATATGAAGTACTACGAAAGAGACAACCTTGAAACTTCTGACAAGTCATTAATTACCAATGTGCTTGGAAAATATGGGCGGAATCGCCAAATTAAAAAATAGCCAAAAACCGAAAATCGTGAAAAATAAAAATAGCCAAAACAAAAATCTTCAAAATCAAAAAATTCAAAAATCGCCAAAATAAAAAATCGCTAAAATGAAAAACTCCCAAGTGATATTCTAAATTCAAGGGCAATAGCTAAGTGTTGCCAGATTAAATTTGGGAAATACATGTTCTTCTCATGAGCAGCTTTATGTACATTCCTCCAGAGTAGGAACGCCGAAAAATTATCAATGTTGTACCGAATGAAAAAAAATATTCCTTAAATTATAAATTCCGCGTAAACAAAAAAATTAATAAGTGGCATCATCAAATTTCGAAGCCGGTTGTGTTGCTTATTGACAATTAATGTTCTATTTTTTTTTTTGTGTGTGCAAGCCCAAATATATTTATTTGAAAGAAAAATTAAATAAAAAACAAGTAAGTGTTGAATTCGGCTATGCCGAATCTTTGATTCCCTCCACCTAGGTTTTACGTTTACATTAATATCTGGACTTCATGCACTATTTGTAACAAATCTAAATAAAATATTTGGAAATGTAAAGAATTTGATAATCTTAATACTAATTTATTAGAAAAAATACTCTGAATTTTCAGCATTTTATAGAGGTGTCAACATATTTTAGGTCATATATTGGCACAATGATGCCCTATTTATCCCATTTTTAATTTCTCCTTTCCCAACGTTTCGTAGATATTTTGTCTACTTTATCAATGACAAACAATAATAAATTTTAACTTTTAACTTTAACAATATTATTTCTATATTAATCTACAATCTTTACATTTATAAATGGAACATAAAATTATAGAAAACCACAAAAACATATAGAACCACAAATTTAACATTTAAAAACAGATTATGTTAACATCACAGTTTGTTGATGGCAACCATATAGCATGAACTATATTGTTGGTGTCTTCTTTTAAGTTCATTGTCTTGTTTATCTTTTGTTGTATTCGTAAGCTCTCAATGGTGTATCTCTTTTTTGCAATGTGTTTCCTATATAATATTTTGACTTTTTCAAAATCAGCTGTGTGTCCAGTGTTTAATATATGCTGTGATAGTGATAGTGCTGTTGTTTCTTTGCTTTGTTGTTCTTTTTCAATTGGCGCTTTTATATTTGAAAAAATTGTGCTTAATGTTCTGTTTGGTTTATAACAGTGGTCACAGCGTAAACAGTGGCGACAGCTCGAAAAATACAACACTGTATTTTTGTTTTAACAATCAAATCAGGGTTGCATTTTGTAAAGAAATCGGAAGCAACAGCTATATTAAAAAGTATATGCTATCACCTTTATACACGTTGTATACATTGTTTTTATTTATTTGTGATTATTACTGTCAAAAATTCTAATTTGGGAAGAAAATTTTTGAAATAAATATAAAAAATAAATAATAATGGCATTAAAGTAAGTAACAGAATAGGCATTATAGTTTTAAAAAAAAATGTGTAAATACTAGTGTACAGAAAAAAGCTAAGCAACAGGTACACCAATGGTTGTTTGCCCAACAAATCTAGGTGTGACAAATGTCCACCGTGAAAACTTAAGTGTTAGAAGAACCTCCTGAGGCGGACAAATAGAGGGATTAAGGATTCTGCAGAGTTAGAACATAGAGGAATTACAGAAACAAAGAAGAGCGCACCAACTTTAATGGCCAATTCAAATTTCAGACAAGTTAATGCTGAATTAAAGAATGTATTGGTCGGTACGGTTGGAGAAGCTCTTTTAACAAGAGAAAATATATTAACCGAAGACAAGTTACAGTTAACACCCACTACAATTTTAATGTATTCGCTTTGTGGTTAGGGTATAATGACTTAGTGCTGATGTTTGTAACCATCTTTAATTATATCGATTGGCTAAATCACTTTGTGAGATGATTTAGCAATGTCCGTCCGTCCGTCTCTGTGTCCATGTAAACCTTGTAATCAAACTACAGCTCGCAAATATGAATATATTTTGATGCAATGTAGTATATAAGCGTCTATCGGCCATAGGATGAACGCTATTTAAATTGGTGAAAATCTGTCTATGTTAAAATTTGATTTATGCTTACTTTCTATATCCAATTAGTTGGGCCTTAGAGATAGGGCCTGTGAACGCATGGTATAGGGTATCGTATAGTCGGTCTAAACCGACTATAATTTTCATACTTGTTTAACTATAAGCTTCTAAGTGGGTATTTATACATTTTTCTCCTAAAAATTATAATGCATATAAGTAGATACGAACTTGAATTAGTAAAAAATTAAACAATGTTATTTATATATATATTTTTTTTTAATATAGTGTGTGTTTAATGGGTTGTGATCTTGGGGAGGCAAAACTCCATACGTTACCGAGGGATCCGAACCGGTATGTCTATATTTATATATTTTTTGCATATTCTAAATTTGTTATTTTTCTATATTAAATTGATATTCAGACCTTGTTTAGTGTTTGTTGTTCATACAGTAAAAGCCCTGTTATTCGGAATGCTCGATGATGAGAGCATTACGGATAATCACAAATTCCGGATAAATTAATGTTTCATCCAAACTCGAGTTTTTACGAGAATTTCGCTTGATTTTATTATTTTTTTAGGATGAGCGAATAATAAAAAAAATTCTCTTGTGAAGAAGAAAAACCAACAAAACTTTCTAAAAATTAATATTCCGGCTTACTGAGTGTTAATTGGATGCCGGATAATCGGGCTTTTACTGTAGTATGGTGTGGTCCCGGTCTTATTTTCATTACTAAATGTTGTAAATATTTTTTTTATTTGCATGTATTATATAACAATATTATTTAATTTTCAACATTAACACTAATTTTAAAATTTGTTCGTTTTTTGTTAGTAGAGTATTTGAATTGTGTATTTTTATTTTTTAATTTTTGTGAATTTTTTATTTTTATACTTTTTAATTTTTGTGAATTTTTTATTTTTATACTTTACAATTTTTATGAATTTTTATTTTTTATGATTTTTTAATTTTTATGAATTTTTATTTTTGTGAATTTTTTATACTTTTTAATTTTTGTTAATTTTTTATTTTTATACTTTAAAATTTTTATGAATTTTTATTTTTTATGATTTTTTAATTTTTATGAATTTTTATTTTTAGCTTTTGGTTGTGGGTGGACCGATAAATTTTTTGGGACCTAGGAATTTCAGAGAGTGAACAACACGAGGTTTTTTTTTTTTTTGTTTGTAAAACAAAACATATACTTTCAAAAATGAAACTATTGATTTTAATTTAATTATAAAACAAATTGTGTTGTCACTCGCTGCAATCCAGGGGTAAGTGTAGCGCGATACATAGTGTAAGACAATGCACCTATGCATTTTAAACACATAGCTTCTCCTTACCCAAGACCGTCAGCGTGGTGAAGAACCACATCCTTCGCGAGGTGGTACTGTTTCTAACAGAACATGACGGATCTAGACCAGAGAAGGTCGAAAAAAAATCAATTTCTACACCACTGGAAGATGTTGTTTTCATAAATAATGTTTATTTTACCAATAATATTGTAACTATAAAATTTTTCTTACATATTTATAACAAATAAACATCTTTTATAAAAGTCAACATACTGTTTTTTATTAAAATTCAATGGTTTTTTTTTTAATAACTTTTACAATTAGGTGGTCGAAATGTCTCCTCAAGCGCCGATGCTACTGCTGGAGTGCCATTGGCGTTGTTGTGTGGTGTGTTGTGGGTCGGATGGGCTATATGCTCTGTTAGATTGTGCAGATTTGTGACTACTACAAATTTGCGGTTGCTGTCTAATCTGGGTTGTGAAGACCAGTTCTACCCACTGATTTAAAGGTACTGATAGGGCTGTGCCTGCACAAGCTTTTACTGCCTCTGGACACAAACGTTTAGGCACATCCCGCAAGTCTTTTTGATCTATTCCTTTATCCGAAAAACTGCCTCCAACAGCAGCTTTGCTTATTGTACTCAACAATTTTTCCTGTTGCTATAAGTACACAAATTTAAAAAATAAATAACAATCAATACTAAATATCTTAATAAACAATGATTATCATATCATGCACAGAAGAGGCAGAAAAATATTTTGTAGCAAAGAAAACTTCGATTATATAATCGTCACTGTAAGGTTTAAAAACAAATGCAGTGCATATATGAATATCAGTGATTTCAAAATGTTTATATATATTATTAACTTACATTGTTTTTCTGCTTTTGGTTCTTGCAATTGTTACAACAAATCCTTTTCTATGCCACTGAAATTTTCTGCTACCTTTTCAACTTTAAGTTGGGCTTTCTCAGCTACTTCTGCTTGTAGTCCATCTACTAATTTTTGTAAGTCATTTGTTGTTTTGTCTGTTTTACATTTTACTGAAGTTGTTTTTCTTTATACTTCAATCCCATTTCCAAATACTCAATCAATTTTTGTAGTTCTTGGTGGTTTTGTATTTGTTGTTCGTAATTGTTAATTTTTGGAACTCACATTTTTAAGGGTTTACTAGCCTTTATAAAATTAAATCTGTTCAACAGGCTGTTGTTTAGAAGCGTTCTCAATTGTAGATATCTGTTGTTATATTTGAGATTTTGTCTTCAGTTGCGGCTAATTTTTATTCCTTTTCAGCTGGATGTCTACTTATAGGAGTAAAAAAAGTGCCAATTAATGTTTTATTTATAAAGCCAATGGTGTAGTGCCCAAAGCATTGAATAATACCGGACAAATTTCGATTTAGGACCACTCACGCGCAAGTCATAATCCAAAGCATTAATACCACAATTCAACTTGCGAAAAGTTTCGTGACTCGCCACCAGCAACTGGACCAATAGTTAGCTCAACTATATTAATTTTTGATTCCTTCCTTTCGGCCCTGGGTTGAGCAGTGGTGAATGTAACTGGCAAATTTACCAGCATTTATACCAACATTACTGGTATTATCACAATCACAAGCTTTAGGTTTTAATATGCACCTATTATACCTTTTATTTCTGAAAAGGAAATACCACAGATTACTAAATTTAATGTTAATTGTCAAAAATACAATTTTATGAATTTTTTTCAATGTTTATACTCACTAAATTTCCATTGTTTTTATTTTTTATGCTGTCAGTGGTTGAAAACATGTTCTATAGCTGTTCACTTGCACACATTATATTTTGTATATTCTATTTTTTTTAATCAAACAGCTTTTATTTTTCATTGAAATTATTTCCCTTACATGTTTTATAACAAATTACCAAATACATTTATACTCATAAAAAATTTTTCGCATATTACTATTAATTTTTTTCGGTGCATTAAAAAAAATTAACATACATCAGCACACGTCTTCATTCGTCGCTGTTTCAGTCAGTGTTGGAATGGATCCAAAAATTATATCTGAAAATTTCGTAGCGTTTTGTCTGCGTTCGTCTGACATGACAAGTGACAAGTCTGCTGGAGCGGAACGTAGACTGGAATATGACCGACGAAAATAATACGAGATTATTACTAGAGATGGCGCTAGTTGTTGTAATGAAAGTAAAAGTTTAAATTTGCTTGAGCCGAAAATTAATGGGTCAGCTCAAACTCATTGTAGATATTTTTATAAGTAAATTAAAAATATATGAATATGTTTTTCTTGTATAGCTTCATTATATTTAGGTAAATTTAATGAAATTATATATTATTATTATTATCCCTTCTCATTGTACTTAATTAGAAAATAACAAAAAATTATATAAACGTAACATAAAGTAATCTTCATTATACTTTGCTTAAATAAAATAACACAATTAAAATACTTTCAATGGTATTTGGTTTGGTTACATAAAAAAAATATTTCATTACTAAAATATATGTAAATCATAAAATAAAAAAATATTTCATTACTAAAATATATGTATATCACAAAATAAAATGACTATGAATAAATTAAGATGTATGGTATGTTCACAAAAAAAAAACTGTCGCGATCATCAAAGTTATTAAGCATTCAATTCGTACATTTTCGTATTGAATTTCGAGATTAATCCTTCAGTTAGTTCAACATTGTAGCAAAAACAATTATTAAGTTTAAGATAGTCTTTAGTTAATAAAATTCCTTCTAATGTATCTAATTCGAGCCTATTTCGAGTCTTGGTTTTATTTAGGTTAATTTGAGAGAATATTCTCACCACGTTCGCTGAAGAGTGAGGGAGGGAAAATATGGCAGTTATGAAATATCTAATTTTAGGATAAGCAAATGTATTATCTTGACATTTTAATAAACAAATTTCTTTCCAAAAGCGCTAGAATTGATATATCCTGCAGTATTTAATTTCAAAACATATTTGAAAAATTTAAGTTAATAATTTCTCGATATTCATTATCTATTTCTTGTAAGTTATCCAAACTAATTATATTTGGAAAGAGTTGCAATAAAGGCAACAAAGACATATTTTCTTTTGTTATAATATTTTTTGGAGATAATAAGGATAAGTTGAGAAAAACTGGATCTTTAAAATTAAATCGTTTAAATATTTGTTCTGATAGTTCTATATAAAATTTAAAACAATTATTTTTAAAAGTTTCTATCTCGGCCAGTCTTAATTGATTTACATCTAATAATGAACTCACTTGAACACCAAGATACAATTTGTCACTCCCAATTAAGTTATGAGGATTTCTAAAATTAATATTTTTTGTCTTGGTTACTCTCAAATAATCAGGTTTAATGTAGTTATCGAAAAGTGAACTGACTAAGCAAATGATGCCATCATGGATTTTGTGAATTTGTGGATGTTCGCTTTGAAACATCCTATTGAGGTTATTGATCGTCGGTAAAATATACTTTAAAAACTCCAAATATAAGCGTGTGGTGGGGTCTAACAAACTTTCATAGATAGATTTAGCAGTATCTATTTTGTCAACTTGATAGCACATTGAGAAATAAATTTTTAGTGGCTCATAGAGATCAAGTATACGAAATACAACTTTTTCCAAGGACAACCAATGGGTCTGCACTGGATGTAATAAATTTTTTGGCTTATCATCCAACAACACCATAATTTTGTCGAATTCGGATATTCGTTTCGGACTGTTTGAAACGTAATTGTAAATATATCTAACAAAAGTTTCGATTCTTGATGGCAACATGAAACATTTTAATATTATGATGTTTGGACAGTCTGCTTTTAATAATGATCGCGACAGTTTTTTTTTTCGTGAACATGTTATACCTAAACTCATAGGTGAGTCGGAATGGTCGTTTTTATGCATCTTCACGAGATGATCAGAAAGTAAAAACGATAAATTATGTTCGGCGGTGAGAGATGCAATATGCAGTTCAGCTCTCTTAACTTTTTTTTTTTTAAGACTTGTCAAAACTTGATAGTTTTCAGCTACTGAAGGTTGAAAACTCACTAATTTTATCTCTTTCTGGTGTCCAACCGTCTCACAATGTTTCATTAGGTCTGTTTTTCCGCCACATGCTCTAAGATACACTGCACACGCAGAACAGTAGGCAATAAAACTAGAGTAGGGTTAATATGAATTTAAATTTTAAATAAATCATTCACATCTCACCGTATTTGGGTTGGATACAGAAGGAGAGTTTTTCTCGTCAACGTAATGATCATCATCAAAGACTATATCATTAGCATCACTAATATTCTGATCGGTTACGGTTTCATTTTGGGTTTTGTCTTCAGTCATTATATTTTCAATTTCAGGTTGTGTATTCGATTTGGATACTTCGACAATCGCATTATTCACAACATTCATTTGAGATGGAACCTGGGTAGAGCAGCTTTCTTTTGCTACAATTTTAAGATCGACACAAAAAATTTATAATAGAAAATTGCAGGTGCAAGGAATTGCCAAAAATTGAGATAAACTTTCATGTTCTTATTATAAAGCGATCCATAATAACGACACGACACACTCTTGTCTTGATCTTTATAAAACTTCAATATAAAATTGAATGCACGAATACGAAATATATGTATATAATATTATAACTGGACACAAAATATTTAACGAATTTCTAATAATCCAAATGCCAAACACACACACACACAATTTCAAAGCGGAATGAATGGAACTAGAAACGCAAATAGAAAAATTGAAACATTCCTAGTACATTAAGCAATAAGCACGCTATTCGCTAGCTCTACTACAAAACTATAAACCCAATCCAGAAAATAAGTCAGAATATTCGGATTTAAATCTTTCCGCTGAGTATTTTTGGAATTAATTCAGTTCAGATTTTTTAGATCTGATTTTGGGCTCGTCATCTGCGCATCTGAAAGTTCACGAAATGTCTGCAAAAATCAGATATTTCAGACCATATTCCAACACTGGTTTCAGTGACGACTAAATGCAAGAGCGTAAGAATACATGCGAGTTGAGCATGAAAAATTGTTCCATGAAATGAACAGCACTGGTTTATAAGCAAAACTAATGTTTTCTGACTCTATTGTTGATTTTATGTTTTTGCTGTCAGTTTATTCTAAGTTTAACGAGGTAGATGGTTTATTTTGTGAATTTTTTTTAATTTTAATAAATCTTATAAAGTCTAGAAATAAGAATTACAAGTAAGAAAATTATAGCCGGTCTAGACCGAGTATACGATACCCTATATCATTGTTTAGAGACCCTAACTTTCGGTCCAACTAATTCGATATAGAAAATAAGCAAAAACCAAATTTGAGTGGCATTATGAAAAAGTTCATATCGGATGCTATATTTATATGGGGACTAGGTCGTAAAATGGACCGATCCTGACCATATTTAGTGAAGTCACTCATATTTAGAAAAAATATATACGAACCAAATTTGAGAAAATCTGTGCAATATTTTTGTTTTTTGATAGATTTAAGTGAAGATCGGGAAGCAGCTCTATATGGGGCCTATGACTAAAAATTGTCCTATAGGGAAAATTTTTGGATCACTAAATAATGAATATAATAAACTTATACAAACCCAGAGTCTCGAGCAATTCGTAAAAAGTTCTAGCACTTGTCAACTTCCGTCTTTTTCTGCGATACCTTGACACAAACACATCGTGAAATGAAATCAGTCAACGTTTTACCTATTTCGTTTATGGAAACATCAACCTTTAAAACCCTTAAATTCAAAGAGCAAGAAAAATTTAATCAGAAAAAGTAAGTGAAAAACAAAAAAATTTTAAATACAGAAGTGTACAAGAGAGAAATTGAACTAATTCCCCGAACAGGTATATCCACAGCCACCTAGATATTTCAAGTTACCAGCCTGTTAGATTGCTGTGGAAATTTCCATGCGATAACCACCATTAAGTAAGGAGTATCTTACTACTATAACATAAGTTGCTAACCACAACACGAGGCTTGGGATCAAAGTCCACTTTTAAAAAATTCTTAAGAAATCAGTAAAGTGAGCCTCATCTATGGTACTAATTAGGAAATAAAGAAAATAAAATTTTGGGATTTTATTGTCATTTTTGTTTCTTCTCTGTCTTACGCACCTAATTTTTTTGAATGCAAAACCCTCCATCTCTTCATAGAATTCACTACTTTTTTCAGGAAAACATTTGCAATTATAATTATGTTAATGTAAATAAATAGTAGGCCTTGCAAAAATCTGCTTTATTGTCAAAGCAAAAAATAATTGTATTTCGAATGACAATATATGCGTGTTATGAATATAATCGTCGGTAAGATTAATATACATAGGGGAAGAGGTTGGGTTGTGGCCATGGTTCGGTTGTGGCCACCCCAGCGTATCTTTTGACCTAAAGCATATGTGTTTTTCTTGCAAAAGTCATTTGTGTGTCATGGCAGCACGTTCTTTTTGTACCGAGTACCGAAACGGGCAGACGCGTCTGCTTTGTGCTAGGAACAAATTTATTTTTCTGTGCTTGAAAAAGACCAATAATACAAATTTACCCCTTTTCAATAGAGTTAGAAATCGAAGTGAATGAATCAAAAATGTGAGTGCAATGCATTTTTATTCAGTAAATTTATTATACTTTGTGAGTAAATATCGATTGCAACCAATATGTTGACACCAAAAAAAATTCTCACCACATCTCAAGATGGCTGCAAAATTGGGTTGTGGCCACTAAAATTGGTTTTTAATGGTGAAATATCGTCGTAGATGTCAAAATAACTACCCAGTTAGTAATATAACACATATAAGCAATAATAACTCCATCAATTGTTTCGGCTGCGATTCATTTGAAGTATGCTGGCACACGAGCCAGCTGCTTCAAACGCGAAAATTGTGATTCGGAAGACGAATAATGCCATTTATTTATCATTATTATTTTTTATTTAGTTTTAAGTTTTTCTCAATAATAATGCCAATGAGGGCTTTGAAAATAAATAAACTTTAAATTTGTCTATATTCGTAGTGGTTTTTCTTCATATTTTCCAAGGTTTCCAAGGGTGGCCACAACCCAACCAAAAAAAATTTTGCCCCAAAAATGTCCACACACGAGCCAGCTGCTTCAAACGCGAAAATTGTGATTCGGAAGACGAATAATGCCATTTATTTATCATTATTATTTTTTATTTAGTTTTAAGTTTTTCTCAATAATAATGCCAATGAGGGCTTTGAAAATAAATAAACTTTAAATTTGTCTATATTCGTAGTGGTTTTTCTTCATATTTTCCAAGGTTTCCAAGGGTGGCCACAACCCAACCAAAAAAAATTTTGCCCCAAAAATGTCCACTTCACAAAATTTAGAAAAAAAAATTTCCGTTTGAAGAAATTGATTTAGTTCCTTCACCAGCAGTTAGCCACGGTCTCTAGCTTTCCATAGATACCCAGTTGTCCGAATAAGTAGCACTGGGTGAAAAGTTATAAGCCGAAAACCTAACTATGGCCACAACCCAACCTCTTCCCATATAATTTAATAACAGAATTTTAACAATTAATTTTTAAAATAGCTAAAACTGTCTGGTCTTGATTATAATAACTGTGTTCCAAATCAAGTAAATTACAATTCCTTGCAGCGTATAGAAAATGATTATGCATCTTCAAATGAAGACACGAAAAGCGTGTGTTTAACAGGTATGTGGCCTATCTTAAAAATATTGTTAAAAAAAAAAAATAATCATTTTACACAGACTCCGAAGCCGAAATTAATTATAATGTAGTATATCGCCGAAGAAATAAGCGGAAACATAATTGTATTTCAAATACTCGAAAAGAAAACACGGTTAAAAGAATGAAGGGTCCACAATATTTAGGGTTTTCTATTACAGAAGGAGTATCTAAACAAAATTCTGAAAGACCCCAAAATGGAATTAGCGTGCTCATCATGTATGAAAAGTAATTTAAGACACTGCCAAAAATTTTAAAAAGAAAATAGAAGCAATATACAATTTAGAATGTTTTGGAATATGTAGTGGGAAGCTAAACAAGTATTTGTGAAAAGCTATATCACGGAGAAAACTAAGCAAAATTCAACTGTTGCGAATTCAAAAAAGTTTTATATTTACCCTACCTAACAACCAGCAATCCTTTCACGTATGTATGTCGTTTTACGTTTTCTCCACTTTGTCTGTAAACGTGGATATGGGTAAAGGTTGTTTAAAAGCCAAACAACCGCCAGTCACTCCATTTAAAACAAAAATTTCAGAAAATAATATACGGACACCACTACGTGATAAAAGATAAAAAACGACCCGTGTCTCCCAGTTTTGCCCCAAGTCGTGCAATTCTTTTTATGTGCCCCAAAAGATTTGCGAAAAAGTGATCATTTTCACAGACTCATATCTTGCAAATTGTTTGGAATTTTGATTTACTGTCTGAGGCAAAGTTGTAGCACTTGTCATAAAGAACAAAAATCGTGAACATATAAAATCAAAAAAATTTCATCTTCAAGATCAAAATTGCAAAAAACTTTAAAAAATCCAATTTTTTTTAACCTTTTTTTCACTGTTCAGGTCCATAGGTATCAAACCGTTCAAAATGCAAGGAAACAATCAACTACACGGGCCGTAGCAGCACAGGCAAAGCAGTAAGCTTAGCACACGCATCAAGGGACGCAGCACACAATATAAAAGCGACACGACGCTCACATCGAGACATTACAGAGCGCGACGTCAACGAGAGCTCAGCGATGAAAGTTATAGAGAAAGTGCTACAGCATAATTCGCACACAACATTGGCAACTGACAATTTCAATATGCAATGTGAAAAAATTGATTTATTTTGTTTGTTACGTTTGCGGTCATCAAATCAGAAAAAAAGTTATACAAGATTTCAAAAGAGAAAGAATCTTTTAACTAGTGAATTCAATAGAGCATATAAGTTGTTTTTCGACGAAATAGACTTGACCGGTGAAAATTACACAACTAATATAGTGTGTCGCCAATGTTATAACAATGTTATGGCATTGTAAGCCGGTAAACTGGATTAATCGCCCAGGTGAGCATGATGCAACCAGTTGCTATGCATGCGTAAATTGCACATGTCGTCTAAATCGACATGCTGAGAAGAACAAAATTTATAAAGCAACTGTAACAGCCACACTACCAGTGCTTGCTCCTGAAAATTTTGTATCACCAAGGCCGCCAACTCCAGATCGTAGGACAGAATTTAAGGGAATGAGTAGAGCAAGTGGTGTTACTGATGAAGATCCATTTGGTATCCCAACAGGGAAGAGATGGACCACAACTAATAACACAAATGGAAATGGATTTCATTGTGGCCATATTGGGACTATCGCAGCGAATTGCCATATTTTTGAAAGCGTTTTTGAAGCAAAGGAAACTCACACATGCTAATGTTAACTCTACGGCGTACCGCAAACGGCAAGCTGAATTTCAGAGCCTCTACACTCTAAATGGTGACAATTCGTTCGCTTACTTCAACGATATAAAAGCTTTGGTGGTAAAAATGGGAATGAACTACATCGCTAGTGAGTGGATATTATTTATTGATGGTTTTGTTTCCAGCTTGAAAGCAGTGTTGTTGCATGTGTCGAACCGCAAACCTTCCATTCCGCTAGCAATGGGTATTAACATGAAAGAAAGCTATGAAACATTGAAAGATTTAATGAAACAAATCAAATACTACGAAAATAAATGGAAGATTTGCTGTGATTTGAAGGTCATCAACATTTTGCAAGTGATCATCGATAAGGGCGGCTTCCCAAAATTCTTTTGTTTTCTTTGTAATTGGGATTCGCGCTCACCTCTGAATTAATTCCAATGTAATTCAACATAGGCTGAAGAATGCACCTTTAAATGACAATACTCAAGACATCTTGCTGCCACCGCTCCACATAAAGTTGGAAATTGTTAAAAAAATTCATCGAAGTTGCCGTTGTAAATTGTCCAAACGCATTCGACTATTTGAAAAGCGTTTTCCCATAGCGTAGCGATGACAAAACTAAAAAAGGTATTTTAGTAAATTTAAAACGAATTTTTGTACTATTCACACTATGTTAATGTTTTCTTTTCTGTCTTTATTTTTTTGTCTTCATTTAACAGCCGTACTTAATAGCCCTGACATTAGAAAGCTATTCAAGAGCAACTTTGGTTCATCGCTTGATGAAAATCATTCAATGGCATGGATTTACCTTCAGCGTGTATGCACCAGAGTCGTGGGAGCGGATCGAGACGCGGAACCGGAAGCAAGAGAATGGGTGAAAGAAATGCTGTGTTATTTTAACAAAATCGGCACATCGATGACATTAAAGCTGCATTTTCCTCATTTTCACGATATTATCAACAACTCCATATCGAATCCGATGAGCAAGGAGAACGGTTTCACCAAACCACAATGCCCATGGAAAAACGGTACAAAGGCAAAAAACTCGACGCATTGCTTGCAGAGGTAATATCAATTTTATTGATGCATTGTTTTGCATTCCTTTTTATACCCTCCACCCCAGTGTGCAGAGGGTATATATAAGTTTGTTATTCCGTTTGTAATAATTAGAAAAAAAATATAATTGTTATACTTATTAACACTTTATACGAAAAAAATCCCTTTTTACTGAAAAAAAATAATTTTTTCGTATACCTATTTCTTTCAAAAAATTTTTTTTTTCGCATATAATCAAAAAAGTGCAGCGAAAACGGCTTCTTTTCGCATTAAATGTTTAAAACGTTTATTCATTGGTTTCTTTGCTACATAATTCCTAAACATAGTTAAGTGCTATGAGTAAGTCGGAATTACCTGTTAAAATTGGTCACCAAATTAGCCAAACCGAGTATAGGGTTTTACTACACTTTGATAGTAGAATCGAACCTATACTGTCAAGTCCATGTGCTTTTTTCACTGCTGCACTGTAAACTTTTTAACCATTTTATTTTTATCAGATTTTATTTATAGCTGGATTTGACAATTTTTTCTGCATTTTTGGGGTTCATTTGCAGTGGAGATAGAAGTATTCTCCATCGTGCTGTTAGAATTCCAAAAGCATTTTCGATGGCACGACCTTCGACCTACATAAAAAGACAAATAATAGTAAATCACTAATAATAAAAAAAATTGTTATATTATCAGTCGCCATTATCTCCAGATATTTTCGCGCTTCATTTAAACATATAATGCTTAACACTATTTTAAGAGTGTCTTCTATTTCCATTTTTATTTCAAAACAAATCCAAACTTTCAAATTCAATTTTAATTTGTTTAAAAAATGTCAACATTTACAGCTGATTTCATTTCTAGCCGTACGGCGACGACGTACTTTATGTGCCTTGCAATACGGCCAGTACGTTTGATAAGTCGACTTATCGGACACAACGTATTCATTGTGCCATTGGCTTAAGGCATGATTTACATGATGATTTTTGACGACGCCGTCTTTCGACGTCTTTTTTTTATAGGCAAACGGCGTAGAGAAGTAATAGGGGTAAACAAAAAGACACGATTTCTGTTTTTGAAGACTTTTTTCACATTTCTCTTTACACTCATTTAATTTTTTCTTGTTACGTTTTATTCTCTTTCGTACTTTAAAGTGGCCACTTCAGTGAGATCAAGAATCGCTTATATTTTTATTTATTTTTTATTTAATATTTATGTGTAATTAATTTAAACTGAATAGGTTTTAACTGAAAACTTTTAAATATTGATACGTTCTGCTATTTGATTAGATATTCTAAATATTCTACTCTTAATAATTTAAAATTTAACTAGGTTTTT
Source organism: Cordilura impudica (assembly GCA_963682025.1). Classification (NCBI taxonomy): domain Eukaryota; kingdom Metazoa; phylum Arthropoda; class Insecta; order Diptera; family Scathophagidae; genus Cordilura; species Cordilura impudica. Next base: position 242,722,570 of record OY821517.1, on the reverse strand, counting down.
GTATAAAGTCTTAAAAATTATGATAAATAATGTAAATAATATTCAACAAATAAATAAATTTTTGAATGTAATTTGAATGTACATTATTTTCTTAATGCGAAAAATAAACTAAAGCAGATTCAAAAAAAGAAATGCAACTAAAAATCATCGTACGAATGCAATAGGTTTGTGGTAGCATCTTCAAAAGAGAATTATGAAAAGCAACGTCGTTAAAAATCGTCATGTTAATTGTTTAGCTACCGAGATATTCAATGCAGATTTCGTTGTTGTTGTCTTTGGAAAATCAAAAGCAAATAAAATAAAAAACGAAACTAAAATTATATGCTTGTGTTAATAAATTTTGTGTAGTGTATATCTAAAAAAGCTGTTGAGCAAACACGATTTTCCGCAATCATTTTGTGTAGTCTATTTGGGCCTTAAGGCCTAGATAGCCACACGCAACGTAAATTCACAAATTAAATCAGCTGTTGTTTACATTTAGAGGTTATGTCACACGGAAATACATATGTACGTTTGAAAGCAAAAATTATGAATCGTATGTAAAGCGCCAATTTTGACACACACACGGAATGACGTATGGATCGTAAAACTGAATTTGCATATGGAAAATACACATAGTGTAAACACACCTTAACCAAACGTGTCAGCTATTTTTTCCTGTTACATGAAAAGCATTTAGAGCAGTTACCGAACTCAACTGTCACGTAACCGGAACGTCCCAATCTGTTGGAAATAGATTTTTGCTACGTTTGTACGTAACATTCGTGAACAGCTGATAAAGTTTGGTTAATTTTACACAGCAACATGCCGGTTCGTTTTTTACGTTCTATAACTGCACTAAATGCCAACGTTATATTTACGGCACGGGTACATTTTAACAACGTGTGGATAACTAGGACTTTAACGTATGATTCCGTTTAAAAATTAGTTTGCAACTGTGAATTAAAAAGCACTTGGAAAAGTCAGTGTAAATCTTAAGTTTAAAATTCAAATTAATACTTTACAAAATGAGCTACATGTATTCAGACGAGAAGTGGGAAAGTGATTTTTTTTCACCTATAACTTTAAGCCTGAAGCCGAATGTTTGATATGCTTTCAAAATATTCAGACCAACACAAAATATCATATTGAAAAGCATTTTAAGACATTTCATTTCAGATAAAAATTTTTCTTTATATTTATTAGTGTTTGCACTTTCATAAGAAACTTGTGGGCTTCACTGCACTACACAAATTAAAGCCCTAAACACATAACTGCGAGTTGCGAGTGCGAGAAAAAACAAGAATGAGGCAGCATGATTTTTTCTATATGTGGAAGCGAGATCGATAGTATAGCTTTTTTGTGTGGCGTTGCCAACTTAGGTTGTAAAAACACTCGCAAGGGAAATAGAATTGATTCTATTTTCTGTGCGAGAAAAATCAGATGACAGGAGAATCAGCTGATAGGCATTAAACGCGTTGCCTACTATAGTAATTACTTTATTTAACCCGTTAATAATTTCGATTTTATTCATTTTCTTATATTTATTGTTTGTTATATGAACAGCTTTGTATACAATTGACAATTGAATTGTGTTTGACAGTAGGACAATCAGCTGCATCCGCATTTTGATGATTTTGTAAAAGCACAAATTCTCGCATGCAAAAAGCTTAGTTTTTACTCGCACTCGCAACTCGCGGTTATGTGTTTAGGGCTTAAGTGTGCAGCTGTTGAAACTTGTACCGATATCAAAATCGTTTTGATATTTGCTCAGTTCACTGTTCTCAGTTCCAGGTTTTTATCAAATTTTTTTGGGAATCTCTCTTTACACTCATTTTAAAATATATATTTGTTTCTATATCTATTTTTTTAGTACGGAATTGTCATGTCCCCCTAGTAGTGACATATTTCTGTCAATATACGCGTTGCCAATTCTTCTTCCTCCCGCAAATCACAAATTTCCTTTTTGAACGTCGACAACCCCACAAAAATTGTAATACACCCCTGGGGGATATTTTGTTTTGGGTCAGGTGACCTAATTAGCCAATGAGAATGCGCGACGTGGCAAAAAGGTAAAAAGAAGAAGAAATGACACGCATGGGAAAAGCGAGGAGCTTGGGTTTTTGGTGTAGTTGAGTTGGGAAAAAGATGTGAAAGGTGATAGACAGAAAAAAATGATAGCCGATAGCAAAAAAAAGTTTGAAAAAGTGATAAAAGAACACAGTGACATGTTAAGCTTGTGAAAAGCCATACGGGTGTATAATTTAAAAAGAATTAACAACATAGACCTATGTATAAGGTTGAAATATTGAAGAAACCCTGAAAATAAAAAAGTATTGAAAGTTAACAAGAGAGATATATATTGTAACATACAGAAAAAAAAAACCTGCGAAAAAAGGTAGTAAAAATTAATGACATGTAATGTGAAAACGTGAAGAAAACCTGAAAATAAAAGAAAATATACTAAAAGTTAACAATAGGGACATAAATTGTAAAACATAGGAGAAAACCTGAAGATAAAAAGTACTACTACTTAACAATATAGACATATAAGAAGAAAATCCCGAAAATAAAAAGTGTCAAAAATTAACAATGTAAAATATAAATTTAGTAGAAAATAAGACCTGAAAGACAGTTAAAAGTATGAAAATTTAGTTCTATATAGAAGTATAGACGTAAAATATAGAAAACCCCCTGAAAATAAAAAATGTTAAAAATTAACCATGTAAAATATAGTAGAAAAACACGTGAATAATCAAACTTTGGTAACCTGAAAAAAAAAATGTAAAATATAAATTTTGTGAACATTGATAACCTGAAAAGAATAAGATAAAATATAAATTTCATAGCAAATAAAACCTGAAAGAAAGAACATGTGAATACCTAAATTTTGATCACCTGAAAAAAAAAAAATTACACTATGTTAAATTGTAAAATTGCCAAAAAAAAAAAAAAAAAAACCTTTAAAAGTAAAACCCAGAAAAGACAAAAACCTAAGAAAAGTTTTTTGAATATGTGCAGCTTTCGTCGAATCAACTGCAGGCCTAGTGGTCATCCAGCACAAGCACCAACATAATCCCATGTACCAGCTCAGCCGAATGTAATAGCTCCACCACCAAACCACCAACTTGCACTAACGAAACCGTCTATTGAGTATCACCAAATCATAGTTCATCATCTAGCCATTGAGTAAGAAAAAGTATAGTAGAATTTTGATTTAAGTTTTTTGTACTTATTGTAAATATTTAAGATATATATTTTTAATTACATTTATATACTAACACCCATTAGCTATAAACATATATATATATATTCATATACATACCTCTATAAGACAAAAAACAAAATTTAAATAAATCCTTTTTGTAAGTGAATTCTAAAACGAAAATGTAATGGACTCGTTATTAGAGTAGGGACATCCTCGAAAATAATGGCAGAGGTTTGTCAAAGGTGGGAGCATGTGGTTCCGAGAGGGAAGGGCCGCCATAAAGTTGAAACAACACCTTTCAACAGCTAGTGCGTCCAACTGCAGTATGTTTTTTTATCTTCAGTCATTTTTCCTTTTAGTCAATTTTATCCCTTTCAATTAATTATCGCTTCGGGTTTCCCCAAAATTAACCCAAAATACATTTAGCTTTAGTCTGGTATGATTTTTTTTTTTTTTTGTCGCTGCTCCCGGCCCAGATTGGTTAAAAGACATCCCCATCCGACGAGCCATAGCCGCGCTCACGCAAGCATACCAGCAACAACCACGATCTGGCCACTTTAAGCATTTTTATTTAAAATTTCACCGAAGTGACACGACAAAATAATGGCGCACAAAGTGGGGCCGATATTGTCCAAATTCCATTTAAATAAAAGAAAAAAGGTTAAGTAACACGACAAAAATAATGGCGCCCAATGTGGGGCCCGAAGCGAAATTTATCAACTTTTTTATTAATTTTATTAAACTTTTAGATATTAAGCAGATCGAATTTATTTTACTATTAAAGCGTAAGTCCGGTTAGAGAAAAGACTAAGTTCTTATTGCGTTTGCGACGCTTAATGTTTTAAATTCGGCCCGTTTATGGTAAAAGCGTTCCAATTAAATTTTAGAATTTTAATTAAACTTTTTGGCCTTAAGCCAAGTATGTTGCAGAAGGCGTAAGACCCGGTAGAGAAAAACTTGTAAGTCCTCATCGCGTTGCGACGCTAAATGTTTTCGACTCGACCCATTTAAAGTAGTAGATTCCGTTTAGATTTTCAATTTGCATTAAACCTTTTACATTAAGTTGCTCGAATCCTCAACAGAAAGCATAAGTCCCGGTAGAGAGAAAAACCTTTAAGTTCTCATCGCGTTGCGACGCTAGAGGTTGTCAATTCGACCAATTTAAAGTAGCCGTATTAGATCCCATGATCTAGAAGAACCCCTGCGCTCAAAATTAAAGCGTAAGTCACGTTGGAGAAGACTTTAAAGTATCCATCGCGTTGCGACGCTTTACCTCCGGCAATGTGGTTTTGAAAGATTTTGGGGACAGTAGTTTAAATTTTTTTTTGAAAAACGTATTAGCAGTTGTAGGCACAAGGATTTTTTTTTATGAAAAATATTTTTTTTATATACCAGCCTCTGACTCTACAAACTTTCGTTACCTTAAAAAGACTATCGCGAAAGAATTTAAAGACTTATTTGAGTTATTTTTTTTTTTTTTAATAGGATTACTCATAGACTTTATAGTGTGATATACATAATTCGTGGCATCCAGCAAGCAATTTTGGATGTGTGAAAATTCAAGGGTCTAATTTAAGTCATCTTTACCATCCTTATTAAAGACCTGGTAGTGAAGAATTCAAAAATACGTCGTTGATCTTGAATGTTTTTTTTATTCATACATTTTACAACAGCAAATGGATTTCATTTAACCAAGGAAATTCGTAAATATTCAAAATTCTTTTTTCGATTAACAATTAAATAATATTTTTATTTACACAAAACATAGGGAACAAATTTCATTTAACCAATTGAATTTGTTTTAATTTACAAATTTTTTATTAACCAATTAAATATTTACTATATTCCTCATTTACCAAAAAAGAAACAAATTCCATTTAACAAATTAAGTTTTCTCAATTGACAAAAAAAAATTAATACATTCCATTTTAGTAATCCAAAGTTTTCTTTTTGCTTATAAGGAAAAACACATTCCATTTAACCAATCATTTTTTTTTTTTTTTTTTAATTAAATTTATATCACATCCTAATACAACCTAATTTCTTTAGCGTGGGTATTATCTCGTATCTCTCAGCGGTTTGTTTCGGTAAAGCTAAAGTTAGTTCCTGGTCATTTCAATCGTTTGTCGATACATTCCATTTTTTTTTTCGGTAGACAATTCTTAGTGGATTCAAACTCCAATTGTGGTTGCAAACCCCATACAAGTCGAATTTCAGTGAAGTTTTTTTAAATAATCAAATCCAATTTTGGTTAAGATAAATTGATTTCACGTTTCGGTTGTCGTTCTGAAAACATAGTTTTCACTACGCAATTTTTCTCTCCTTTGTACAAAGGGAATCTTTATAATTTTTTTATATTCAAAAATTAATGTTACAATACAATAAAATAAAATACAATCCTCAGCAGTCAAATTTTTGCTCCTTAATTTCAAAAATCAAAAATCAAAAATGAAAAGCGCAATACAATTCACAATAGAATTCTGATGGGAATCAAATCCAAAATAGCGGGTTCAAGCATTTTTTTGCACCTTGAGTTTTTCTTCACATATTTTTATATCTGTTTTGGAAAGTTGCTGCGAAGTCTAGGATTTCCTTAGCTCTTTTTATCAATTTACCTCCCCTGCTTACGATTGTTGAGTTGAGGCCAACTTAATTTCCATTTGTTTAGGAATGGTTTTGACCCGTTCGGAAAGGAGAAAACTTTTAGTGGAAAACCTTAATACTAACAATTTTTCTAACATGGATAATTTAGAACAGATCAACGTCCAGCAAACGGCTACGGCTCAGATAGTAAATTCATTGACGCACCATTTACCACCGTTATCTGCACCGTTTACCACCGTTGTCGCCACTACTTCGTCGTCTTCCATTGCTCCGCCGGTTCAACAATTCATAAGTTTGGCTCAGGCCCAGGCGTTTGCATCAAATGACAGTAACACGATAAACAGCTCGATTAGCTCACCCGAATATAGTAGCATTACTGCACGAAATGTTAGACAGGAGTTTCGCCATAGTAACTCAGGTGCACAAGACACACAGGGCACGCGAGGAGATAACAACGCGAACGTGGCAGAGATTCAAGGTTTTGTCCGAGGAGAATTTGCGAAGCCTATGCAAGATCTGCAAAGAGCTATGCAGGAGATTAGCGAAGCTTTGAGACGTAGTAATAATTCACCAAATAGCCAACCAAATTTTAGACCGGTAACACAGCCACCACCACCTTCCGCAGCATCGCAAGCTTGGCGAGCGCCAGCGACTACCCATAATCAGCAACAACAAGTACTAGACATTCCTTTTTCCCAGTTAAATAGACCACAACATCAGGCTTATCTTTCACAACCAGCTCTCGGTTGTCGCCAGCCACAACAGCCAACGAGTTCCCAAACAGCCTTTGCGCAACAACAAAAAAGATGTACTGCGCCAACCGTGTCATTTTGTCCACCCACAAATAATTCTCCACCACCAATTAGGCCACAAGAGCAAAATAGCAATTATGCCATGCCAGTAACCGGGTATCATTTTGACGGACAACGTTAAGTCGATGTTTCAAAATGGGTCATTAAATTCGACGGCACCAACAAAACATTGAGTGCTGAAGATTTCATATTTCGGGTAGATGTGTTATGCCAAGATTATGGCTGCTCTTTTATTGATATCCTACGCAGTTTTCACCATTTACTTGAAGGCCAGGCGTTAGATTGGTACTGGAACCAAAGAATTTTGCTGCCAATTAGGACTTGGGATGATTTGCAAAGAGCCTTTTTGAACCAGTAAGGGCGTTTTGAGAATGAGTTCCAGATTCAAAAGAAGATAATGGACCGGCGTCAAAAGACCCAAGAGTCATTTGAAGATTTTTTCAACACAATCATCAAATTGAGAAATCAGCAGCGTTCACCATATTTGGAGAGTGATTTGGTTGAGATTATGAAGAGCAACCTGAAACCATCGCTCAGTTCTGTCAAGAAGTCAAACGCGCTGAAAGTCTACTGGCAAATCATCGACAACAATATCCTCAGCGGGCATATGTATCACAACGGGTAAATGAATTGAACATCGAGGGTAATGAGCAACCAGTGCAAGGAGTGGAAGTGGATGCGATGACTGATAGTAGTCATTACACGTGCTGGAACTGCCGACAAGTGGGTCATGGTTTTCTAGATTGCCCTGCGCCAATACGAAGAATATTTTGTTATCGCTGCGGTAGAGACAATGTGGTGACACCAAAATGTCCAAAGTGCCAGGGAAACCAGGCGAGGAACACGCCTCACACTGGGGAGACGCGTTCGACTCAGACTTAAGCCCAGAAAATTTAATATCCACCCAACTAAAACCATCCGAAGAAAAACCAATAACAATTTTAGTAAATCCGGCTAGGGTAGAACACAAAGAAGATTCGAAAGTTAAGTTAAGGGAGTTGAAACCGTTACATTTGAGAATTAGGGAGTATGAAGAAGCGAGAATCAGGATTTTTGGCGAGGTATCTAACCGAATTGAATGAGCTCGGGAACGTTATAAGAAGCGAAAACAGGTTCGGCATGAAATATCTTCTGCCACTCTTTACGAAGGCGTGGACAACAGATTTTATACCAGGCTTAGTCTAAACGGCCAAGAAAAAGAGCGTTTGCTCGACAGTGGGGCGACTGTCACGTGTTTAGGGAAAAATTGCTTAGAGTTGGTAGACAAGGCTCAACTGGAAGTTCATCCTTTTCATTCAGCAATTAGAACTGCCGACGGTAGCGCACATAAAATCATAGGACGTATTAGAACCATGGTAGAATTCAATCGACAGTCTAAGGTTATTTCTTTTTATCTTGTTCCAACTTTGGCTAGAGAACTTTTCTTGGGCGTTGACTTCATAAAAAGCTTTAAACTCTTTGCGAGCGTGGAAAGTTTGCCCACAAATGGCGTTAGTTTGTGCGAGGAAGCGGAAAATTTCGACATAAGAACACATGTGCTTCCACCGCACCAACAGAGGCAACTCGACTCAATATTCGCCACGTTCCCATGCTATAGTAGAAAAGGTTTGGGAAAGACACATCTAGAAATTCATTCAATAGACACTCGCGACGCAACTCCGGTGAAAGATAGGCATTATCCTTTTTTCCGCGGCGGTACAGAAGTTAATGTTCGCGGAGTTGGATAGGATGCTTGATCTAGGTGTCATTGAGCCTAGCGAGAGTTCTTGGAGCCATCCTGTCACCTTAGTCCGAAAAGGAGAAAAGAATCGGCTATGTCTGGACGCTCGAAAGCTCAATGCACTGACAGTCAAGGACGCCTACCCACTCCCACACAATGAAGGTCTGCTCAGCCGTTTGGGAGACACCTATTTCATTTCCAGCGTTGATCTAAAGGACGCATTTTGGCAGATCCCCTTAGACCAGTCTAGCATAGAAAAAACTGCATTCACGGTGCCAGGAAGACCACTTTATCATTTTACGGTCATGCCCTTTGGGTTGTGTAATGCTGCCCAAAGGTTATGCCACCTAACGGATGAGGTGATCCCCTTGGTGCTTCGTGATAGAGTTTTTGTCTATCTAGATGATCTCTTGGTGGTCTCGTCTGATTGTTTGAAGGGCGCGGGCTTGACCATCAATGTGGCCAAGTCGAAATTTTGTTTCAAGGAGCTAAGGTACCTCGGTCATATTGTGGGCGGTGGCAAGTTGAAACCGGATCCGGCGAAAATAGAGAATATTATAAAGTTTTCCTACCCCAAAACGGCAAAACAAGTCCGGAGTTTCATAGGAACAACAGGTTGGTATAGGCGGTTTATACCGGATTACGCCACCATCGCCGCAATGATATTCGATACCTTGAAAAAGGGCAAAGTATTCAAGTTCGCAGAGGAGGCCCGAGTCGCGTTTAACAATTTAAAGTCCGCATTAACTATAAGCCCGATTATAAGTCATCCCGACTTCTCAAAACATTTTTATGTGCAGTGCGATGCGTTGGATATAGGTATAGGAGCTGTCTTATTTCAGAAGGATGAGTGTGAAGGAGAACATCCTATAGCGTATTTGTCCCAAAAATTGTCCTCAGCTCAAAGAAATTATTCAGTTACGGAGAGAGAGTTTTTGGCCGTGGTGATGGCTATAAAGAAATTTCGACCATATATCGAATTGATGCCGCTTATCATCATTACGGACCATAGCAGCCTGAAGTGGCTAATGTCGCACAAAGACCTCAGCGGTCGTTTAGCCAGATGGAGCTTGCACCTCCAATCTTTTTTACTATAGAGCATCGAAAGGGGAAGCAAAATGTTGTCCCGGACACACTATCACGGTATGATATGGAAGAAGTTTCCACTGACGTAAACAGTTTAATTGACCTAAATTCGGATTCATTTAAGTCTGAAGATTACCTTGATTTGATAGCCAATATAGAGAAAAATTCTTAACAACTACCAGATGTGAAAATAGTCGACCAGGTCGTGTAACCAAGATTTCAGTTAGAAGCTATGGGTTCCTCTCCATCCGACAGAAAGTTTAATAAAGAATGCCCATATGCCCCCGAAAATGGCACATGGAGGCTTCCATAAAACCCTTCGTCGTATACGGGAATATTTTTATTGGCCCAACCAGAATTCGCAGGTTCGTTCCTTTGTTCAAAATTGTCAGGTCTGCAAAGAATCAAAACCAGGAAAATGAAGTTGTCATTAGTCGTCCTTTCCAACGTATATACGTTGACTTTTTTGGCCCGTATCCTAGGTCAAAATCAGGAAATTGTTTCATTTTTATAGTGTTAGATCATCATCAAAGTTTGTTTTACTGAAAGCCATGGCCAAGGCCAATTCCAAAAACTTAATCAAATTCTTAATATCGGAGGTTTTTCATAAATTTGGTACTCCGGAGACGATAGTGTCTGGTAACGGGAAACAATTTATAAGTAAGGAGTTCGGGGATGTAATTTTGTACTTCGGTATCAATCATTTGAGAACCGCGACGCATTCACCCCAGGCAAATGCATCCGAAAGGGTGAATCAATCGATTTTATCCGCGATACGCTCGTATCTGCAAGAGGATCACCGTGATTGGGATCAGCATTTGTCTGAGATAGAATACTCGTTGGGATCGTCGGTACATAATTCCATAAATGTCACCCCATTTTTTGCGTTGTTCGGAATGAACATGATAGGCCATGGAAGCGTGTACAAGATCTCCAGGAAGCTTGAATTGCTGAACGACCCGGAGAGCAACATTGTTCCGAAAACTGTCAAACTGGACTTAATTAGACAAAAGATTCGGGAAAACCTGCATTAAGCTCACGTGAGAAATGCAAAATCATACAACGTCCGACGCCGAAAAATAAAGTTTGTTCCCCGTCAAGAGGTTTATCGCCGCAATTTTCAGCAGAGCGACTTTAAGTATTTGACTTTTTTGACACTAATTCGGGAGAACCGGTAATGTTAAATCTTTGGGTTTACACGTGCATCCTCCGAGTCCCTCTGGCTACAGAAGGGATTGAAGCACCAGATTTAGATTTCTGGACCCTGTGGCATCTATGTCCAGAGGACATAGCAAGTTCGTCTTCCCGCTAAATAGAAGCGAACCTAGCCTTCCAGGCTTACGAAATTTGCTCCAATAGTCTTTGGATTATTGTGCCAACACTGTGGTAGCCGAAAGACAACCACTGGGTTGGCGATAAGATCGTTTAAATAAATCGGTATTTGCGACTTAGCCCTCCAGGCTGTCACAAATTGTTTTCATGATACTATACCAACGCCCGTAGCATATAAGGTGGATAAGCTGACGGGGTTGGGTATCTCCATCTTCATTTTATCAAAGGCCACACAGGGTGGCCAACAACCAAATCTGCGATCCCGGAAGAGCTCTAAGGGGGAGCCCAATAATGTTTGGGGAACCCTGGAGTTCGGAAAGGCTCGCAGAGGAGGGATTAACCTTCACTGGTATACTCGCCGGGGTGGGTTATTCTCCTGAGTATTAATCAAACTTTGGTTGGAGAGTCTCCTACATAAGTTAGGACAATAGTTCCATTTTGCCATAACATATGTACGAATCGACCCCGGTCGATTAGAGATTTCTAACGGAGCAAGATTTCTACCGCGTAGTAAGCGAGTCAATGGGACATAGGGGTGGCTGCTTAGTAAAATATATTGAAAAAAACTTGTCCGTCCGATATGCAAAACGTACAGAATTCGTAAATGAGAATTTCGTCTTAGCCACATCAGTTTAAGTCGTTAGGATATACCAGGCTTCCGTCAGGACTACTGCTCCTGATCGGGTTTGTCATGTCCCGCTAGAAGTGACATATTTCTGTCAATATACGTGTTGCCAATTCTTCTTCCTCCCTCAAATCACAAATTTCATTTTTGAACGCCGACAACCCTACAAAAATTGTAATACACCCCTGGGGGATATTTCGTTTTGGGTCAGGTGACTTAATTAGCCAATAAGAATGCGCGACGTGGCAAAAAGGTAAAAAGAAGAAGAATTGACATGCATGGAAAAAACGAGCAGCTTGGGTTTTTTGGTGAGGTAGTTGAGTTGGGAAAAAGATGTGAAAGGTGATAGACAGAAAAAAATAATAGCTGATAGCAAAAAAAAAAAAGGTTTGAAAAAGTGATAAAAGAATACAGTGACATGTTAAGTTTGTGAAAAGCCATATAGACATACGGGTGTAAAATATAAAAAGAATTAACAACATAGACCTATAAGGTTGAAATATCGAAGAGAACCTGAAAATAAAAAGTTATTGAAAGTTAACAAGAGAGATATATATTGTAACATATAGAAAAAAACCTGCAAATAAAAGGTAATAAAATTAATGACATGTAATGTGAAAACCTGAAGAAAACCTGAAAATAAAAGAAAATATATTAAAAGTTAACAATAGAGACATAAATTGTAAAACATAGGAGAAAACCTGAAGATAAAAAGTACTACTATTTAACAATATAGACATATAATAAGAAAATCCTGAAAATAAAAATTAACAATGTAAAATATAAATTTAGTAGAAAATAAGACCTTAAAGACGGTAAAAAGTATGAACATTTAGTAATATATAGAAGTATAGACGTAAAATATAGAAAAACCCTGAAAATAAAAAGTGTCAAAAATTAACAATGTAAAATATAAATTTAGAAAAAAAAATAAGACCTGAAAGACAGTAAAAAGTATGAAAATTTAGTAATATATATAAATATAGACGTAAAATATAGAAAAACCCTGAAAATAGAAAGTTACAAACACGTGAATAATCAAACTTTGGTAACCTGAAAAGAAAAAATGTAAAATATAAATTTTGTGAACATTGATAACCTGAAAAGAAAAAGGTAAAATATATATTTCATAGAAAATAAAACCTGAAAGAAAGAACTTGTGAATACCTAAATTTTGATCACCTGAAAAAAAAAATTACACTATGTTAAATTTGTAAAATTGCCAAAAAAAAAATATACTTTTAAAGTAAAACCCAGAAAAGACAAAATCCTAAGAAAATCTTATTTATTATTTTCAATTGAAAGTGCAGGGAGTTGTTCTTTTTTGAAGTCTTAAAAATGACTGTTCCTTTTCTTTAACCAAATCCATTCTTCTATATTTATTTTGCATTCATATGGTTGAGTGGAATTTACTCAATACTTAATACTGAAAATATATGTTTATGTTGTGTGGTGATTTTGAGTGTTTTTCTCTTTCATCAAATAGTCAGTTCGTCAAAACGTCACAGTCAAACAATGTATCGATCATTCATACACAATTTGGTGTAATGTTACACGAATTGGTGATACGCTAAAACAAATAAGTCACTAAACATTTTGTTTACAATATATTTGTTTGCGTTCTACATTCTTTCAGTATCAAACCTATAAACATACATTTTGTAAACCTGACTCAATCGTCACCACGAACATACATACGTATTTGTGTACTTGTGAATCATTGATCAGGGTTTACTCTTGACCCTATGTTCACGAGTACACTACACCCTCGCCGTTCAAGAAAATTTTATTCGTAAACTTGGATGATTTTATACATTTAATTTTCATGATATATTGAAAATATATTTCAATAAACTTTATAACTTATTCTTAGATTCCTTAATGATGTTTTAATAGTGATACAAAAATTTTCAGTAAATTTCCTCTTTCGTATGTTTCATTAGATTTATTTTGCACATTATATTCAGATTTTTCTTAAATTTTCATACATTGATGATTCAATTTTCATTTCATTTTCCTTATAACTTTATTTTTTTTATTCATTACAATAATATTTACCTCTTTCTTATATAGATTCTAACATATAATTTTCTATATTTCCATATTATAGTTAATATTTCTATTATTAATTCTATTATTAATTATTAATATTTCTATTATTATTTGTCTTAAACAATTTTCAATATAAATTTTATTTCTCTTTATATTTTACTCATTTATTAGTTCTAAAATTATATTTTTATTAATTGATCTTAAAGTTAAAGAAAACAAAAAGCAACTGTGATATTCTTTTATAGTTTATTTTATTTTATATTGATGTTTTACATTACAATTGATATTTTAAAATGATAAAAAATTGACAAAAAGATTATATATTTAATAAAAACCTTCATCCCTAAAAATGTTGGAAAAAAAACAACGAAACTTCGGATAAAATAAAAATTAAGTAAATAATCTTTTATTTATCTAAAAAATTGAGGACCCTGAAAGCCCGCTTTAGAAAAATCTAAAGAAACAAACAACAAAATTTTATTTATTTGTTTAATATTTCTCTTAAACTTTCAGTCTAACCGTCTCTTTGTTTTCTGTCCCTTTTTTTAACTTTTTTTGTCTAATTCTAATTCTAATTCTTTCCGCCTCCTGGACTTTTTCCTACAATTTTTCTAACGACTCTTCCATTGCGATTGTTCTAATTTCCTTATTTTGTTTCTAGATGTACAACTTGTCTATAATTCCCTCTGTTTCCTTATAGTTGTTGTTGGAAGTTGGCGGTGTTTCTGTTCTTATTTACCACTTTAAGTATCATCTTTACTATGTTTATTACAGCTATTATTATCATTGTTATGATTGATAATGTTTCTATATAATTCTTGTCCTCGCTTTTGACCGAAGTCGTATTTTCATCAATGTTAATTTTCACATTACTCCGTAGCATTTCCACTAATGCCTTTAGTGGATTTACCCACTTCATAGCCCGCAACAAGCAACGGGATTGTGGATAAGATTCTCTTCCACCACGTCATATTTATGTTCGTATATTCTAAAAATTGGTTCTGTAATTTAATTTATTCCCCAAAAGGTTAATTTTCCGCTTCTTTTAGTAATCTCTTCTAATTTTCCTTTGCTATTTGTAAATTTCTTAATATTTCTTCTTTTGTTTCCTCTTTTCATAAAATTTCTTCTTTTCATAAAATTTTCACAATATATTTTCAAATTTTACTTCATTATTTATAAAAATTTCCTTTCCATATAATATCTTCAATTTAACTTTCCTTTTGTACAAAATAAATGTTTACATTGGTGATTTTAGGTCAAACTAAATTTTAACATTTTTGTTCTCTAAACATTTCACAATATGATTAACACTATAGTAAAAATTTTCACATAAAAAACTTCAGAATATAATTAACACTTTTTATAGTAAAAAAAAAAAAACTTTCACATAAAAAAATTTTACCATTATAAAAAAACAAGTAAGAGTGTTAAATTCGTCTGTGCCGAATCCTCCACCTCGGTTTGAGTATTGATAATAAATGTAAACAAAATATTGGAAAAATATGCATGCGTTTTCTATATGCATGCGTTTCCGGTTATATGACATAACTTCTCGTTTAATATAGTTTTTGCTAATTAAATAGCTCGCCCTAACCTCAATTGCAAAGGTAATGGTTGTGTACGGTGGCTATATGCATTAAATCGTGCTAATTGGAGATGGCTGTATAGTTTCTTTTAATTGGCCAAATATTTCTTCATTGTGGCCATATAGGTCGGATGGAGTAACAAAATAATAACCAAAAAAAAGCTCTCTCAACTTTTTTATTAAAATATTGTCATATTTTGAAAACATAGAGAATAAATTTATAATAATAAATAATCAAATTAGGGATGCCAAACGCAAAAAACCAAAAGTCCCAAACATTTTAAATAAAATAATGTGTTATCTTTATTTTCAGAAAAACTTCAAATTTTCATCCAAAAAAAATTGTGAAAATTTATATATAAATAACATTCTCATCAAATTGCGTTTATTTATGTAACAATTTTTATGTCAGCAATCCTTAAATATCATTTGGGGTTTTCTAAAATTCATTGAATTTAAATTAATGTTTTCTGTAGTGCGATTCTGTAAATTTCAACGATCCGACAATCGCAAAATATATCTACAGCTATTGGTGTTTGCACTAAGGATTAAGTGATTCACTAAGTACATACATCTTAACGACAGTCGACAAATCTATTTTTCTTTTTATTTAAATTTTAAACGAGTGGCATCTCTGTCAAAAAAAAGCGAAAAACACAAAGAATAGAAAAAAACAAATTACTTCGTGTTTGACAGGATGATTTTATGTTCATGTATAATATCTTTATTTTGTTTACGAATATTTCTGTTTATTTATTTGAAAATGATATAATGAATTGAATATGCTATTTAATTTTTTTATTTATATAAAAAAGTTTTTTAATAAAAGCTAAATATTTTCACTATTTTATGATTTTTATTTATGTATGACGATATTTCACCCTAAAAATTTAAGTTTTTATCGATTAAATAAACAACACAAACATGGTTGTCGTTTAGATAACAACAACAGCTGACTTTAACAATAGCGAATATCGTTTAAAAATTTTACTGATAATTTTGCAATTTTCTTTTTTTAACGATTCGACTATCGATAAAAGAAGTTACTAAATCGCGGTATTGAAAAGTTATTAATTTCTCCTGAATGGCAATATTTTTTTTTAATGTAAACATTTTTAAATGTAAACATATTTGGTGTTTTTTTTTTTTTTTAATTTCAATTTGTTTTTAACGTATAAAATATATATTTAAGATGCAATTGATGTCTTCTAAATTTAAAATTTTATTGCCGACGTTTTGATATGATTTTCTGAAATTTAATTAATATTTTCTAATTTATAATTGGAAATTTTAATTCCAGTTTTTAGAATTGATATTTTCATAAATTTGAATGGAAAATTTAAAAAGTGCAATTTTGTATTTATGTGAATAATAATGCTTTAGTAATTATAAACAATTTTTAAAAATTAGATGTAATCGCAATCAGATATTTTGCAGGTAAAGCAGAATAATAGTTCTATATAACTATGTAGAACTGTTTTGAAAGCAAAAAACTCATTGATGAACTCGGTAACTCTATTTTATAAAGACAACAAAAAGTTAACATGCCAAACTTATGTTCATATTTGTAAAAGAATAATTAAAAAACGTATGAAATAAAAGACCAGCCCGTGTATACTCTTAACATTGTTCTCTATAATATCTAGTTGAAAATACTGACATTCATGTTAAAATAGAAATAACAATTGCAAAGCTAATTAGAACAAAAATTGTGGCGCCATCTACTGCGGCATAGTCACGCTGAGCAAAATGGACTGACACTCTGTTAATGCAAAAGAAATGTATTTTTCCCACAACAAAATATTGCAGAATTTTATGTAAATAAAATAATATACCGATTTATTCCTAACATGCAGTTACTATGGGTATACATACATACATACATATATATAATATATGTATATTATTTGTATTATTTAATATGTGTATGTATGTATATGTAAATATTACACACAAAAAATACAACATCAAACGTTATTTTTGTGTTTTTCTCTTTAAATAAATTAATACATAAATTTTTTTTGCTAAATTTACATTGTTTTTTTTTATTAACAACTAGGTATTTTAGCATTATTTGCTTTAGATGTTGGTGAATTTTTACTCCCTTTATATTAACTCGTAGTGTCTGCTTGTCGAACAAATTTCGGATCGATTTTAACCACTTTCCCGTGACCCAATCGATCTGAAATTTTGCAGGCAGGCTCGTGGTAATGACAGAAATGATCTTACAAATTTTTTTTAGTGATGCCAAAACAATGGAAACTTAAATTTTTCTCCAGAGTTGATAAAAAAATGTACAAAGGGTTTGTTTTCATTATATTATTACCATAACAACCACAAAAACAACAAGTCCAGCTATGACAACAATGCAACATAAAGAATAACTACAAGAACAATATAGAAACATCATGTTTTCAATTTTTTTTTAATTTTTCAGAGATTTCCCTGGACCTGTTCAACCGATTTAATTGATTTTTGAAATAGAAATCTTCCCATGAATTTGGTGAATCATTCTCACTAAAAATGATCAGCCTAGCTTCCCATTGAGGGCGTGATCGTGACAAGTCAACATAGAAAATTATATTTTTTCAAGACTTTTTTTAGTTCTTCATTCAAATCTCGGGCCCTAATCAACCGATTTGGACGATTTTAAATAGAAAACTTCTCAGGATATTAGTGAATCATTTTTTATGTCAACGAGCACCCTAGCTACCCGATTGATGCCGTCATCGTGATTTCCACAGACGGACAGACGGACAGACGGACATCACTATATAAACTGCGGTTGTTATAAGGATATCACAAATATATATATTTTTTGGGGTCCAAAATTTTTTTTCTAATTATTTCAAACAAATGACAAACTTATATATACCCTCTGCACACTGGAGTGGAGGGTATAATAATTCCTTAATACATGTATCGTGTATAGTCGTGCCCATGCACCTTCTGGATTTTTATTCACTTTTATATTTGATCTATGCTTACGCTTATTCCATGTTGAAAAATGTTTTTAAAGATGTATACTTAAGCTGCGTTCACACTACGTGTTTTGCTTGTGTTTTTCTTAGTTTTTTAGCACGTGTAATTTGTACACATAGTGTGAACCCTTTCAAACATTGTTTATGTACAACACATTTTGCAAGACATATGTAAATTTTTCAATTAGAGCAGGTTCTATTTTGGCAAGACAAACATATGAAAATACAACACTGCTTGTGGCGAAAGAAAAAAAGATTATAAAGATTAATATTGAAAGAAAAATAAATTGTTTAATATTAATTAACAATTAAAAAATATATAAAACATATAACTTTATTTTTAACAATAAATTTTTCTAAATTCACAAATTAAATCAGCTGTTGTTTACATTTAGAGGTTATGTCATACGGAAATACATATGTACGTTTGAACGCAAAAATTATGAATCGCATGTAAAACGCTAATTTTGACACACACACGGAATTACGTATGGATCGTAAAACTGAATTTACATATGGAAAATACACATAGTGTAAACACACCTTTAGTTGTATTGATGATTGTAGGATGCGTGTGCCGCACGATTACGATGATTAAAGCTTTGGTACACTTTTACGCTAATTTATTTACTTCTTGTCATGATTCGTGCTTCAAAACTTTGCACCTTAGTATGTGAGCAAAATGCTCCTCACTACTAATGCTATCAACTTTGCACCTTAAGGTGTGTTTACACTATGTGTATTTTCCATATGTAAATTCAGTTTAAGGTGCTATTACATGATGTGTTTTTTACATATGTACTGTCAAATTTTCCCACAACAAAAGTTGTACACATCGTGTGATACACATGAAACATTGTTTATGTACAATACATGAGGAAAGTCACACGTACATTTTTCAATTAGAACAGGTTCTATTTTTGCATGACAAACAAATGAAAATACAACACTGCTTGTGGCGAAAGAAAAACAGAGTAAATTTTTAAGATTAATATTGAAAGAAAAATAAATTGTTTAGTATTAATTAACAATTAAAAAATACATAACCTTTTTTTTAACAACAAATTTTTGTAAATTCACAAATTAAATCAGCTGTTGTTTACATTTAGAGGTTATGTCATACGGAAATACATACGCACGTGTGATAGCAATAATTATGAATCGTATGTAAAAGACAATTTTGACCGACATGAAGAATTTCATATGGATAAAAAAAGTGACAGTACATATGTAAAAAACACTTCGTGTAATAGCACCTTTAACGATCCATACGTAATTCCGTGTGTGTGTCAAAATTGGCGTTTTACATACGACTCATAATTTTTGCGTTCAAACGTACATATGTATTTCCGTATGACATAACCTCTAAATGTAAACAACAGCTGATTTAATTTGTGAATTTACAAAAATTTATTGTTCAAAATAAAGTTATATATTTTATATATTTTTTAATGTTAATTAATATTAAACAATTTATTTTTCTTTCAATATTAATGTTTATAATTTACTCTATTTTTCTTTCGACACAAGCAGTGTTGTATTTTCATATGTTTGTCTTGCCATAATAGAACCTGCTCTAATTGAAAAATTTACATATGTCTTGCAAAATGTGTTGTACATAAACAATGTTTGAAAGGGTTCACACTATGTGTACAAATTACACGTGTTAAAAACTAAGAAAAACACAAGCGAAAGACGTAGTGTGAACGCAGCTTTAGTGTGTAAGCAAAATGCTCCTCATTACTAATGCTATCAATAGATTGTTGAAACTGGTGGCAATTTTGTTGAAAATTGAGGAATTACCCTTTTTTTCGGCATTTGGTGTTATCCTTTTTGGTATTTTAATTAGGCACTTTTGTTGAAATGTGGTGTTATTCTTCTTGTCCTTTTAATTAATAGTCCTTTTAATCTGGCAGGTGTCATGTCGTGTTTGTTCCTTTTAATTAGGCAGGATCGCCATGTGGTGTTTGGTCCTTTTAATTAGGCAGGATCGCCATGTGGTGTTTGGCTGCTAACGTGTTGATGAAAAAACCTCACGGCCGCCCTAAGTAGAAAAAATTTTCATATAGAAACAATCTATTCAATTAAAACATAACAATTATCACAATGTTCAATAAATCGCTGATGAAGGCTGATATGCCAGAAACCGGTCCGATTAAGAATACAGTGCAGTTATTAATTTTTGAAATATATGCTTTCTTCTTCTTTACCACGCACCATTTAAACAAAATTAAAATTTGCAGTAATTGCAATATGTCTGAAAAATGACTAAATCTAACAAACAAAAATCTTATTTATTATTTTCAATTGAAGACAATGAAAAAGTGATAAAACCTGAAATCCTTAGTGTTGGCCCTAAACCAATTAGAATTTTGACAAAGGATAGAACATTTAGACAGCCCATTATACCCAAAGTAGACCTTCCAAAAATTAAGAGAAATAGGGGAGATTTCAAAAGCCGAATGCAGAGGAAGATAAACAATCTTAAAAGTAAGTTAAATTACGAGGCAAACAAAGACATAAAGGCAGATCTAAAAAGAAGAATACAGGAAACCAGGAAGGAGTTAAATTCATATTTGAAGGAAAAGAAAAGGATAAAAAAGAAATGTCTGCAGGGAACCTTGAAGGACAGCCAGATGTGCTAGATAGATTAGATGCAGAGATAAAAAGACTGGCAGATGAAGGTTTTTTTTTCTAAACCAATAGAATTCCCTAAGCGACAAGAGGTTAAGAATAAATATACAAAGGCAGAATTAGAGAGAAAAGTTCAATGGTTAAATGGTTTGTGGAAGGACAAGGGAATGAAAGGTAGTCCTACAGAAGAGGACATATTAAGGCCCACAACCACAGAATTAGAAACAATGTTAATGATTAAGAAATACGGAAAATAGGGGAAAGAAAATATTTTTTTAGTAAATCCAAAGTTTGAAATATATATTATTTTATTATAACTAAAATATACAAAAAAAAAAGTGAAAGAAACTTTATAATATAACCTTTTAAGAAGAATAACATTAGAAATATAAACTATCATTAAGATATAAAAATTATAAGGAAATAGAAGATCATATGTAAAAATTTATATAAATATTATTTTAATGGATAAATAAATAAAGTTAAAAAAAAAAAACAAAATAAACAAGTAAGAGTGTTAAATTCGGCTGTGCCGAATCTTTGATACCCTCCACCTCGGTTTGAGTATTGATAATAAATGTAAACAACATATTGGAAAAAGTAAACAATTTGTTAAACTTAATACCAAATTATTTCAGAAAATTCTTTGGGTTGGTTTTCGTCTTTTCTATTATTTCGGATTTATTTCGGTGTTTGCTTTTTGGTCATCGTGGTTGCTGATCGGCATGCATTTAGGTTATATACCTATATGCATGCGTTTCCGGTTATATGATATAACTTCTCGTTTAATTTAGTTCTTGCTAATTAAATAGCTCGCCCTAACCTCCATTGCAAAGGTAATGGTTGTGTAGGGTGGCTATATGCATTTAATCGTGCTAACGCTAATTGGAGATGGCTGTATAGTTTCTTTTAACTGGCCAAATATTTCTTCATTGCGGCCATATAGGTCGGATGAAGTAACAAAATAATAACCAAAAAAAAGCTCTCTCAACGTTTTTATTAAAATATTGCCATATTTGGAAAATATAGAGAATAAATTTTTGATAATAATAAATAATCAAATTAGGGATGCCAAACGCAAAAAACCAAATGTCCCAAAAATTTTAAATAAAATAATTTGTTATCTTTATTTTCTGGAAAACTTCAAATATTCATCCAAAAAAAATTGTGAAAATTTATATATAAAAAATAATATTCTCATCAAATTGCGTTTATTTATGTAACAATTTTTGTGTTCGCAATTCTTAAATATCATTTGAGGTTTTCTAAAATTCATTGAATTTAAATCAATGTTTTCTGTAGTCCGATTCTGTAAATTTCAACGATCCGACAATCGCAAAATATACAGACATCTATTGTTGTTTGCACTAAGGATTAAGTGATTCACTAAGTACATAAATACATCTTAACGACAGTCGACAAATCTATTTTTCTATTTATTTAAATTGTAAACGAGTGGTATCTCTGTCAAAATAAGCGAAAAACACAAAGAAGAATAGAAATAAACAAATTACTTCGTGTTTGACAAGATGATTTTATGTTTATGTTTAATATCTTTATTTTTTTTTTACTAATATTTCTGTTTATTTATTTGAAAATGAAATAATGAATTGAATATGCTATTTAATTTTTTTTATTTATATAAAAAAGTTTTTTAATAGAAGCAAAATATTTTCACTATTTTATGATTTTTATTTATGTATGACGACATTTCAACCTAAAAGTTTTTATCGATTGAATAAACAACACAAAAATGGTTGTCGTTTAGATAACAACAACAGCTAAATTAACCAATAGCGAATATCGCTTAAAAATTTTACTGATAATTTTGCTATTTTCTTTTTTTAACGATCCGACTATCGTTAAAAGAAGTTTTTGAATCGCGATACTGAACGCTATTAATTTCTCCTGAATGTCAATATTTTTTTTAAATGTGAAAATTTTTTAAATGTAAACATAGGTATTTGGTGTTTTTTTTTTTTTTTGGAATTTCAATTTGTGTTTAACGAATAAAATTTATATATTAAAGATGCAATTGATGTCTTCTAAATTTAAAATTATAAATTCCGACGTTTTGATATGATTTTCTGAAATTCAATTAATTGTAATTTATAATTGGAAATTTTTAATTCCAGTTTTTAGAATTGATATTTTCTTAAATTTGAATGGAAAATTTAAAAAGTGCAATTTTGTATAAATGTGAATAATAATGCTTTAGTAATTATAAACAATTTTTAAAAATTAGATGTAATCGCAATCAGATATTTTGTAGGTAAAGCAGAATAATAATTCTATATAACTATGTAGAACTGTTTTGAAAGCTAAAAACTCATTGATAACTCGGTAACCCTATTTTGTAAAGATTACAAAAAGTTAATATGCCAAACTTATGTTCATATTTGTAAAAGAATAATGAAAAAAACGTATGAAATAAAAGACCAGCCCGTGTATACTCTTAACATTGTTCTGTATGATATCTAGTTGAAAATATTGACATTCATGTTAAAATATAAATAACTATTGCAAAGCTAATTAGAACAAAAATTGTGGCGCCATCTACAGCGGCATAGTCACGCTGAGCAAAATGAAGTGACACTCTGTTAATGCAAAAGAAATGTATTTTCCCCACAACAAAATATTGCAGAATTTTATGTTAATAAAATAATATACCGATTTATTTCTAACATGCAGTTGTTATGGATATACACATATAGAATATATGTACATATATTATTTGTATTATTTAATATGTTTATGTAAATATTACACACAAAAAATACAACATCAAACGTT
This sequence comes from Cordilura impudica, assembly GCA_963682025.1. Classification (NCBI taxonomy): domain Eukaryota; kingdom Metazoa; phylum Arthropoda; class Insecta; order Diptera; family Scathophagidae; genus Cordilura; species Cordilura impudica. The sequence goes on along the minus strand of OY821517.1, from coordinate 242,699,156 downwards.
ATTTTTGTGTTTTTCTCTTTAAATAAATGTACAAAGGGTTAGTTTTTATTATATTATTACCCCAACGACCACAAAAACAACAAGTCCAGCTATGACAGCAACACAACATTTAGAATAAAACAAGAACAATATAGAAACATCACATTTTTCATTTTTTTTTTACTTTTTCAGAGATTTCCCTGGACCTGTTCCACCGATTTCAATGATTTTTGAAATAGAAATCTTCCCATGAATTTGGTGAATCATTCTCGTTAAAAATGATCACTGTAGCTGCACCATTGAAGGCGTGATCGTGACAAGAACAACATAGAAAATTATATTTTTTCAAGACTTTTTTTAGTTCTTCATCGACCGATTTGGACGATTTTAAACAGCAAACTTTTCAGGATGTTATTGAATCATTTTTTATGCCAACGAGTACCCTAGCTGCCCGATTGATGCCGTCATCGTGATTTCCACAGACGGACAGACGGACAGACGGACATCGCTATATCAACTCCGGTTGTTATAAGGATCACAAATATATATATTTTATGGGGTCCAAAATTTGTTTTCTAATTATTACAAACGGAATGACAAACTTATATATACCCTCTGCACACTGGAGTGGAGGGTATAAAAATTGAATTGTAAATGTCTCATATGAAAAATTTAATAAGGAAATTAGAATCAATAGCAATAAACGCTAAGAATTCAATAGGGAAGCCATATTCGACAGAAACAATAAATGCAAAAAGGAAAGAAATATCAGAAATAAAGACACAATTTAAATATTGTTTAGCAAAAACTGAATTAACGGAGGAACTCAGAACAAAGATAGTTGACAAATTTAGAAAGCTAAAAGAGGAAGCACTAGAGATTTTGACACATCACACAGATAAGAAAGATACTGAAAAGAAGGAAAGGGTAATTATGACGACAATTATGGACATGAACGAATTATCAGCTATTTCAAAACTAGTACCTATATTTTCGGGAAAGAAGGAAGAATTGCATAGTTTTATAACAAATTTAGAATTGGTATATGAGACTGTGGTGCACGAAAAGCGAGATTTTTCTTTAATTTCATATGCAAATCACCACTTGAACAGAGGGTACAAAACCGAGTGAAACAGGAAACAATTCCGACAAGCATTAATGAGTTGGTATTGGCCCTGAAAAAAGCCTATAAGCCATTAAGATCATCGAACAGTATACTACAGAGATTGACACAAACTGTCCAAAAAGGCGACAACGTTAGAGGTTTTGCCGATAAAATAGAATCACTGGTCAATGAGTTAAATGAGATTCAGATAAATGAAGTTGGCGAAGCAGATAGATCAGCAATAGTCCGAACGAATAATGCACTGGCATTTAATGTTTTTAAGAGTGGGTTGCGAGATCAACAGACAATATCGACAATTGATGTAAGTAGAGTTACTACTTTTGCTGAGGCATTGAGGATAGCTGAGGACTCTATGACGCGTGTCAGAGAGAGACAAGTTTTCTACCAGAGTGCAAGTAGCAACAGTGGTATATGCAATGTCAACCGTAACGGCAATAACGATAACAATCGGTAGAGAAGCAACAATAGAAATTATGGCAACAACAACACTAACAGAGGCGGAAACTACAACAGTAACGCAAATTGAAGATACAATAACAATTATAAAAACAACAAATACGTATAGAATAGTAACTGTAAAAATAACAACAATAGAAACTCATACTATAACTCTCATAATAATAACAACTATAGGTCAAGCACTAATGGCAATGTCAATAGGGGAAACCGAAATGGAAATAGAGGTGGTAACCAAAGAAATAATAACAAAAGAAATTATGATATAAATCCGATACAGAACCAGGGAAACTCCCAGGAACCGGAGTTCGCTCAACAAGAATTTCCGGTAATGAAACATTAGACAATAGAAAAATTTATATCATATCTTCAGATTTAAGGAACTATGTCAGACTGAATGTAGTCAACACAGATTACGCACTCACGTTTCTGATAGATACAGGAGCAGATGTATCATTGTGCAAAGAAACCCTACAAGAACAGTGACGGTCATTTGACCGGTGATATGACCGTCGCTACTGGCTGAAGTGTCGGTCATCGCGTAGAACAAAGTTTCTATCATTTTATTAAGGCAAATATGCCAAAACTGACCGAAACTTTTGTGTACATGTGATTTTGCATCTTACTCTAAAGTTGTATTCATTATGAACTGGCTTGCCAGAGACGTGATACAATGGCCTATAACCTACCTCCAAGTGGTGCTCCTGGGCAACGCTAGGCAAAGCCAGTTAATTCTGGTGATTATTCCTAGCGGCTAAAGGTTAAGGAAGAGAAATGTCTGCCAGTGCAATCCCTTCACGGGGATAACTGGTAGTTACTAAATTGGCTAATTAGTAGCGAAGCCTTACCAAAAGGCGCTAAATTTGGTACTGCGGGGAGATCGAATTGCCCAAAAAGAGGACTCTTCGACTTCTTGCGGATACCAAGCGAGCCATAGTACTGTAATCTGATAGCCGACTGGTGGATCGTGAAACATCCAACCAGATGAAAAGGTTGTCACATCCCTTTAATATATGTGAGTCCAAGTTGAATTGACGGATTGTTGGACCACATTACGAAAGTGGCACTAGAGGCTTTCGAATCTGATGTGCAGAGGAGATCGCTGTGTGTGACTAGTAGGGGTGGTTGTGGAGTGGAAGAGCTGGTATATGCGTTGGATGGAAATGCTGGTATATGCGTTGTTTGGGTGGCATGAGTGGAAGATGAGTCGCAAGATGAATCGGATGCAAGAATGTCGGATGTAGCATGAGTATATTTGACGATACAAGAGTGCGTAGAAATGGGTCAGAAAACAGTACTGTGGCAAGCAAGGTCAAAGCAGAAGTCTTTGACGAATCTTTCACGATCTCATTGGGAACGGCCCCTCGGGGAGTTTCGCAGTGGCTTGTGGTGCCCGTATCGCGGGCAGATCGCAGATCGATGTGGAGGTGCATTCACCCAGGTGTTGCTAGCTCTAAAGCAAAAGAGTATTAGATAGGCTCGACACAATAACAAAGTGTGAAGTGATGCCGTGAACATCACTCCAGCTTGTAACCGTCTTATGGCGGGGCGAAGGCAAGACGCATAGTATCTCTCCACGTGCTAAGACCACCGTGTGGTTAAGTCGTCAAGACAGGAATGCACGTAAAACTCAAGAGACTCTAACCTATGAAAGTATGTAAACCATATAATATATATCTGAACTGCTCACTCTACCGCTGTTTAGTAGGCAACGATGATGGATATATACCGGTCACACTTGATGGATATATACATCATCATTGACCGGTCACGCTTGATTATAATGAAACACGATTTATTATTTTTTATTTATTTATTTATTGTATTAAAAATCAAATTCAAAATTAAAATAAACATTAAATATTAAAAACACAACAATATGACTAATTCCGAAACGTGGTGATAACTTTGAGACAATGTTGAAACAGGACAATGGGCTTAACTTAAAACAGATATTTAAACAACTTTGCTGAATTTTCACTCGAAACGTCCCTCAAAGTGGTACATAACTTAGCACTGAATAAATTGACTAAACTCAATAGAAATTTCCGGTAATGGGCCTTAGTGCAATCAGTAGTTTCTTAAAGAAAACAATTTATTATAACACATATATGTATGTATATCAACAATTTATATTAAAGCTTACCTTTTGAGTGTTGTGAGTTAACAATTTCGGCCAAACCTGATACAATTCATTTGGAAAATTGATGAGTAAATGATGTATCCATTCAAATACTGCTGCGTTTGTTTGTACAGAACGGTGTGTGAGATATTGTGATAATACCTCTATAAATCAATTTGTTCAATATTCTGAAATCTCTGTTCTTTTGAAGAAACTAATTTCATTATGGATGAATTTACGGATACTGCAGATTCCTTAATATTCTTCATATCATCAACATTATATTCCAGACACTATATTCTAGAATGGCATAAATTAAAACATTCAAATATTAAAACAAACTCCCATATCCATGTTATGGCAACAGACTGAAAGATAGATATAAGGATTAGTGTAAAATGCTGCAAGGAAGATTTACTTTGTTTCTAGCTACAATTTTTAATAAAATGTCAGTGCATTACCTTAATAAGTTCATTTGGTGATTGCGCATGTATTAACAATATATTTATAGTGTCTTCCATGCGCACTTAACTGGAATCATTACGAATCGATTTAAGAAACTGTGTCAGCGTTGTTTCACACACTTATATTTCTTGTGTATTATCTTAGAACATCATAAAAAGTCCATCAATAATATCAAATAGATAACCATATTATTTTCTGGTACAGCATTCACAATCGAAATCCGGGATATAACATATTGTCGCACAATATAATTCTTTACACAAATGTGTTTCCTAACAGGTATAAAAGTTCTAGGTTGAAAGTTTGTAAAGATTCTACAGCAATATCTTTAAGTAACGATCCAACAGAAATAGGCCACAAGCGAGCAAGAAATAAATTGTGGAAGGGTATAATGGAGCGCCGTGCCACCACAATTGAGAATGGCACTAACGAATTCACTGACATATTTTGAAGAATCCTAAAGAAACAACAAAAATTAACTTGAACTTTTAATTTAATTAATTACTTACCTTTCCTAAACCTTAACAAACACAACTCTACAACAGCAACAATGACAGTCATATGTTTTTAAAAAATTGTTTATGTGTTTCTTGTAGGGAAGTTTTTTGTACAATTACCAAGAAGTTCAAGATGATTATTGCAGCTTGACTGGGATTTCAAAAGAACAGATAAAATCCATAGGTTCAACAAATTTGAAGATAAAATTTAATGATTCAACTATAGAACAAAATATACAATTGGTTGCAAATGATTTCCCAATAAGAACTGACGGAATACTGGGTAGAGATTTTCTATCTAAATATCGATGCAACATAGATTATGATAAATACGTATTGACGTTTGATGTCAATAATGACAATCAGCCCAATTCTAAATATTCCCAGGGAAATGAGTTCCCGGGGAATTTATTTTTCCCGAGAATAAATCCTCTTATTCGAAACAGGCGGGGAGAAGAATAATATGGGAGAGAGAATTTCGATTATTCGAAGACAGCTGTTTTGCTTCAGTTGTTTTGTTTTATTTACAAATTTAAAAATTTTTGTGGAAATTAATAGTAAAACTTTTTTTAAAATCTTTAATAAATTAAAATAAATACAAAAAATGTTCAGTGTAGCGTTTCTGATGGTAGCTGAAGCAGAAGAGCATCAGCAGGACAAGACGGAGCAAAGCATGGCAAGAAGAAAGCTACGTGATGCCAGCAACCGACTTAAATTGCCTGCTGAGTTTAATTTCCACTCCAAATTGCGCCATACCTGGCTTAGCTCCTCCTTGCTTCCTTTCAACATCCCGCATGCAACATCAGGGTTGGCTTGCATTGTGTTCAAAAGAACATGAATTTGTTTCTTTTTGTTGCTTTTGACCTGAAAGCAACAGTAATGCCATAATATTATTATGCAAAATTTTAAATGATATATATTACTATTTTTCATAAAAATATTAAATACTTACATTTTTCGCAGCACTCCCTCTCAATTTTTTGGCGGAATTATTCCCAAATTATTCTCCCTTTTATTGACATTCAGAATAGCTACTTTTTTCCCGGGGAAGAGATTCCCATTTTCGAAGTTCTTTTAGAATAAGGGTAAAGGGAAAAGAGAAAAAACTCCCGGGGAGATTTTATGAAGAATAGGGGAACAGGGAATAGGGAAAAAATTCCCAGGGAATTGTTATTGAGAATTGGGCTGAATATAACAATTCCTATACATGACGATGCTTTCGACATTAATCACATTAGAATACCTGCGAGAAGCGAGATTATAATACCGTACACAATAAATCTGATGGAAGATAGTATAGTCTTAAATAAGGAAATAATAAAAGCTGTATATTTGGCGAACACTATAGGGACTAAAAATGAAAATCAGCATATAAAACTGCTGAACGTAACCGATAAACCTACAATTATAAAGAACCTTAGAATAGAAACAATACCTTTAAAAGATTACGAAGTGTGTTCAGTTAACGACAATAGCGGAGAAGTTAGGTACACACATAGTCGATTTAAAAGATTATTGAACGATTTGAAATTGAGTGATACAAACGAAAATCTGAAAGAGATTCTGGAGAAATACCAATAGATTTTTCATATTGAAGATGAAGACAAATAATTTTTATAAGCAAAAAATAAATTTGCATGATGAAACTCCGGTGTAGATAAAGAATTATAGATTGCCCCAAACACAGACAAAGGAAATAAATTCTCAAGTACAGCAACTATTACGGAACAATATAATAGAACCATCAATAAGTCCATATAATGCACCATCACTATTAGTTCCTAAGAAGGGACAAAAGGACTTGAAGAAATCGAGATTAGTCGTCGATTTCAGGAAACTGAATGACAAGATCATTAATGACAAGTTTCCATTGACACGTTTGGATGACGTCTTAGATAGGTTGGGCAGAGCTAAATATTTTTCTACACTTGATATGACGAGCTCATTCCACCAAAAAGAACTAGATCACCGATCGCGCCCATATACTGCATTTTCAACACCCGATGGACATTACCAATACACTAGATTACCTTTTGGTCTGAAGATATCTTCAAATAGCTTTCAACGAATGTTAACTGTAGCATTGTCTGGTCTCGAATCCGAAGCTTTTCTATACGTAGACGATATAATAGTTTTCGGATGCAGCCTTGCACATCATAATGCGAATCTAGCAAGAGTTTTGGACAGATAGCAAAAGTATAAGTTGAAACTTAATGCAAGCAAGTGTTGCTTTTTAAAGCATGAAGTAATATATTTGGGACATTTGATAACACCAAATTGAATTAACCCCGATCCGGAAAAGTTTGAAGCAATAACCAAATAACCAGTTCCAACAAATGCAGATGAAGTGAGAAGATTTGTGGCATTCTGCAACTATTACAGGCATTTTATCAAAAATTTTGCTGATACAGCTAGTTGTCTGAAACAATTGCTAAAGAAAAGTAACAAATTTGAATGGACGAAACAATGCCAATAAGCTTTCGAGGATTTGAAACAAAGACTGATTAGTCCACCAATATTGCAATACCCAAACTTTGAAGAACCATTTATATTGACAACAGATGCATCGAATTTTGCATTGGGAGCAGTATTGTCACAAGGTGAAATTGGTGAGGATAGACCAATAAAATATGCTAGCCGATCGCTGAACAAGCACGAGATAAACAAACCAGTGATAGAGAAAGAACTACTGGGTATACACTGGGGCATACAATTTTTTAGATCATATTTGTATGGCAGAAAGTTTATAGTCGTAACAGATCATCGTCCACTCATTTCATTGTTTCACACAAGAACCCAAGCTCAAACTAACGAGAATAAGAATAGAATTGTCTGATTATGATTTCCGAATAGTGTACAAGAAAGGAATAAACAACACAAATGCTGATGCATTGTGAAGGATGCAATTAGGCTCAAAAATTTTAAGGAATATGATACCTCCAATGATTGACGAAAAAGCAAGGAAAACGCTGGTGATAACGAGAAATATGATACAAAACAACGCAGAAAAGGATAATAAAATGATACAAAACAAAGCAGAAAAGAATAATAAAATGATACAAAATAAAATTTTAAATGAGGAGAAGGATGGAACATCACCTATTGGGATTAATCACCTCAACATATGGGAATGTACATCAAGTAATGATATAAAGCTAGCAAGAAAAATGAAATTTATATTTAGAAAAAAGTCGACAAATAAAGATAAAATAATAACCATTGAGAATGATAATCTTAATGAGGCGCGCGTAAGATGTAGTGAAAATCCATGTTATTTAGATAATGTATTGGAGAAGCTACCATCTAGTTTAAGAACACCAGAATATAGAAAATTCGCACTGGAAAGAAGTAACGAGATATTTGAAAAGATAACCCTTGGGAAAATAAAAGAATTATTAAATAAAAGTGAAAAGAATGACGTCAGAATATTAATATATAAAAATCCTCAAAAGATAACAGAGAAAAGGAAGGGCATTTTGGAGTTAGAAAAACAGTACTGCGGCTGAAGCAAAATACATATGGAAAAACACGTCGAAAATGATAAAAAATTACGTAAAAACATGTGATTTGTGTCAGAGGAACAAACAAATCAAACACACTAAAGAACCATTATGCGTGACAGACACACCAAACCAGTTTCAACATACTTGTAATTGACACAGTAGGTCCTTTAAGACCATCACAACATTGCAGATATATTCTAACCATACAATGTGAACTAACAAAGTATCTGATAGCTTGTCCTATGGAGACAAAAGAGGCCACAAATGTAGCCAAAGTGCTAATTGAGAATGTGATACTAAAATATGGAATGTTTAAAGCAATTAAATCTGATAAAGGAACAGAGTTTACGAATCGGTTAATGAAGGAAATATGTGAATTCTTGAAAATTGAACAAAGATTCTCAACGCCATATCATCATGAAACGCTGGGAACTGTAGAAAGGAACCACAGGGTTTTGAATGAATACTTTCATTCGTGATTGAGGATAATTGATACTCATGGGTTCCATATTATGCATTCGCTTATAATACTACGCCTCTTGTAGATACAGGTTATTCGCCTTTTGAATTGATTTATGGCAGATTACCAAGTTTGCCAGGTGATCGTATGGGAAACTGCAATGAAAAGATCTATGATTTCGACAATTACACAAATGAACTGAGGACAAGATTGAAGTATTCATTAGAGAATGCTAGGAAAATGACACAGAACATAAAATTGAAAAGAGTACAAGACTCACATAAATATGAAAATAGTTTAGAAATAAAATTAGGAGATTTAGTTTTATTAAAAATAGAAAATATGAAGAAAAATGAATCACCATACCAGGGTCCATATGAAGTCATTGGTATTGAGAATGTAAATGTAGAAATAAGAATTAACAACAAATCAAAAATCGTACATAAGAACTTATTGAAAAAATACAATGAAAATAAATAAATGACGATGTTATAATATCAATATTAAGACTATAATAAACGAACTTTGTATAAGCAGAATACAATTATATATAATACGGAACATTTAGATAATGAACATTTTGTTGTAAACAGATAATAACTTTAAAATGTTAGTAATTTAAGTATTATAAAATATAAATGAAAACTCTTTTTCATGAAAAAAAAATTACATACTAATGGAAATTTAATAATTAGAATATACAAATACCATTGTTACGGAAACTATAACTAATTATTTTGCAATATGAACATTTGAAAATATTATACCTATTTGATAATTTTACACTATGCACCGTAATATTGTTAAAAAATCATCCAAGTTTATGAATAAAATTGTATCATTTTCTTGAACGGCGAGGGTGTAGTGTACTCGTGAACATAGGGTCAAGAGTAAACCCTGATCAATGATTCACAAGTACACAAATACGTATGTATGTTTATGGTGACGATTGAGTCAGGTTTACAAAATGTATGTTTGTCCGTTTGATACTGAAAGAATGTAGAACGCAAACAAATGCAGTGGGCCCTCGGTTAACGAACGTCCCGCATAACGAACATTTCGCATAACGAACACATTTTTTTTGGGAAAAAAAAGTTGCTCTTACCCAGCCATCTCACATCACACTGCAAGTTCGAAAAACTCAATACACTCACATGTTTTTACTAATACACACACATTTCCCGCAGTGGTCACACCAATGGCACCAAATTTTTCGTGCGAGTAGTGGCAGACACTAACGATGATTAATGTTACCCTGTTATAAATTTAATGCAAATTTACTGGATTCTGTAAAATTGTAATTAAAGTTTTAACTTGTTAAATCTATTATAACGATTTATTTTTTGAAATGCGCTTACAAAAACGCAAGTTTGTTAATTATGGAGCATAAATATTATTAACTATTATTAAAATTATACTAATAATAAATGTTAACATTTTCCCTCAAACATGTGCCTGTATAATAAACTCGGTAACTCTACTTAAAATAAAATAAGAGAGAGAAGTATACAAATTTTTTCAAGTTTACGCTTCGACAACATTTTTAAAATGAGATTGCAGTCAGATGTGTGAGCATAAAATTTAATGGCGATGGATTCGACTAATTCGAACAATTTTTCGTTGATAATACGTACACAACGATTTTACAATTTCAGTGTGATGTGAGATTGGGGGGTTAACGAACGAAGTTTCGCATAACGACCAATGAAAATTGCATGTAAAATTTCTGTCTGTGTTTAGCAACGAAACAGGGGAAACCCCGAATACACATTATAGTGCTGTCTGTGTTTAGCTTTTGTTTCATAATTGTGCATTTTGTTTTATTTTTATGCATAACTGCATCACCTGTGTGCGTAACAAGACGTGTTGAAACATACAAATGTTCTATTTTTAATTTTGTTTTTATAAAAATTGCAAAATAACATACGTAAATGCCTTCAAAAAAAGGTTCGGAGAAAGAGAAAAATAAAAAAGCCAAAATAACTACACAGTTCCTTAAAATAATTTATACGTTTCATATAACTTTCTTTCAATAAAAGCTGAACTTAAAATATTTTGGTGTATTTTTTCATTTCTTTAAAAGTTTTGATGCATTTTATGTTACTTTCTTTCAATAAAAGTTAAAATTGAAACATATTGGAGTGTATTTTTTCGACCTAGAACGCATTATTTTAATTTACATTGATTTATATGGGAATAATGGTTTTGCTTAACGGACGTTTTGCATAACGAACAAGATGCTGGAACCAATTGTGTACGTTAACTGAGGGTCCACTGTATATTGTAAACAAAAAGTTTAATGACTTATTTGTTTTAGCGTATCACCAATTTGTGTAACATTACACCAAATTGTGTATGAATGATCGATACATTGTATGACTGTGACGTTTTGACGAACTGACTATTTGACGAAAGAGAAAAACACTCAAAATCACCACACAAAATAAACACATATTTTTAGTATTAAGTATTGAGTAAATTCTACTCAACCATATGAATGTAAAATAAATATATAAGAATGGATTTGGTTAAATAAAGATAGTCATTTTTAAGACTTCAAAGAAAGAACAACTGCCTGCATATTCAATTGAAAATAGTAAATAAGATTTTTTCATCAAAACATTAGCCGCCTAACACCACAGTATAGTAGAATTTTTATTTAAGTTTTTTGTACTTATTGTAAATATTTAAGATATATATATTTTTATTACATTATGTATAAGTTAAGGCATGACACACTTCCATGCCATCTTATCAGTCCGCTAATATGGCGAACAAATCTGTCCGCCAATATGGTGACAAATCAGTCCGCAAATATGGCGAACAAGTCAGTTCGCCAATCAGAACAGTCCGCCAATATGGTGAATAAATATGTCCGCAATTATGGCGACCAAATCAGTCCGCCAATCATGTCAGTCCGTCATTCATGCCGCCCAATATGGTGAACGAATTAGTTTACCAATTATCCTCATATTCACAGTCACACAATGTGACGTCATTAATTTTTTGGTAAATAAATATTTTGCCACCCAACTTGACAAACACCTTAGTTTGTCATTTATTTTTATAAATGTTTTTGCCCTCATCAAATTACTCTAAACGGGCACGAGTATGTTGTATCACATTGCATTGTTTTACATTTATTTTTATGTCGCAATATCATATTGCATTCCCAGGCATTTTTTATTTATTATTTTTCTGGCACCAATTACGGCCATTCACACTTTTATTTGTTTTGGGTGTCAGTTTCACAAAACATTTCCTCAAACCGCTGCATTTTATTTTGTCCCCTAATTCTGCAACGTAAACAGTCCTCAAGTCAGTGCACTTGCTACATTCACGATTTATGATTGTGAAACCAAGGCACTTGACTTGAATTTATGTCAACCATATGTTTTGATTGAGTTGCGTTTTTTTATGGTTTTCAGGTTTGGCTTGCGTTGGCATTTTTTTCGGTGGTGTTTCTCTGTCGTTGAGGAATTGACCATTCTTTATATTTATTATGATTAAGTAAAATAGAGTCAGTATGAAGTAAGACTCAGGCCTCATAGTAGGTAAAGTAAAATAAATGGAATTTAAGTAATTATGATTCAATTAATGAATTTTAAGAATAAGTAACATTTAAATAAATCGACTCTATAATTTGTGAAAGTTTAAAATAAATAAAATTTAAATAAATTAACCCAATACTTTGTGAAAGATTAAAGTAAAATAAAATTTAAATCAAATTAACTCTATAATCTGTGAAAGATTAAAGTTAATAAATCATCTCTAAAATTTGTAAAAGTTTAAATAAATAAAATTTAGGTAACTTAACTGAATAATCTGTGAAAGATTAAAGTAAATCAAATTTAAATAAATTAACTCTATGTTAACTCTATAATTTATGAAAGTTTGAAATAAATGAAATTTGCTCTACAATTTATGTGTTACAATTATTAACTTACAACCCGCAAACGCACTTTAAAATAATTTATATATTCATATACATACCTCTATAAGACAAAAAAAAAATGTTAAAAAAAACCTTTTTTGTTAGTGAATTCTAAAATAAAAATGTAATGGACTCGTTATTAGAGTAGGTTTTAGGAATAAGGTAACGAAGGGCTAAGTAGAGGTAGGGACATCCTCGAAAATAATGACAGAGGTTTGTCAAAGGTGGGACCATGTGGTTCCGAGAGGGAAGGGCCGCCATAAAGTTGAAACAACACCTTTCAACAGCTAGTGCGTCCAACTGCAGTATGTTTTTTTTATCTTCGGTCATTTTTTCCTTTTAGTAAATTTTATCCCTTTCAATTAATTATCGCTTCGGGTTTCCCCAAAATTAACCCAAAATACATTTAGCTTTAGTCTGGTAGGATTTTTTTATTTTTGTCGTTGCTGCCGGCTCAGATTGGTTAAAAGAACCTCCCCATCCGACGAGCCATAGCCGCGCTCACGCAAACATACCAGCAACAACCACGATCTGGCCACTTTAAGCTTTTTATTTAAAATTTCACCGAAGTGATGTAATGGTGCGGCGGTGGTGGAACTTCCGCTTCCTGTTTCCCTGAGCCTTTGCTGGTCGCACGTGCTTGCGAAGGGGCCTAGCTCACCGGATGGGTGGGGTCTTGTTCAGGCCCAGGGAAACCGCACTACAGATGTTCACGTGCGATTTAAAAAACTGTAAAAAAAAAACGGACGCTATATGGGACGGATGGCCATACTTACCTTGTGATTGGGGACGAGGTGTTCTGTCCCTTTTGCCCTCCCTACCATGTTACCTCGACTCCATCTTAATTGGAGGTAACCCACATAAATGATAAAACTTTTGTTTTGGTTTGGTTTCCTACATTGGGTTTATAAAATTAATTTTCTTACCCTTTCATTTTAGGGTTATAATTTAAAATTTTAAATTATATTAGCAACATTCTTTAATTTCAGCTAAGTACTTTTAATTTTATACATATTTAAGAAAATTATTTTAATTCATAAAAATTTTAGTTTTAACCAAATTTGAATTTTAGCACTATTTAATTTTTAAAACAATTTATATTTACCATAATTTTTATTTTTAGCCCACTTCATTTTATGCAAATTTTTAATTTGTAACGGATCAGTATGCCCAAATTTACAACTAAAGAAAATACTACGGCAAAAAGCGACTTTGTGAAATAAGTAAATAGAATTCCAACCGAGATTTTTAACGAAAATAGAAAGAAAGAAAAAAAAAAAAGAACGAAAAAACGGCGTCCCTAGGTACATATAAAAAGAAAATTTACGGCGTGGTGGGAGCCTTTTTTAAGTTTCGTCTGGCCTGACAAGATTGTGTAGTGCGCGGTTTTGATTAAAATAAGACTGAAAAAAAATAATAAAATAACGATACGTGCTTATAAGACAAATTCCTCGAAACCACTTGAGAAACCATTACACCTGGCATCAGCGGCTTAGTGCCCGTAATTCAAAGTATTGAAAATATTGGTGCAACCACCCGACGCTCCATGTGGCTCCATTTAAGAACCACGTTGTCTTTTACTTGTGTGATCACAGATCGGCAATAAAACACGTGCAAGCAGTTGTTTATCCACACCGCCCTCACGAAATTGATGAGTTTGGACTAAGTGTTGGCAATGCCATAGCCAAACCAACATCTCCATGGACACAACACTTTCAGCGTCAACATAGATAGTGCAATTACACCAACCACTTCACCAAAATCCACCGCCTCCACGGCTGTCTCGAACACCTTGCTAACAACTTTAACTTCAACTACACCACAGCAGCTCCATTTCATCCCCCAGACCGACAATAGAAGCAAAATCTGCTGCCGGGGTTTCCATCGGCCGCGTCGCAGAACCCGGTCGATGTCGAGGTTATACCCGACAGCAGGTACAGTTAACCATGGCAACAGCAACAACACCACAACAATAGAAGCCAACAACCTCCGCAAAATCAATCACACATCAACAGGACTACCATATACAACAGAAGCATCCACAACAATAAACGAAACACCAACAGCACCCATAGAATACGTATCCCAACAATAACTAGATCAACAATAACAAGAGCAGTATCTCCAGCAACAGCAAGCAACAGCACCAGGAATAATACCCTCAAACCACCACAAAAACCAGGTACTCTGTAGTTGATTTAATTAATTATTTCCGACAGTTTAAATTAAGGGCAAACTCGACAGACGTATTCACGTATATATGTATGAGCTACACATAGGTATAGGAATCTGATTTTGTCGTTTAATTTAGAAAAAAAAAAATAAAATATATATATATATAAGGTATTTAAATTCAAAATTAGCCGTAAAAGAACAAGAATATATTTTCACAAAAAAAAAAAATTGTCCTCACCATATCACCCTTAAAATTTTTAAAAGAAAAAAAACATATATATAAAAGAAAAAAACAAGCTATAGCAACATATATAAACACACTACAGCAATAATTAAAATGATAACAATATCAGAAATAAACCCTATGGAAGAAATTTTAGCATATAAATATATATAGAAAAAAAGGCCACTTGAATTTCATATATTACTGTTTATCTTACACAATTAGTTCTAAAGATCCTTCATACATTTCGAATTGAAAAATAGAACAAAAGAAAAAGAGAGATCGACCAAATATTTAATCCAAAAAAAAAAAATAAAAGAAATCTATATTTTTGTAACGATAAAAAAAAAAAAAAAAAAAGAAGAAAAAAAAATATAGCTTTAAACTCCAAAAAAAGTTTTCGTAGTCATTTATAAATACGATTAATAACAAAAAAAAAGGAAAAGGTTTTTTTTACAGAAAACCAATTGATGCCTATACACTTACATATATACATTAAAAATTTATCATTCACTTAAACATACAGATATACTCATATGATATATATATATATATACATATACATAAACAAATCTTTACCGACTAAGTCAGTAAAATAACAGAAAATAACAATTGTAACTAGACTAAGAAAAAAAAAATATATAAATCAAAAATAACCGAAATCTAAAAATGAATTGTCTCGGCTAAAAGGAAACAAAGAGGTTGAGTATGTAGTTATAAAAAAAAAAAGAGATAGTATAACACAGTGAACAGGGAGACTTTTCTATAATAACATTGCAAACAGGTAGGAGAAGTCTAATGGAATGATTGGCATCCAATCAATCGAAGGGAGGGCAGCCTGGAAGGTCATTTACATCGGACCGGAAGGTGAATCTTATTTTACACAATCACAATTGTAGAATGTCCGTCCGTCCGCTCATATGGGTTTGTACTCAAACATTTTTCGTTTATTAAATTTTTTGTAATGTGAGGGTTATACCAACCGGCACTATAATTTAATTAATGTTAATGGAAGCGTGCGGAACAACCCCCCATAGCATAGAGTGCCATCCGCAAAACCCAAAATAAAAGCAAAAAAAAAGGAAAAACTAAACCCATCACATATGGTGCCCAATAATGGACCATTTATCAATGGTATTTAAAACTTTTTTTTTTATAGCTCAAAAATTAAAACATCGAACCATTACAAATTTTAACCATATAGTCATTAGAAAAAATTTTTTACTTTTAGAAAATGTTACATCTAAAAAATTTTTAATTTATAATTAGAAATATTTATTTAGGTAGGAAAATTAATTTTTAAGAAAATTTATTTCTATTTAGCTTAAATTCATAAAATTTCTTAACGTAGTTAAATTTTTTGTTTAATTTTATAATTAGAAAAATTTTATATTTAGTAAATTTTTTTTTTTTTTTAATATGGTACCATTTTGTAGATTCTCTTAAATTTCTAAAATTTTAAATTTAGGTTAATTTTAAATTTTCAAGTAATTTTAAATATATAAAAATTTTGGGGATGTTAATTTAGTTTTGATTTTAAATTTAGAAACATTTTCTTTACAGCAAAATTTTAATTTTAGCAAAATTTTGTAATTTAGAACATTTTTAATTTAGAAAAAAAAAATTTTTTTTTAGTCTAATTTTTATTTCTAGCAAAATTTTAAGTTTAACAAAATTTAATTTTAGGGAAATTTTAATTTTAGGAAAATGTTAATTTTAGAAAAATTTTAAAGTATAGCATAAATTTAATTTTAGGAGAGTTTTTAAATTTAGCTTAATTTTATGCATATTTAGGAAAATTATATTAATTTATGAAATTTTTAGTTTTAACAAAATTTGACTTTTAGCACTATTTAACTTTAGGACAATTTTTAATTTTAGGAAAATTTTTAAATTTTAGAAAAATTTTTAATAGTAGAACAATTTTAATATTAGCTCACTTTTAATTTTTGCACAATTTTTATATCGCCATATGGTTGTATGTGATTATAGTTGATTGCACCAGTACGTTCGTCAAAAAAAAAGAAATCAAATGGATTCAGAAACTGCGGCGGCAATTGCAACTTTGGATGCGGATGAGCGTGTGGATGTGGGTGTGGATGATAAAATTTTGATCGGGCGTCGGTTGAGCCATTTTCAAGAAACACGTCTTTTTTTTTGCTTATCTTTCTTGCGTTTTCGATTTTCAACAAATTAATCGATTTTTAAATTTACATTTTTGCTCAGAACGCTTTCTTTAGCACAAACAGAAATATCATTAATTAACACAAAATTTTATTTATTCATATGTCCATAATATCTAAAGTTTTTTTTTTTTCTTAAAGTTTATTTTAAGTTTCTTACTTTCTAAATTTTTTTTTTTAACCGTCCTTACACTACATTTTAAATTTTAATTCTAAAGAGGGGTTTTTCTCAACCTTTACTTTCAACACTTACATTTCAACTCCTTTCTTAAATTTTTAATTTTCTTAATTTTTAATTTTCTTAAATTTTAATTTTTTTTAAACTTAAATCTTTTTGGAGGTTTTTCCTCAACCTTTTAATCTTTGACGTTCACATCTCAAATTTCAACTCCAAAACGTGACTTAAAACTACATTTTTTAATTTTAAGAGGTTTTTCAACCTTCTTTTTCAACTATCAAAATTCAACTCAATTTAATTTTAAAATGTCTTTTTATTCAAGCTAATCTTCATTCATTCATCATCTCAAGATAAAAACCTGTTTATTAAAAAAAATCGCCACCAATTCATTGAGACCATTCACACTCATTCATAATACTCTCTAGCATTGAAAACACGCTCACTCATGTATGACGACGAGAGTACGTGAAATCAATACAAGAACAAAAAAAAGGGGTTTGACCAGACTGATTGTAAAGTTTATGATTGAGTGAATGGACATACAACAATAAAACAGGCAGTTGGTAACAAAAAAAACCAACATCAAGTGTTTTATTAAAGTGTACAGAAAACACAAAACAAACATTTAAACAAATCACATACAGACGAAACGGTATTTTTTTTTTTCATGCAAAAATTTTTGCATGGCAAAAGACATAAATAACGTTTCGTTTTAATGTGACTTGTATGTGCTGTTAAGTACAGTCTTCACCAAAATAAAAGGCCGTCACAGTGACACGACAAAATAATGGCGCCCAAAGTGGGGCCGATATTGTCCAAATTCCATTTAAATAAAAAAAAAAGGTTAAGTAACACGACAGAATAAACAACTAAAGAAAATCTTCCGATAAAATGTCAACAAAGTGTAAATTTAAAAAAATTTACTTACCAATTATAAAAGAGAATTTGGAAAATTTCATGAAATATTTTATAATGTCCGCCCACTTACATGATACCACCCAGTCGTATAATTTTTTTGACATAAAAATCCGATGAAATTAATCGGACGGTCATAAAGTCGTACCGACATTATTTCTGCATACTTAGGCCATTTAAGCCATCATACTCAAGTCTTATGAAAACTGCTGTTTAGAATAACAAACAAATTTATTTTGAAATTTATATTTTATTTCCACTTTCTTTGTTTTTGTTTACTTTTTTTTTTTATGTTACCAAAAAAACACAACTCTGGTCCGACTAAAATGACAAGTTTTTACAAATGTTTCTAAAAATGAAAAAAACCATCGGACTTCGAAAAAAAAATCATACAGACTGTCAATTTCATAACATAAGCTTTTTACATGATACGACTTTTTCATAATACTCGATTTTTTGACAGGTCGTACTACAAAATGTGATAGTGTACACCACCGTGTGGTGTACACTGACCTTAAGTAAAATCATTTACATTTTTTTTGACATTTTATCGGAAAATCTTTAGTTGTTCATATGCTACTACATAAATATAAGTAATACGAAAAAAATGTGTGTAAAGAGAAATTAAAAAAAAATCATGAAAAACAGACATCGTGGAATATTTCCTTCCCCGCTTGCTTCTCTACCCGTTCGTCCACTTTGTGTTTCGTCCACTATGTGTGTCATGTAAAGGGTGATTTTTTAAAAGCTATAGGAAAGTTTTCCAAAAAAAACACATAAAATTCAGAAAAATGCATGAAATCTTTATTTGAATCGATAGTACGGTCCATATAATTTAATGTTTGAAGATTATTTCATGCAAATGTTGACCGTGACTGCGCCTCAAATGGTCCATCCGCTTAGTCTAATTTTGGCATACTCTTTCCAACATTACGGCCGGTATCTCACGAATAAATGCTTCAATGTTGTCTTCCAATGCGTCAATTGAAGCGGGATTGGCTGTATAGACATGAGCTTTAACATAGCCCCACAAAAAATAGTCTAAAGGCGTCAAATCGCACGATCTAGGCGGCCAATTGACCGGTCCCGAACGTGAAATAAAATGTTCACCGAACTCGCCTCTCAATAAGTCCATTGTTGCGCGTGCTGTGTGGCATGTGGCACCGTCTTGTTGAATCCACATGTCATGCAAGTCAAGCTCTTGCATTTTGGGCAAAAAAAAAGTTGGATATCATCTCTCGGTAGCGCTCACCATTCACAGTTACGTTACGATTCGCATCATGTTTGAAGAAGTACGGTCCAATAATGCCACCAGCCCATAAACCGCACCTAACTGTGACTTTTTCTGGATGCATTGGTAGCTCTTCCAATGCTTCTGGCTGATATTCACTCCAAAATCGACAATTCTGCTTATTTACGTACCCATTGAGCCAAAAATGAGCTTCGTTGCTGAACACAATTTTTCGGTAAATGAACTTTCTTAACAGAGCACGCATTTTGATAATAAAATTCAATAACTTGCAAGCGTTGTTCGTTTGTAAGACGATTCATGGTTAAATTATAGACCAAACTGAAGATGTTTAACAATGAAACAAAACACGAAACGTGCGTCAGCTGTTTAAACCAGTATTGCCTAAAAGATAATAGCTAAAAAATCACCCTTTATTAAGCGGGATATACACGGTCAAAATGCATGACAAGCATTGTAGTGGTATTAGTGAAAATGTGTTTGTATGTGTCACACCGATTATGATTGAAGCAAAATTAAAAATTTTAGATTTTTTGCTCGCTTGACGTGCGATTTTGATGTGTGTATATCCTTGACCATGCAGTGCATGGTCTCATTTTTGATGTGACTTCGAAGCGAATGGATGTAAAAATGTCGGAAGAAATTAAAATCGTGTTAGTATTGACAGAAAACATGGTGTTTACAGCACAAAAACAAATACAAAATGAATGATTTAAGTGCTATGCAGTATCGTGTAAGTGAAAAGCTTCATGCGCACATACATGAATTTTACGTCAAGCATTTTGACCGCGTACACTGGCCTTTACACTGAACATTGAAACAATGTTTTTTAAGCTAACAGCTTCTACGCCAGAATGGACCCAAACCTTTGTTTTCAGGCATTAAATCTATGTGTGTGCCGATATCATCGAAAATATAGCCACGAATTTCAAACAAATAGTTGGCAACGCAAATTTTTAAAATGTGTTCCAAGACATATTGTAGGGGCGCTTGTAGCAAGCCAAACGAATATTATTTTTAAATTTTTAGAAATTGTATGCAAGATTCATAGCAAAATTTAATGAAAAATTTGATAGTGTAAACAAAAAAATTTGTTCAACTTCGTTGTTGTTACTTTCACGCAATTTTTAGCGCACTAAATAATATTTTTTTTATATGGCATCACTAAATATTGGAATAAACATCATAGAAATATTTAAAATTTCTATGCTGCGCTTTTAAAATTATTGACGCCGTAGAGTATCATTTTTACATAATGTTCCATGTCAGGGATGCAAAATGAGATTTTACAAATTGTACTAACTTTCAAAAAAAAGTGTACTTTTTTCAGTCCGATTGTACTATATTCGTTTTTTATTGTTTTAGAATATTTTTATTAGAAGTTAACTGAACAGGTACATAAAAATTCATTTGTACATATATATATATATATATATAAAACTTGTTGCGGTGGGATAGGCACGCAAAATTTTTCTAAGTCAATGACAAAGAAAAATTTTGCGTGGCGGAGCCTTAAGGAAGAGCCGCGAAGGGTTTCCGGGAGTGCTTTGTCCACCCATGGATCGGGCGAAAAAACCAGTCCCTACGTCAATGATGAGGGAGTGGATGTTCCACCCAAGGATCGGGCGAAACCTCCAGTCCCAAACACGTTTTAGCTATTTTTTTGTTTAGTATTTTTTTTAGTAGTTTTTTTTTTGTTAGTTTTTGGTTAGTTTTTTTTATTTTTGCTAATGTCCCTAACTTTTCAAGGAGGGGGTTCCTAACTTGCTTGGAGCGAACCTACTCCTACCCCATGTCCTGGTTCTCATATTTTTAATTTTTGGTGGGTAAACCTGGATTATGCGGCAGAGCGACACCGCAGTTTACCCCATCATGCTCATTTTTGGGTTTAAACCTGAAAATAGAGAGAAGGAAAATCAGTGAAAAAGTTTACGAAAAATTTTGGGACGATACGTTGCCTTGTGTTAAATACTTACCTGAAACGTTGATCCAATGATGTGGCCCAGAATGAAGGTAAATCTGCAAGGAAATAGAGAAAAAATGAAATGCATTAATACGTTGCTTTACACATATGTAGTGATAATAGGTGGGAGATAATAAAGCTGAAAATAGAAGAGACAGAACATTAGTAAAATAAAAGGGGTTACAACCTTTGTTGTATCCGATATAAAATACGTAGCCGGAAGGTAGTCATCCTGTCCAAAGTCCAAAGAAGTGCATCGGAAAACCTGAAAAGGAAAAATGAGAATGTAAATACAAATGAAAAATTTATACTTACATATGTATGTGGTGTGGTTTTATCAATGACAGAAAAAGGTAGTTGCCAGTGTGTATTGAATAGCACGGCGAACTGATATTATAATTGGCAACGCGAGGAAAATGTGTAAGACCATAGGGTATTGTAGTAAAACAAAAAAAAATGGTAAACAAAGTTAGTAGTAAAATCGTAGCGGATAATTTGAAAAATATTAAAATAATGTAAAGTGAATGAACCTACAAGTTTTTATGCTCGCCTGGTATTGTACAGGATAGTTCGATGTGGAAAAGGGAGGATTTGGACGTGTGGGATGAAGTGAAAAGAAAGATATTTATTTTCTTTGGTTATCAAAAAGGAAGATTCTAGATAACATGCAAGAAAGATTCAAAAGACGAAGAAATGTAAGTTATATGGAGCCAAATTTATTTACAAAATAAAAGATGGAGTTTTGGCGGGGATGTTAACAAAAGATAAGATGATATAGAAAATAAAAGATGGAGATTGTGGCGCGAAAGTAAGAATATATAATGTATAAAAAAAAAGTAACGTTGAAGTATATAGTATCTGGAATAATGGAAAAAACAGCAACTTAGAACAAGCGAAGTCGATGCAGGGATAAATTAATAAGAGTCAGAAGTTATATGTTGACTGAAGAAGTCAAACGTATATTGTGCATAGTCAAATTTGTAAGGCGAAGTTTATTACTTGTGTATAGTCTAGTGTGAAGGCTCGGTTGTTGAGATTTAAATAATCAAGAGTGAAAATAAACAGTGAAAAAAAAAAATTTTAAAGTAAGTGTAGTGGAGGTTATATCGTAAATAGTGAATATAGGAGAATATGTCTTTGATGTTACAGACCTGGCGGTGACCCCAAAATATTATTCGAAAGAGGGCAACGGAGAAAAATAAGAACGACAGCGAGTGGAGTAGGTGCTGAGTGTTCCGGTGTTCCCGAATCCTCCAGAGAAGTGTGGTAATCCCGTGGATAGTCAGGTACTCTGCTATTGTATTGTAATTTTTGTTACGTTTATAATCGAACAACCAAAAAGACCAAAAAAGTCACATAGAGCAACAACACTGCTATCAGTGTGTAAAAACCAAGCTAGAACATAGTAGTGTATCAAAAGAACTATGTAAAATATTTGAAAACGAAATTAAGTTTGAATAATTTGTATAAGTTCTGGATTGAAATTGCACATATATGAAAACAAATCTGTGAAAAGAATATAAAAGAGCTGAATGTGAAGTTTACAAGTAAAATCTTTTAATGGTATAAAAATGTTAAAAATAAAGTAAAAAAAAAAATACACATATATATATATAGACTAAGAATAAATATATAGAAAGTTTAAGTAAGGTTAAAATTATATAAAACAAAAAAAAAAAAAAAAAAATTGAGGTAGTGAGTCATGTGTATTCCCATGTTAACGGCAAAAATCTGAAAAAAAATAACAAATCTTTAATTGAAATTCTGTTATATTGGAAAAAAAATCAAAATTTTATAGTTACTTACTTGAACACCAGAAGTTAGGGTTCACATCAACTCGGTTGGTTGTAAAATAAATACCTGGGTAGTGCCAGAAGTAATTTATCATCTTAGGGAGCTCCTTCAGATAGATATTTAGGTAGTTTATGCGGTCCATATTTGGCAGTTATAGGAGATTTGAGCCCTAAGGAGTGAAGAGTGTTGAAAAATTTTAAAGTTTAAAGTAAAAGTGAAGTAAAAAGAGATATTAATGATCATATATTAATGATCAGATTTTTGCTAGTCGATAGGAAACTAGGATAAATATAAGAAAAAAAAAAGGAAAGATTAAATAAGTTTTGTATGGTAATATATGTACATAAATATGAAAGTGTATTAATAATTATTTATGTATGAAAGTTTCATGAACATTTCTATATCGAAGAGAGAGTGTATTTAAAGGAAGCGTAAGTTAAGGGTGTATTATATTTAATAAAAATTTGTTCTGCAATTTTTTTTTAGGATTATGTATGTGAATAGAGGTTAAGAAATAATATTGTTAGGTTTAAGTTTATATTGGAAAAAAAACATAATAATGTTAATTAAATGAAAGTTGAATATTAAATAATGTTGGCTTAATTGTTCAAAGGGTTAAAGGTAATAATGGTAAGTTAAAGGAGGGAAGGTCAAGTGGTGTCAGGGGTCGAAAATTAATATGTTTGTGGAGTTATTTCGATCAAGGTTGGGTGGGCAAATCGAGGAGCATAACATCTGTCTCCGTATTGTCTTGTGGTATGGTGTGGTTTGGTGTTAATGAGTGTTTAGTTTGGTTTCAGTTTAATATTGTCTTTTTTTTAATTTTGTGTACGTTCACGTGCCTGGTGAGAGGGTTGGGACCTTCCTGAGAATATATACGAGCTAGTCGGAATCCTCATCAGTGCGAACGGTTTGTAACAAGGTGACACCCGGTGGTATGTGTAATCGCAACATAAGTGGTGTCCAACCGTACTAGTGCTTCGTAACAAACTTAACAATTAACAAAAAGGCATATTGAAGTTCATTTGTACTAAGTAGATAAACTTAATTAATATAATTATTTAATTTCAAAAGATAGACAAGTTCAAAAGACTATTAGTTGTTGAGATCTGAATACACAAAAATGATTATTTAGGAAGCGCGTAGCCCAAGGATCAATATTGGGACCTCTTCTTTTTACCATCTACGTGAATGACCTAGTAGAACAATTATTGTTTTGCAATGTACACATATATGCTGACGATGTTCAGTTATATATAACTACTGGTATAAGCAGCATAAATGATTCCGTTGCAAAATTAAATTCAGATCATAATAAGATTTATACATGGGCAATGGTTTATGCCTCAACCCCTCTAAATCAAAGTGTTTGATTTTTATAAGAGGAACAATGACACTGCCTTTTGAACCATTGATTATGTTAAACAACCAGAAAATTTAAATCGTATCAATAGCTAAAAATCTAGGTATTATTTTTAATGATAATCTCACATGGTCTAACCTATTACTTCTGCTGCTGGGAGAACTTACTCAATGTTTAGAACGTTATGCCAACTCTATATGGCTGCGAAATATAAGCAAGCACTGATTCTAAGAGTTATAAAAAGCTTGAGTCGACTTTCAATGCAATTATAAGATATATTTTCAATATATGAGCCGATTTCGTACTACTCAAAAAAAATTTACGGAGTAACATTTGAAAATTTGTTAAAGATAAAAACGCTACTGTTCTTACATAAAGTTGTACGTACACATCAGCCAACATATCTGTATGACAGACTCGTTTTTATGCGCACGGCTAGAAATCATTACATAATGTACATTAGATACCAATATTTAGTATCCATTTGGCAATTTTATGTCTCCTCAATACGTCTTTGGAATTCGCTACTATCGTCCATTAAAATTATAAGCAACGCAATGCATTTTAAGAGGGAACTTTTTAAATTTTTTAGCTGATCCTTTTTCTTATTTTTTTAAAAAAATTTTTTTTTTCGCTGATCCGTTTTTATTTTATATTTTTTATTTAACTAATTTTGATATTTTTATTTTTTATGTTATTTTATTTACTAATATTTGTATTAACATTTTTCGTTATAATTCGTTATTTTTTTTTTTTTTCTTTAAAACTATTTAATATTTTAATATTTACCATTATTATTTTTTTTAAGACAAATTTATTCAAATTTTCTATTTAAATTCAATGTAAAACTCCTATACTTTAATTATAAGATTATAAATCTTGTTGTATGGGAAATCATAAATAAATAAACTAAACTAAAACTTCTTGCTAATATATTCCTAGTCATTTTTAAATTGTAGCAGCACGAATTAGATGACTTAAGCAAATCCTTTGTTTGGATTAGATTGGAGACAGTCGAAACGACCAGTCTGTTCATCTCTTTCGTTTTTATTATATTTTGATACGAAAATATCCTTTCCATATATGAAGATGAATGTGGAATGGATAATATTCCTCTAGCAATTCTCGAAATATCAGTAAACATCGGTTCATTTAGTTCATTTTTCATTTCTGATACCTTCGACCAAAAAGTACATATGTTGTCGTTTTTTAAAGACTTAATAATTTCTACATCCGCCAGCGCTTGAAATTGGTTGTTTATAGATTCAATATTTGTTTCCTCATTAGGAAACATTTTTAATATTTTCTGGCGTAAACTTGTTAACCCATAATAACATTTTATTATTGAAATCAACTTTTGCTTTCAAGACTTCGCAGTATGTGAAGTAAAATTTTTTTTTGCAATTTCTTTAAACTCCATGACAATACTATTTTGAATATTATTTAAGGATATGTATACATCAATTTCTGTTCCACAATATATTTCGTCCATAGGAATGTGGTTTTCATTGATATTGATTTTTAATATATCACTTTCATCTAAAATATCCTTATGTATATAATTACGAGCTATTTATCTAAACAAAAATTTTAAGCGATCTAAAAAAATATGCATTCTGGCATCCTCGGATTGCATTTCTAAATTTATAGTATTTATAATTTTTAAGACATATTGTAGAAATAAAAATATCATTTTATGAAGTGGATTTGAAAATCATGATAAAATTGAATTGATTCTTACATTTTGGGAATCAGCTTCAAAATCGTTGAATTGAAGTGGGCCCCACTGTTCCAAAATTCCATTTGTAAATAAATTTGGAACAAGAGCCTTTAATTTTGATTGAACTCCATTGTTGGCACCCATCATAACAGCACAATTATCTCTTGTTATGCCAAACATATTGTTTATCGGAATTTTGTTTTTGTCCAATACCGAGTCAACCAAATGAACGATTAAGCCCAACTCTAAAATGTGCAAAACAATGCACAACGACGTGTTAACAAAGAGTTGCCATAAAAAATTTACCGATCACAAAAATGGGATAATGATGACACAGAATTCTTTAAAGTACAATCGTGCCATGTATTAAAATTCAGAAAATTTTTAAATAGTGGTAAAATAGTCATTGGGGTGCTATTGTACTTTTGATTTTCAAATAGTGCTAAAAAAAAAAGTACAATTGTACCTACTTACCCTTCCCTGTTACATGTCATGTGTAGTAAAAAGTGATGTTTCCTACGTGCGTGCCGATAGCCTCGAAAAAATAGCCTCGAATTTCAAATGAATAGTTGGCAACGCGAAATTTTTAAAATGTATTCTAATGCTTATGGGAGTGGATTCTCCAGTTTAGGATAACTAATTTAAACAGGAATAATACATAAATAAATATTAGAACATTTATAGAACCTAAATTCTTGTTTTTTATTGGGATTTATTGTGGCCGCGATACTCCAAGGAAGCTTCCAGCACAATGGAGCGTCGTACCATGGAGCACGATATGTCATATTGAAGCTTAGGCAAAAGCGGATATAAAAAGTCTTCCGTGCAATAAATTTGCCAGCACGTTTCTGGACAAACTGGGAATCTTTATTTTTGGCCAGACCCACCTTTTAGACAAACTAATCTTCGTACCATGGAGCACGGCATAGGCGGATATAAAAAGTTTTCCGTGCAATAAATTTGCGTGCACGTTTCTGGAAAAATTCGAAATATTTATTTAATTAATAAAATTTTTATTTTCTTATTATAATACATAAATTAATAGGTAAAATTCGAGATATATTCACTTCTTTGTGTAGCCTATGTAAATGATGGGGTGTGTTCAATGGCTATTTTTTTATTTTTTGGCGTGTATTTTGTTCAACGCTGCTGTAAATTAAAATGTGGTAGAGGTATACATTTTATACTACCGTTCAAACGCATTGCACAAATTATTGAAAAATATCAAACTGGAGATTTCGGACATTGTTCAGGTCACAGCCTAACGCAAACAGGAACGCAAACAACATAAAAAGTTGGCTGAGTTAAAATAGGAGTTGGATGAGACAAAAGCCAATTCTAAGGTTTTGAGTGACATTTTGGAGGGTTTTGCTGATGCTTGTAAAAATTTGTTTTAAGACAATTGCATACAATACTACTCAACCCAGGGCCGAAAGGAAGTAATCACAAATTACTATAGCTAAGCTAACCATTGGTCCAGTTGCTGGTGACGAAACTTTTCGCAAGTTGAATTGTGGTATTGTATTATTGTTTTTGATTATGACTTGCATGTAGAGTTCGTGTAATGCTTCTCATCGTAATTTGTCTGGTAATATTCCCATCACATTGGGTACTATACCGTTAGCTTCATACATAAAACATTAATTTTCTACTTTTTTATTCCTGTAAGTAGACGGACTTGTACACCTTGGAATGAAGTTAATGCAGGATTTAATTTTGATAAAAGTAAACAATAGAAGCAACAAAATCAATACGAATAGAAAAAATGTAAGTTGGTGCAATTGGCGGTATGGTCAGAGTGGAATTGTTTTAATTTAATAAAATATGTGAATTATATTTTCAACAGCTCGAAAGCAAATAAATCTTAGTAGGAGAGAACGACCAACCATTAGCAGAAATGGTAGCGCAACCTACATATTCCACAAAAGCCCATCAATCCTTAAACAAATTTTAATATATAAGAGAAGTATGAAATAAAAAATGTATTTGTAGATTTCCGCCGTTTTTAAACATGATGTCCCCAAAATGATGACAATGTATGCTCAATTTATGAAAAGTAATATATAGATCGCTTAAAAAAGTCGAAATTAAAGCCAAAACTACAAATGGCTAAAGTTAAACCTCTAACTACAACATTAGTTCCTTTTGATTGCTTTAATTTTAAACTAGCATTTAATGTAAATTTTTAATTATCTCTGCATCTATGCAAAAATAAAACGAAACTACGGGCATTTATTTCAAAACTAAAACAAAATGGTTTATTTGAAAAACTTTTTTGATACTTTAACATAATGAAATGTATATATTTTTTTGCATTTTTCGATCTAACTACACAACATAGATTAAAACATAAAAAAAATTTTTTCAACTGACGTAAAGCACATTTATCAGCAGTACATTTGGCAATCCGATATTTTCTACCGAAAAACTTATACGGTAACACGAACACGTCGGCCATCAGTTAATTTTTCGGGTTTGCTGAAAATTAAAAATTTGATCCCATGTACAAGTTAAATGTTAAAGCATAAAAAATAACATAAATTTGGCAGTTTCAGATTCTTATCCAAGTAGTTCCCTTATTTGTAATTTTGGCACCGAATTGCTAAATTGTTCAATTTCAATACGCATCATATTATAGTAAACCAACCACACAGCATCTAAAGACATATTCGAGTCTAAAAATATCGCACCTGCAACAGACTCGAAAACATCACCTAATTGATGCCTTTGGTATTTCAACGTCTTCATAATATTAACCTCTTCGTTTACAATAGTTTCGTTACGACCTGAGACAAGTGTCTAAAATATTTGCGGTTTTCATGCCTTACAGCTAATTACGCAAATACGGTATTAACTAAAGCAGATCTCAAATCGGTTAAGGCTCCAGGTGAATGCTGCCTAGGGTCTTCATACAAAAGCCTTATCAAATAATCCAATACAGCATCACCCAGAATTCTAAACACAATCTATTGGGAGTATGAGGCATAAATAATGGCTTGCAACAAGTACGATCTTCCGCGGAATTTACATTTCAAAGCTTGTTCAAATTTCGTATAACCCAGCGCTTCTACACCATTGGGTGTATGGTGTAGCAGTGGAGATTTGAACGAAGTCTAAGAGCCATAAACAGTAACAATAGTCTGGAAAAGTACTACTAGGTTCACTAGCTTCTTTAGCATCATATGCTATACTCCAAATAAGGTTTCAACGCAATCAGCAACAGATTTATCTAAACGAGAAATAAAAATTAGTTTTATTTATTTCAAATATATTTTATTTATATTTCGAGTTTTAATGAACTTACCTGGAATACTATATTTTTTCTATAAATTTATTTACTGTAATGTGTTATGTTAAACACACTCACTTTAATTACATTATTTTGTTAGCAAATATCAGTTATAACGTAAATCTTATTTAACACACATATTTCAATTTATAATACAATTAACTGAAATAAGAACGCGTTAATTTGTCCACAGAAATTTCAATTTGTGACAATGAATAAGCAGAAATAAATAAAGAAAAATATACAACGTGTATAAGGGTGACAGCATATTATATTAATATAGTTGTTTCCTCTGAAAGTGGTTGTAAAAATATTATGAAAATTTCTGTAATTCACAAAGAAAAATGTAGATGTCGCTAGTGTGTGTCTGGACTGGTTGGACGGTGGTTCAGGTGTATATTGCGAAAGTCAACCAATGTAGCCATTGGGTTCATCTGATATTCCTGGCGAGGCAATAGTTAAAGTACATTGCCCAAAATGTGTTGATGTTTATACACCAAAATCATCACACGGGTGGTGCGTTTTTCGGTACTGGTTTTGCACATGAGTGTGTTATTTATGGTGCACCATGGCATCGTTCTAAAAGGCCTACTAATTAATTTGTTCCAAGACTTTATGGCTTCAAATACAAATATGGCTTATCAAATACAGCTGCAGGCAGCACCCAACTTTAAAATGCCAATACGAGTGATTAATAAATTAATATATAGCATAAAAAACAATTATTGAGAAAGGAAAAGTCGGAGATTTGTTGTAAGGAAAACGTATTTTAGAAAAACTCAAAAAAGAACTAAGTTATTGCGTTTTGCACATCATCTTTTACCAATCCACCTCATTGCTAGTTATGATTATTACGATGAAAAGAAAAGAATTCTTTGTGATAAATTATTTTATAAGTAAAGCTGTTTTTCTATGTTAAATAAAAGTAAAAATTCCTATTATATATATTTGTTCCTCTTTTTATGTATGGCTTATTTGTTGCTCGTTCCAAATGATTAGTGTTACAGAATATTTCAATTATTAACTGATTTGACAGTTCATTTCGGTTTTTATACACATTTCCAATGAGTCTCTTGGCTAGAAATTAATTTGCTAAAAACAATAGAAAAGTTCTGGAATGTTATCGATCAAACTATGAGTGATACAACTATAGATATGGCGCAGATGGAGATTTTTGTATTACAGACAATGTAAATAGTTGTATCATTTTAACTGTTCTTATACATATTGTATGTCTTATTAAAAACTACGTCCTTTACAAGATCTATATCTTCATTTCCTTCGGGTTCTTCAACGTGTATATATTCAACAGGTTCAACAACTTAAGTCTTCTACCATATCTTATATAACTAAGCAAGATAGAGCAAAAAATGGCTTTAATTTTAAATCATCTACAATTAAAGTTTCATAAAAATGCGTTTTTCTCGAAACAAAAAATCCAATTTTATATGAAAATTTCTTATAATTGCGTTTTTCTCGAAAACTAAGCAGGGTAGAGCAAAATGTGCTTTATTTTGGGATCACCTACATATATTTTTGACCACATATATTTTTTTTATTTAAAAAAATGCGTTTCCAATAATTTTGATAGCGATCGCCCATATTTCACCCACATGACATATGCGAGCTGTAGTCTATATATAGGTTTGTATGGACTAGCCAGTGTACATAAATGAAATGTACAGACCAATAAAAATATAAAACTCATACAAAATTCCTGTCATTGTTTTTTTTTTTTCATTATTTAGAACATTTTTAACAAATATCACAACCCTGGTGCTTTCGTAAGTAGAATTGTTTTTAATTAAATAAATTTTTACATGCTTGTATTTATTTTATTATGAATTCGGCCTTAAATATTAATAACTGAAGGGATTTAAGCTTCTTCACGAAAGAATTTCGTTAATAAAGTTGCATATCTAGTCCTATATATAATTTCTTACTTAAAAATCTATGTGTTTATTTTCTCTAAGTATATTTGGATTTTGTAATGCTTTTATTTTTATTCTTTGCGTGTATTTGGGTATGTTCAGTGAATAAAAATAGTTAGTTTTTCTGTGCAACTCTGGTAAAAACGGTTATTAGTTATAAACCGAAAACGTTATAAACCTCTAATATACATGTTTCTTTTCTAAATTAATATTGATTGAAACGATTTTAAATAAACTTACCTGTATTGTATCATTATCATCGTTTTGGTTGGTGTTTTGTACATGTTTTCCTAAAAACTGTAAATTTAATTAGTAAAGAGTATTATATAGGTATTTTTTTTAAACTTACCCGTTTGAAGCTGGAGAAAATTCTCAACCATATTTTCTTATTATTTGTAAACCTTATGGCATTCAGATCCCCTAAATGATGGTTTAATTTTCCAATTATCATTTCGAACTTTGCATGCGAGCTGTTGGTGGTGCCAAAATCATTGGCGTCAATTAATCCCTCGTCCCATGCATCGTTGAAACTTTGTATATTTCAATTTTATATTTTCTGTAAAAAAATAACACAAAAATTCTTACTATATATAAAATAAATGCATTCTTATTATATTACTTACCTCTCCATTCTTAATTTGCTTGGAATTTTAAGTCTGTGGAATGAGAATAATAAATTATATAGTTAATATAATTAAATAAATTTTTACATCACTTTCCTTTATTTTTTCGGTTTATAATTAATTCCAGTTAGAAAAAAAATAACCGTTTTTACCAGAGTTGCACAGAAAAACTAAGTCTGGGTTCAGACAAGGCAATTTTTGTTGCGGCAATTTTTTGCCATTCTCTTTTAAAGTTGCCTTAATGTTCACACAGAGAAATTTGTTGCCGCAACTTTTTGTTTTCTTTTGCTTTCAAATTCTTACATTTTTGACAGTTTCTTTTATTTAGTTTGTGTAAAAAGAATTTATTATTGGTTCAATGTGAAAAATCATTTTTGTTTGAAAAAATGGAAGTCAAAGAAAAATGAAATAATAAAAAAAATAATAAAATAAATGAAATAATAATAATAATTTTTCACAGCGAAGAAAAGAATAAAAAGAAATGTCAAATAATAACTTCGTGTTTATAATTACGAATTGCAGAACAAAACGAGTTGCCGAGTACAAGCAACTCCGTACCAATTACCACTCTTCTTTCCCCTCTCTCCTACAAACTCAAGAATTGCGCAACAAAAGTTGCCTAGTGTGAACTCGGACTAACTATTTTTATTCACTGAACATACCCAAATACACGCAAAGAATAAAAATAAAAGCATTACAAAATCCAAATATACTTAGAGAAAATAAACACATAGATTTTTAAGTAAGAAATTATATATAGGACTAGATATCCAACTTTATTAACGAAATTCATTCGTGAAGAAGCTTAATTCCCTTCAGTTATTAATTAATATTTAAAGGCCGAATTCATAATAAAATAAATACAAGCATGTAAAGATTTATTTAATTAAAAACAATTCTACTTACGAAAGCACCAGGGTTGTGATATTTGTTAAAAATGTTCTAAATAATGAAAAAAAAAACAATGACAGGAATTTTGTATGAGTTTTATATTTTTATTGGTCTGTACATTTCATTTATGTACACTGGCTAGTCTATTTATACCTATATATAGACTACAGCTCGCATATGTCATATGGGTGAAATATGGGCGATCGCTATCAAAATTATTGGAAACCTGAAAACGCATGATTTTTTTAAATAAAAAAAATATATGTGGTCAAAATTATATGTAGGTGATCCCAAAATAAAGCACATTTTGCTCTACCCTGCTTAGTTTTCGAGAAAAACGCAATTATAAGAAATTTTCATATAAAATTGGATTTTTTGTTTCGAGAAAAACGCATTTTTATGAAACTTTAATTATAGATGATTTAAAATTAAAGCCATTTTTTGCTCTATCTTGCTTAGTTATATAAGATATGGTAGAAGACTTAAGTTGTTGAACCTGTTGAATATATACACGTTGAAGAACTCGAAGGAAATGAAGATATAGATCTTGTAAAGGATGTAGTTTTTAATAAGACTGTGACGGTGATCAGTTTTGCTCTTCACTGTAGCAAAAGAATTTCTGGTACAAGCAGAAATAAGAAAGCAGAAAAAAAAAATAATAACCTTGATCTTGAAATTATTTTCAAGTTCAAGTATGTAAATGTAAACAACACCTTATATGGTAATATGTTGATGGAAAAATTTTTTTTTTGTTCTATTTTTGCAAACTGATTTATGGTGCGACTTTTTTTAGTCTCTTTGTTGTTTTATATGAATTCATGATTATTCATGTATGTATGGGTTAACTACAGCTTGCAATCCTTCTCGTTCTCCCACTTGGTTTTCAGCTATTGGTATTAGCTTACCCCTTCATTCACTCAATAATCCCAGTTACTCTCTCTCTCCTTTTAATATGAGTTGGTATAGCAGAGCAAGGTTTTAATATAAAGATGATGCGTTTATTGTAAAAGATATAAAGAGAAAATAACAATGTTATACAAAAGGCGGTAAAATGTGCTTGTATAATATAAACAAAGAAACAATAGCAAAGTTATAATTATGTAACAAAGTTTAGATTTACAGGATGACTCCAATACTCCTCCCTAATCTAGGATTTGTTACTGGACACCCAAAGCTTCACGGAACCTTTCAAACTTTGTCCTATCAAGGGGTTTTGTAAATACGTCTGCAACTTGTTGATTCGTACTGACATATGTAAGTTTGAAATCTCTTGTCAAGGTATCTTGAATAAAATGGTGGCGTATATCAATGTGTTTAGCCTTTGGATGATATCCACCACCTGATGCGATTGATATAGCACTTTGGTTATCACAACCAATTTTCAAAGGTACTTCAGTTTTGTAAAAATGTGATCTTATTCCGTTCCACCATATTGCTTCTTGAACAGTTGACGAGAGTGCAATATATTCGGCTTCACAGGCTGAGAGTGCAACGGTTTGTTGCCTCTTTGAGCACCATGATATGGCTATAAAAACATAGCCTGTTGTTGACTTTCGGTCTTCAAGACTTGATGCCCAATCTGCATCCGTATAACCAATAACGTTGCATTTGTTGACATCTTTCGTGGATGTGTAGTATAGTTTTAAATCTGATGTTCCACGTAAGTATCGAAATAGATGTTTTACAGCAGACCAGTGACGAAGTCCAGGGTTAGCATTATAACGACTAAGTTTATTCACTGCGAAACAAATATCTGGTCGTGCACATTGAGACAAGTACATGAGACATCCTACTGCTTCCTGGTACGGAATATTTTGCGTGTTCTGAATATCTTCATTTGTTGTTGCACAATCACTTTTAGATATTTTCTCACTTGCATTCATTGGTGTAGTAACCGGTTTTGCATTTTCCATTCCAAATTTTTCAAGAATGTTTTTAATGTAAGCTTCCTGATCTAGAGCTAAGAAATTTCTCCACGAGTTATTCTCATTCCAAGTATGTGAGTACCTGCACCTAGATCTTTCATATGAAATTTTTGCTTAAGAAAATCTTTTATTTCTTTAAGCCAATTATCATCATTGCAAAATAATAGAAGATCATCCACATAAATAGCTGTTATCAAAAGTTTTTTGTCTTCAAGTTTGTAGAATAAGCATGAATCATATTTTGATTTGTTCAGTCCAAATGACTCAAGAGCATTGTTCAACTCCTGATTTCAAATTCTACTTGACTGTTTGAGTCCATACAAAGCCTTGTTAAGGCGACAGACTTTTGATTGGTTGTCTTGCTCTACATAAAGTGGAGGCTGTTCCATGTAGATCTCATCCTTTAAATGACCTTGAAGAAACGCTGTGACGGCGTCCATCTGTTCAATCTTGAGATTCATCTGAGCGGCGATTGCAAAAAGGTATCGCAGGGAACTATGACGTACGACAGGGGAATATGTCTCCTCATAGTCTACCCCCTTTCGCTGTGAGTACCCTTTTATCACTAATCGCGCCTTGTAACGATCTATGGAGCCAGTTATGTCACGTTTTGTACGGAATACCCACTTACATTTGATTGCCTTACGGTTTGGTGGCAAATCTGTAAGTGACCACGTGTGATTTTCCATTAACGATTGGTACTCCTCTTCCATTGCCAGCTTCCATCTATCTGAATCCGGTCGAGATAACGCTTCTTTTACTGTTTCTGGATCTTGTTTAGTTGACTGAAATAAATTTGCGCCAGTATTTGATTGATTTAAAAATTAATTATAAGGATACTTGCCTGTGTTAATGCGCCCCTCAACGCTGAGCTTTGACACTTGTTGATTTGAACAATCTGGTCTATTTTGTTGCGATGGAGGCGCTACGGGTTCAGAAAATCCGGCAAAATCGTCTTCTGCTGACGACGATGAGCTTTCTTCTGTTGTTTCAGCTGAGTTGTATTCATCTGACGAAGATAAATCTTCAGTTTCGGTTATAAAATCGTTTAATTTGACTGGTTTCTGTTTGTTTCTTTCACTGCGTCTTAAAGTTGGCAAATTAGTATGATTTGTTGTATCGGATGATTTTTCAATAAGATTCGGTTGATTTAACGTGTTCGGCTCGATTATATTCGGCACGATTATGTTCGGTTGGTTTGTATTTTCCTCATCAGTATACGACGTATCATCAATGAGATTCATACTTATTTTGTTAGGTTTTTTTTTAAACATTGATCTAGTTGGGCATGTAGCAACACTTTTACCCTCATCAATATATGAAACATTTCGGCTTTTGAAAATATTTTTCTTATTAACATCATAAAGGCGATAGCCTTTTGTATGTTCATCAAAACCTGTCATTATACATTCGTGTGCCTTAGCATCCCACTTTTTACGATTTACTTTTGGTATATGTACCATAGACACAGTGCCAAATACTTTTATATGCGACAAGTCCGGCTTTCTTCCACTCCATGACTCTTCAGGGGTTATACCTGTACCTTTCGATGGTGAACGATTCAGCAAATATACGGAGTAAGCTACTGCTTCAGCCCAGAATGCCTTTGGTAAATTTGCATCATATAGCATGCATCTCGCCTTTTCAACAATTGATCGGTTGTTCCTTTCGGCAACACCGTTCTGTTCCGGCGTGTGCACGTTTGTTGTTTGGTGATTTATGCCATTTTTCCTGATGATTTGTTGAAAAGATTTATTTAAATACTCTTTCCCATTGTCTGTGCGTAGAGTTTTTAATCTCTGTCCACTTTGCCTTTCAGCAAAACACAGAAAATCTTGAAAAATGTTAGCTACTTCAATTTCGGTTTTTGTTTTCAAAAAATAAACAAAAATTTTACGTGTCTTATCATCTATCAGTGTTAAAAAGTAACGTTTTCCACCAAGAGACTCTTCTTCCATCGGACCACAGATATCGGAGTGCACTAACTCCAGAATATTAGATGCTCTAGTAGCATTTTTATTAAATGGTAGCCTTATTTGTTTACCAATTGGGCAAATTTTACAATCGCTTGTGGTTGTAGCCTTGGTTGTGGTTGCAAACTGTATACCAGTTGCCAAGCCACTTTGAAGTTTCTGTAAACTATTGTTGTTGAGGTGTCCCATTCTTCTATGCCACAATTCCTGACTAACCACAGAACTGCATGAAAACGATTTATCCTGTGATATTGGATTACAATTTAGCTTAAATAAGCCATTAATATGGGAACCAGTACAAATAATTTTGCCACTAGGATTTACAACCTCTACACCACTATCTTTAAAAACAACTGTATGACCTCTTTTTACGATTTGACTTACCGACAGCAAATTTGTTGACAGTTCGGGTATGTATTGAACATTATTTATTTCAATTAATGAATCGTTGCAGTCTGGTCGAAGCGCAGTATTACCAGTTGCCTTAATTTGCATTGTGCCCTTATTGGCAGTTGCCACTGTACCACCCTCTACATGCATATTGTTAAGGAAATTTGAGTTTAATGCCATGTGGGATGTGGCACCCGAATCAACATACCAGTCACAAATATTTGTGTTTCCTAATGTTGATAACGCAACGGCTGAAAATGCATCATAACTCTTCTCCTTATGGCTGTCCGTTTGTTGTGTTGTTTTTGTACGGCAATATTTTGCAATGTGACCAAAATGGTTACATTTTCTACACTTTGGGCCTTTCTTGTTTGCCTTTGGCGGCATTTGACGATTGGATGTATGAAAAGCAGAATTTTCGCATGCATTTGGTATTTCCTGCAATAATTTTATTTTAATGCTGTCACCACTGATGCTGATTCCAGAATTTTCAAGTGCCATTATCATTGGACGGTAGCTTTCCGGCAGTCCGGCCAACAAAACAGAACCAATCCACTCCTCACTAATTGTAAAACCAATACCATTCAGTGCTTGAGCTGTTGTCACAATTTCATTAACGTAAACGTCCATGGATTCACAATTTGCAAGTGATGTAGTTAAAAGCTTTCGCAAAAGTGCTACTCGACGTGTTAGACCACTGTCCTCGTAGGCATTTGCTAACTGTTGCCACAACTCTTTTGCTGTTTTAGCATTTTGGATATGAACGTAACACAACGGGTCTATAATAAGTGTCAACTTACTTCTGGCTCTTCTGTCTTGATCTGGATTTATCGGCGTCTTTGGGTTTCCCTCTTCATTGATTTCGTAATCGATGGTAGTAGTCCAAAGATTGTCTAAATCCAGATAAGCCTGTGCAGCAATTTTCCAGGTTGGGTAGTTTTCTCTACCAAGCAGCCTGTCGATGGCCATACCACTTGTACTGCTTTCCGACTTCGACATTTTCACCAAAAAAAGTTTATATATTTTTTTTTTTTTAATTTAATTGACTTTTTATTAATTTAATTTTCCTTATTTTATTTAAGTTTCTGGGACCATAACCTATAGCAGAGCAAGGTTTTAATATAAAGATGATGCGTTTATTGTAAAAGATATAAAGAGAAAGTAACAATGTTATACAAAAGGCGGTAAAATGTGCTTGTATAATATAAACAAAGAAAAATAGCAAAGTTATAATTATGTAACAAAGTTTAGATTAACAGGGCGACTCCAATAGTTGGTATTGTTTTTTTTTTTTTGAAAAGAGTGAGATTATGAACGAATGTCTGTATATCTATGTGTATTATGGATACCGAGAGGAAATGTTACATAATGACATACATAGGCTATTCAATGAGTGGTTGAGCATATATAATATAAAAACAGGTTTTATTTTTTT
The DNA here is from genome assembly GCA_963682025.1 of Cordilura impudica. Classification (NCBI taxonomy): domain Eukaryota; kingdom Metazoa; phylum Arthropoda; class Insecta; order Diptera; family Scathophagidae; genus Cordilura; species Cordilura impudica. Next base: position 242,660,394 of record OY821517.1, on the reverse strand, counting down.
TTGGTTGCGCTGAGTGAGGAAAGAAAAGGTTTGTATAATGAGGTCGTTATGAAGATGACGCAAAAATTTAAAGGGGTTGAGTTTTGATTGTCAAAGAATAAAGGTTACGGAAAAACCTAAAATTAAATTTAAAAAAAATTTAGTTTTAAGAAAGTTTGAAAGTAAAATTTATAAACACTGTAGCAAACTTAATATTAAAGAAGAAAAAACTAAATACCTATGTTTAAGTTTGAAAAAAAAACCGTTTTAAATTTAAGAAAACGAAATAAAAATCAAAATGTACAATTAAGTATATATAAATATTGTTTAAGTATATTGATTCAAGCTGGGGAGTCAAGTGTTGGCGGTGGTGCAATAAAGTCGTGCAAAACTTGTAAATTAAAACATAAAAAAATACTGCGTTAAATAAAAACAAAATTGTGGAAAATAATTGAAAGTTTTACAAAAATAAATGTTAAGAAAAGAACAGAATTATAAATAAAAAATAAAAAAAAATAAATAAAAAAATAAAACATTTTTGTCGGTCAAAGTGAAAAAAAAAATAAATTAATTCAAACTAAAAACAAATTACTAGTTTTACAAGAAATAACTTTGCATAGTATATGAAAAAATTTAATTACCATTTTAAATATTTCTTTTTCAAACAAAATATAATAAAACAAATATACTAACAGTTGTTGTTCGGTTTCTATTAATTATATTTTTTTTAATATTTGCGTGAAAAATATTTAAACAACCACCAGCTACTCAGAATATTAAATATATTAAATAAACAATTCATAAGAAAACTAAAAACTCAAACGTAAAAAAAAAAAATTACAACTATTCATAAGTTTATGTTAAATTATCGTCAATACCTATAAAATAATATCATCATTAAAATTATTTTGTTAAATCTGCAATTAATGCTCATCTTTATTAATACGAAGAATTCATCGTAAAATTTCAATTGAATAAAAAAAGAAAACTTAACTATGGCCAACTTTTTCCAATGGCGAGACACAACCACGGCGTCCGGCGGCAGCAGCTTCATCGGTACAACCACAAGGCGGTAATTTTATTTATTAATCCTAAATTGTCCACTTAAAAATTTTTGTACAATATAATTATTTTTCTAAATTTAAAATTTTTATTAAATTTAAAATGTTACCAAATTAATAAATTTTTCTAATTAAACTAAAATTTTTACTACGTTAAGAACTTTTATAAATTTAAGCTAAATAGAAATAAATTTTGCTATATATAAAATTTGGCTAAAATATAAAATTTTTACTAACTATAAAATTTTCGATTATAAAAATTTTCTCTTATTGTAAAATTAAACTAAAATAAAACATTTCGAAATGTGAATTTCCCTAAATGTAAAATTGTCTAATTATAAAGTTTAAACAAAAATTTTTCTAATGCTAAAATTAAGCCAAAATTAAATAGTGCTAAAATTCTAAATGCTAAAATTAAAATTTTTTCTACTATTAAAAATTTTCCTAAAATTTAAAAAAAATTTTCCTAAAATTTAAAAATTTTCCTAAATTTAAAATTTCCCTAAAATCGAATTTTGCTAAACTTAAAATTTTTGCTATAATTAAAATTTGTCCTAAAATTAAAATTGGGCTATAAATAAAAATTTTTCCTAAAATTAAAATATCCCTAAAAATTAAAATTTTGCTAAACTTAAAATTTTGCTAATGATTAAAATTTGGCTAAAAAAAAAAAAAAAAAATAATATGTTGTTAAAATTAAAAATTTTTCTACAAGGTAAAATTTTGCGATAATATAAAAAAAATAATAAAATAAATTGTGATAATTATAATTTAAATTTATAACCTTAAAATGAAGGTTAAATAAAAACTTTTGTTAAAGCCAATGTAGAAAACCAAACCAAATCTTTTCATTGCAGTGGGTTACCTCCAAGTAAGATGGAATATCAGGTAACATGGTAGGGAGGGCAAAAAGGGGCATAACAGCTAGTCCCCACCGGAAGGTAAGTATGCCATCCATCCATCCATTTAGTATCCGTTTTTTTGACAGTTTTTTTTATAAATCGCACGTGAAAATCTGTAGTGCGGTTTCCCTGGGCCTGAGCAAGACCCCACCCATCCGGCGAGCTAGGCCCCTTCGCAAGCACGTGCGACCAGCAAAGGCTCAGGGAAACGGAAGCGGAACTTCCACCACCGCCGCACCATTACAAGACATACAATATGTATAAGAACAGTTAAAATGATACAACTATTTACATTGTAATACAAAAATCTCCATCTGCGCCATATCTATAGTTGTATCACTTATAGTTTGATCGATAACATTCCAGAACTTTTCTATTGTTTTTAGCAAATTAATTTCTAGCCAAGAGACTCATTGGAAATGTGTATAAAAACCGAAATGAACTGTCACATCAGTTAATAATTGAAATATTCTGTAACACTAATCATTTGGAACGAGCAACAAATAAAAAGGCATACAAAAAAGAGGAACAAATATATATAATAGGAATTTTTACTTTTATTTAACATAGAAAAGCAGCTTTACTTATAAAATAATTTATCACAAAGAATTCTTTTCTTTTCATCGTAATAATAATAACTAGAAATGCTGTGGATTGGTAAAAGATGATGTGTAAAACGCAATAACTTAGTTCTTTTTTTGAGTTTTTCTAAAATACGTTTTCCTTACAACAAATCTCCGACTTTTCCTTTCTCAATAATTGTTGTTTTTGTGTGCTATATATTAATTTTTCACTCGTATTGGCATTTTAAAGTTGGGTGCTGCCTGCAGCTGTATTTGATAAGCCATATTTGTATTTGAAGCCATAAAGTCACCGTCCAACCAGTCCAGACACACACTAGCGACATCTACATTTTTGTTTGTGAACTACAGAAATTTTCATAATATTTTTACAACCACTTTCAGATGAAACAACTATATTAATATAATATTCTGTCACCCTTATACACGTTGTATATTTTTTTTATTATTTATTTCTGCTTATTCATTGTCACAAATTGAAATTTCTGTGGGCAAATTAACGCGTTCTTATTGCAGTTAATTGTATTATAAATTGAAATAAGTGTGTTAAATAAAGGTGCTATTACACGAAATGTTTTTTACATATGTACTGTCACTTTTTTTATCCATATGAAATTCCTCATGTTTGTCAAAATTGTCTTTTACATACGATTCATAATTTTTGCTATCACACGTGCATATGTATTTCCGTATGACATAACCTCTAAATGTAAACAACAGCTGATTTAATTTGTGAATTTACAAAAATTTATTGTTAAAAAAAAAAGTTATATATTTTTTAATTGTTAATTAATACTACACAATTTATTTTTCTTTCAATATTAATCTTTAAAATTTACTGTTTTTCTTTCGCCACAAGCAGTGTTGTATTTTCATATATTTGTCATACAAAAATAGAACCTGTTCTAATTGAAAAATGTACTTGTGACTTTCCTCATGTATTGTACATAAACAATGTTTCATATGTATCACACGATGTGTACAACTTTTGTTATGGGAAAATTTGACAGTACATATGTAAAAAACACATCATGTAATAGCACCTTAAGATTTACATTATAACTGATATTTGCTGACAAAATAATAATGTAATTAAAGTGAGTGTGTTTAACATAACACATTACAGTAAATAAATTTATAGAAAAAATATATGTGTGTGAAGTTATCCCAAGATTTTTATCCCAAGATTTTTATTTTCTGCAAGTGGAACTTAAGTGGATCGTAAAAAAATGAAATATAATCAACCAAAAAAGAAGAGTTGCCCGCGTATTTGAACATTTTGATACAATAATCAATTTCACATAAATTTAATTACACATTTTATAAATCAATTTTCTCAGCTCCTCTGATGATTCTGAATATGTGATATATACCGATCGATTCTACTCGGCCTCTGGAATATTTTGGTATATGCCCCATATTGGGCATTTGCCTAGATACCCTACAATCAACAAATGATTTTTATCCAAAAAAAAAAAATTAATCGCAAAATTAAAATTTATTTTACGAAATTCCTGAGATGATTTCGTATATGTGACATATACCAATCGATTCTACTCGGCCTCTGGAAAATTTTGGTATATGCCCCATATTGGGCATTTGCCTAGATACCGTGATATTTGTGATATTTCCGATGCAGAGTTTTGTCTTAATGAAGATGAATATAAAAATGCCGTGGAATCATATTCTGTATATTCATCGAATACGCGACTTTATGATGTAAGAGAAAAATATAAGAATTTTAACAACGTTTGCATTATTAACTTTAAATCTTTATATGAAACAAAAAAAATTCATACTTTGAGAGCATATTGCACATTTGACGATTGCTGCAAATATAAATTTAACATTAATAAAATTAATAAAAGAATTAGCGTTTATAGGAATAAAAATATTTGTGTCATCCGGAGAACGAAATTTGTAATGCACAACAAAGGGGCATCAAAAGTGTCGTGAAACAGGCAGAGATGCTTTACAAACCGTCAGTTGTTCACTACAATGAACAATTTTTAAAAAAACCGATCGAGTTACACAATCTTGGCAATCCAACGGAGGAAGTAACAAAATGTGCTTCCAGAAAAATTCGCAGCAAAGCTTTGTCACGATTAGACGAACACTCAGATCCAATTATTGACCTCTATATAATGGAAAAGGGAGATTATAAAAATTATATCCATTTTAATTTTGCGATTAATTTTTTTTTGGGATAAAAATCATTTGTTGATTGTAGGGTATCTAGGCAAATGCCCAATATGGGGCATATACCAAAATTTTCCAGAGGCCGAGTAGAATCGATTGGTATATGTCACATATACGAAATCATCTCAGGAATTTCGTAAAATAAATTTTAATTTTGCGATTAATTTTTTTTTTTGTGATAAAAATCATTTGTTGATATGGGGCATATACCAAAATTTTCCAGAGGCCGAGTAGAATCGATTGGTATATGTCACATATTCGAAATCATCTCAGGAATTTTGTAAAATAAATTTTAATTTTGCGATTAATTTTTTTTTGGGACAAAAATCATTTGTTGATTGTAAGGTATCTAGGCAAATGCCCAATATGGGGCATATACCAAAATTTTCCAGAGGCCGAGTAGAATCGATTGGTATATGTCACATATTCGAAATCATCTCAGGAATTTCGTAAAATAAATTTTAATTTTGCGATTAATTTTTTTTTTTGGATAAAAATCATTTGTTGATTGTAGGGTATCTAGGCAAATGCCCAATATGGGGCATATACCAAAATTTTCCAGAGGCCGAGTAGAATCGATTGGTATATGTCACATATTCGAAATCATCTCAGGAATTTTGTAAAATAAATTTTAATTTTGCGATTAATTTTTTTTTGGGATAAAAATCATTTGTTGATTGTAGGGTATCTAGGCAAATGGCCAATATGGGGCATATACCAAAATTTTCCAGAGGCCGAGTAGAATCGATTGGTATATGTCACATATTCGAAATCATCTCAGGAATTTTGTAAAATAAATTTTAATTTTGCGATTAATTTTTTTTTGGGATAAAAATCATTTGTTGATTGTAGGGTATCTAGGCAAATGCCCAATATGGGGCATATACTAAAATTTTCCAGAGGCCGAGTAGTATCGATTGGTATATGTCACATATTCGAAATCATCTCAGGATTTTTTTTGGGATAAAAATCATTTGTTGATTGTAGGGTATCTAGGCAAATGCCCAATATGGGGCATATACCAAAATTTTCCAGAGGCCGTGTAGAATCGATTGGTATATGTCACATATTCGAAATCATCTCAGGAATTTTGTAAAATAAATTTTAATTTTGCGATTAATTTTTTTTGGGATAAAAATCATTTGTTGATTGTAGGGTATCTAGGCAAATGCCCAATATGGGGCATATACCAAAATTTTCCAGAGGTCGAGTAGAATCGATTGGTATATGTCACATATTCGAAATCATCTCAGGAATTTTGTAAAATAAATTTTAATTTTGCGATTAATTTTTTTTTTGGGATAAAAATCATTTGTTGATTGGAGGGTATCTAGGCAAATGCCCAATATGGGGCATATACCAAAATTTCCCAGAGGCCGAGTAGAATCGATTGGTATATGTCACATATACGAAATCATCTCAGGAATTTCGTAAAATAAATTTTAATTTTGCGATTAATTTTTTTTTTTTTTGGATAAAAATCATTTGTTGATTGTAGGGTATCTAGGCAAATGCCCAATATGCGGCATATACCAAAATTTTCCAGAGGCCGAGTAGAATCGATTGGTATATGTCACATATTCAAAATCATCAGAGGAGCTGAGAAAATTGATTTATAAAATGTGATAATAAATTTATGTGATGTAATTGATTATTGTATCAAAATGTTCAACTACGTGGGCAACTCTTCATTTTTGGTTGATTATATTTCAGTTTTTTTACGATCCACTTAAGTTCCCTACAAGAAATGAATGACTGAAACTTACACATAAACAATTTTTGTACAAACACACTTGCAGTTTTTTTCTATTAAAAACATATGACTGTCATTGTTGCTGTTGTAGAGTTGTTTTTGTTAAGGTTTAGGAAAGGTAAGTAATTAATTAAATTAAAAATTCAAGTTAATTTTTGTTGAATTCGTTAGTGCCATTCTCAATTGTGGTGGCACGTCCCTCCATTATACCCTTCCACGATTTATTTTTTGCTGGCGTCTTGTGGCCTATTCCTGTTGGATCGTTTACTTAAAGATATTGCTGTAGAATCTTCACAAACTTTCAATCTAGAAGCTTTTATACCTCTTAGGAAACGCATTTGTGTAAAGAATTATATTGTGCGACAATATGTTATATCCTGGATTTCGATTGTGAATGCTGTACCAGAAAATAATATGGTCATCTATTTGATATTATTGATGGACTTTTTATGATGTTTGAAGATAATACACAAGAAATACAATTGTGTGAAACTACGCTGGCACAGTTTATTCAATCGATTCGTAATGATTACAGTTCATGCGCATGGAAGACACTATAAATGCACTGACATTTTATTAAAAATTCTAGCTATAAACAAAGTAAATCTTCCTTGCAGTATTTTACACTAATCCTTATATCTATCTTTCAATTTATGCCATTCTGGAATATAGTGTCTGGAATATGATGTTGATAATATGAAATGAAATTAGTTTCTTCAAAAGAACAAAGATCTCAGAATATAGAACAAATTGATTTATGGATGTATTATCACAATATCTCTCACACCGTTCTGTACAAACAAAGGTAGCAGTATTTGAATGGATACATCATTTACTCATCAATTTTCCAAATGAATTGTATCAGGTTTGGCCGAAATTGTTAATTCACAACACTCAAAAGGTAAGCTTTAATATAAATTGTTGAGTTTGGAGATGTTTCGAGTGAAAAGTTGTTTAAATATCTGTTTTAAGTTAAGCCCATTGTCCTGTTTCAACATTGTCTCAAAGTTATCACCACGTTTCGGAATTAGTGATATTGTTGTGTTTTTGATATTTAATGTTTATTTTGAATTTGATTTTAAATAAAATAAATAAATAAAAAAAAAAATAAGTCGTGTTTCATTATAATCAAGCGTGACCGGTCAATGATGATGTATATATCCATCAAATGTGACCGGTCAACGATGATATAAATAGCTATCATCGTTGACTACTAAACAGCGGTAGAGTGAGCAGTTCAGATATATATTATATGGTTTACATACTTTCATAGGTTAGAGTAAGATGCAAAATCACATGTACATAAAAGTTTCGGTCAGTTTTGGCATATTTGCCTTAATAAAATGATAGAAACTTTGTTCTACGCGATGACCGACACTTCAGTCAGTAGTGACGGTCATATCATCGGTCAAATGACCGTCACTGTTCTTGTAGGGTTCCACTTGCAGAAAATAAAAATCTTGGGATAACTTCACAGTCGTAAAAATATAGTATTCCAGGTAATTTCATTAAAACTCGAAATATAAATAAAATATATTGGAAATAAATAAAACTAATTTTGGCTTAAGTCTCGTTTAGGTGCACCTCTCCGATCCGTTCCAAATTTTCACCACTCGGTCCACTTCTTAATGCGATTCCAGCAAAATATTTTTTTTTTGGCGGAACCCCATATTTCCCGAGTTATAGACCTCCAACGTGAACAATTCCAATCGGACTTTAGCAATATATATATCATATGAAAGCTTATTGAAGTACCTTTAATTTGATATCAAAAAGTTCGAAATCCATTAACCCATTATGGACCAAAATAATTTTCTTTCTTTTTAGGATGCAGTTTTTTGTAAATAATTAATTTTATTTCAATAAAACGCTATTACAACAACAAAATATATGTTAATTAGTACATTCATAGGATTAACAGCTTTTATTTAAGATATTGTTTGACCTTTTAACCCTTTGTAATCCGGAGATATTAGGGGTACAACTTTGTATTTTTTATTGCACAAATAACAAAAAACCATAACACTAAAAACAACACTTTCTTACAAAATTCGATTTTACAATTCTAACTAGAAATTGAAATTTTTTTTGCTACATACATATTTTGTCCTCTTAACCCCTCCAGGACCGAAGATATTATTGACTTTTAATGAGACTATTATGAAAATTTTGTTGGAAAATTCCCTTGTGACGTACGCAGAAAAACTTTATTCAGCGAAGCCACCTGCCGTATCCTACTGGAGGAGAAAACCCTTAAGCGCGGCCGCAGGCCGCCACGCAGAAAAACTTTTGTATGCAAAGCCAGATTTCAATACTTAACTTTAGTGTCTCCGGGAATACATAAGACAAGATAAAGCTATCATGGCCTTATCTCACATGGTATTAAAGCATCCCTTCATTTCTTCTCCGCCCTATTATGAAAATTTTGTTGGGAAATTCCCTTGTGACGTACGCAGAAAAACTTTATTCAGCGAAGCCACCTGCCGTGTCCTACTGGAGGAGAAAACCCTTAAGCGCGGCCGCAGGCCGCCACGCAGAAAAACTTTAGTATGCGAAGCCAGATTTCAATACTTAACTTTAGTGTCTCCGGGAAGACATAAGACAAGATAAAGCCATCATGGCCTTATCTCACATGCTATTAAAGCATACCCTCATTTCTTCTCCGTCCTATTATGAAAATTTTGTTTTAAAAATCACGCGATTTTCATAACCCCCAAATCAATATTAACACTTCAAAAAAACAACAACAATTAAGAGTCAAAAAGTCATAATAGACACCAAAAAATAGCTTGTGATCCCTACTTTTATTGTAAATGTGCAAATACATACCTTATATACGTAATTTCGTCTGATAATTACAGCTTTTCACAAAAAACTCTTTACCAAAAATGCACAATCTTGAATAGGTTCACAATGGGTTAAAGGATTTCGAACTTTTTTTACTTTGAAATAAAGGCAATTTAATAAGCTTTCAAATGATACATGTATTGCTCAAATCCGATAAGAATTATTCAAGTTATATCGAAATCAATGTCAAAACTTTGGAGGTCCATAACTAGGAAAATATGGGTTTCCGCCAAAAAAAAATTATTTTCTAAATCACCTCAAATACCCCTATTTCCAAAAAAAAAAAAAAAAAAATCGGGGTGGTGCACCTAAACGAGACTTGTTCCCTAATTTTTATTTCTCGTTTAGATAAATCTGTTGCCGATTGCATTGAAACCTTATTTGGAGTATAGCATATGATGCTAAAGAAGCTAGTGAACCTAGTAGTACTTTTCCTGACTGTTGTTACTGTTTATGGCTCTTAGACTTCGTCCAAATCTCCACTGCTACACTACACCCAATGGTGAAGAAGCGCCGGGTTATACGAAATTTGAACAAGCTTTGAAATATAAATTCCGCGGCAGATCGTACTTGTTGCAAGCCATTATTTATGCCTCATACTCCCAATAGATTGTGTTTAGAATTCTGGGTGATGCTGTATTGGATTATTTGATAAGGCTTTTGTATGAAGACCCTAGGCAACACTCACCTGGAGCCTTAACCGATTTGAGATCTGCTTTAGTTAACAATACCGTATTTGCGTAATTAGCTGTAAGGCATGAAAACCGCAAATATTTTAGACACATGTCTCAGGTCGTAACGAAGCTATTGATCGTTTTGTGCGTATTCATACGAAAAGTGTTTATAGTATAAACGAAGAGGTTAATATTATGAAGACGTTGAAATACCAAAGGCATTAATTAGGTGATGTTTTCGAGTCTGTTGCAGGTGCGATATTTTTAGACTCGAATATGTCTTTAGATGCTGTGTAGTTGGTTTACAATAATATGATGCGTCCTGAAATTGAACAATTTAGCAATTCGGTGCCAAAATAACAAATAAGGGAACTACTTGGATAAGAACCTGAAACTGCCAAATTTGTTATTTTTTATGCTTTAACATTTAAATTGTACATGGGATCAAATTTTTAAAATAAGCTTTCCAACGATATATATATTGTCGAAATCCGATACTAAATAACAAAGTTATACACTGGTCAATATCAAAACTTTGGGTGTCCATAACTCGGAAAATAGGCTTGACCGACAAAAAAAAATATTTCCCTGGAATCACGTTAAAAAGTTTTATAAGTGGTAACAATTTTGAACCAATCGGGGCATCGCCCCTAAACGACTTAAGCCCCGAAAAAAGCACCACCCGTGTGATGATTTTGGTGTATAAACATCAACACATTTTGGGCAATGTACTTTAACTATTGCCTCGCCAGGAATATACACGTGAACAATGTCCGAAATCTCCAGTTTGATATTTTTCAATAATTTGTGCAATGCGTTTGAACGGTAGTATAAACTGTGTACCTCATACCACATTTTAATTTACAGCAGGGCTGCACAAAATACACGCAAAATAATAAAACAATAGTCATTGAACACACCCCATCATTTACATAGGCTACACAAAGAAGTGAATATATCTCGAATTTTACCTATTAATTTATGTATTATAATAAGAAAATAATTTTATTAATTAAATAAAGATTTCGAATTTTTCCAGAAACGTGCACGCAAATTTATTGCACGGAAAACTTTTTATATCCGCCTATGCCTAAGCTTCAATTTGACATGCCGTGCTCCATGGTACGAAGCTTAGTTTGTCTAAAAGGTGGGTCTGGCCAAAAATAAATATTCCCAGTTTGTCCAGAAACGTGCTGGCAAATTTATTGCACGGAAGACTTTTTATATCCGCCTATGCCTAAGCTTCAATTTGACATGCCGTTCTCCATGGTACGAAGCTTAGTTTGTCCAAATAGTGGGTTTGGCCACAAAAGTAGAGATTCCCAGTTTGTCCAGAAACGTGCTGGCAAATTTATTGCACGGAAGACTTTTTATATCCGCCTATGCCTAAGCTTCAATTTGACATGCCGTGCTCCATGGTATGAAGCTTAGTTTGTCCAAATAGTGGGTTTGGCCACAAAAATATAGATTCCCAGTTTGTCCAGAAACGTGCTGGCAAATTTATTGCACGGAAGACTTTTTATATCCGCCTATGCCTAAGCTTCAATTTGACATGCAGTGCCCCTTGCTACGGAGCTTAGTTTGTCCAAAAGGTGGGTTTGACCACAAAAATGAAGATTCCCCGTTTGTCCAGAAACGTGCTGGCAAATTTATTGGACGGAAGACTTTTTATATCCGCCTTTGCCTAAGCTTCAATATGACATATCGTGCTCCATTGTACGACGCTCCATTGTGCTGGAAGCTTCCTTGGAGTATCCCGGCCCCAATAAATCCCAATAAAAAACAAGACTTTAGGTTCTATAAATGTTCTAATATTTATTTATGTATTATTCCTGTTTAAATTAGTTATCCTAAACTGGAGAATCCACTCCCATAAGCATTGGAATACATTTTAAAAATTTCGCGTTGCCAACTATTCATTTGAAATTCGAGGCTATTTTTTCGAGGCTATCGGCACGCACGTATGTTTCCTAGCTAAAATCTCTGTGAAACGCGAGGTCTTTTCGAGTGTTGAGATAAGAAATTTGTGGAAATATATAAAATTGCTCCAATTTTACTACATATTTTGCTTGTTTTTGTTTTGATGTCATGTCATTCATGTGATGATGAGTTAAAATATACATTTAATGAAATAGTCAATTAGGTACAAGCTAATAGCTAAATAAATAATGGCAGATCGTTTAACGCAATTGCAAGACACTGTTAATTTGGTAAGTATTAGAAAACTTAAAAACTTTTCCATATAAATGTAAATTTTATTTGTGCAAATAGCAAGCTGAGCATTTTTGCAATGCTATTGGTATTATACAACAAACCTCGTATCCGAGTAAGTTTCCAAATTTTGATCGCACCGGCTCACAAACGCCAATCCAGAATCCTCAACAAGAAGATTATGCTCAATTATTTGCTCAACTCATTTCGAGATGTGCAAAAGATATTGATACTCTAATCGAGTCACTGCCGAATGAAGATAGCTCGACCGAATTACAAAATCAAAGTCTCAAACGTCTAGAAAAAGAAAATCAAGAAGCTGCCGAACGTCTTGAAGAAATTGCCCTAAAGGGTGAATTACTACTAGAAAAAATACAGAAAGCGTTAGAAGATATCGCTCAAGCTCAATTGGACATGCAAATAACAATGAAGAACAGCAGTAATTGCAATAGCAGCTCCGCCAACAGCAGCAAATAATAAAATAGATCTAATTTGATTCTTAATTAAAACACGAATATTCATAAAACAAAAATATTGCCAAAATATATTTTGCTATTACCAAATCTTTAATTACAAAGAAATCAAATGATTTATAATCCTAATTCTCTTAAAAAAATATAAATATTGCCGAATTTCATATGGTAATTTATGATTACACAGAATTTCAGAATAATTTAAAAAGATGTAACTAATAATGAAATCATGATGAGTATGAATTTGGGCGTCAGCAGTAAGAATAACATTCATTTCAATTAGGGGCTTATTGCAAAAACTATAAGCCACAAAATAATGCAATAAACGACTCAAAATCATACTGCAGATACTTGTAATAAGAGGTAAGAGGACACATAGGAATCCGTTGATGGATAAGAACAACAGTGGATATCACTGTTATTTGAATTTAATAGCAGAGCCCCTTCAAGGAATTTAGAGAAAAAAGGAAAATATGATCAAAAACCCGTTAACAGTAAAAGCAAAAAAATTGTCTTTTAGAGGTAAAAAGAGTGAAACTAAATTAAAGTAAAAAATTGAGATAAATAATAATAATTTAGATAGTAATGGGCAAAGGTAAATAAAATTAAGTGTACATAAAAATAATTAAAAACAAGAGTGTTAAATTCGGCTGTGTCGAATATTTGATACCCTCAACCTGTCTTAAACTCAACATAAACAATGTTAGGATCTGGTACAACTTTAATAATGTTGCCGATGCTTAAACTTTAAATTCGAATACCATTTAAATTTTATATTAATTGCCAAAGGCTAGTTTCTATTATATTTTCTTGAAAAAAAAAAAAAACAATCCTGATGTCTTCTATAGAAATACATAGTTAATTACTATTGTTATGATTTCTATAACAATGTTTTGAACGCTTAGAAGTCATACGTTATTTAAATAAAAAAAAAATGTATCGACTAAAATATATGTGTCAGAATAAGGCAGTAATATATATTTTTTAAAGAATGTAGTAATATATTTATTAACCTTTAACTATGGAGGTGAAGTTTTGGGACAGTGACGTGGTGGTAAATTTTACCTCTCAGTTCGAATCTAACTCTCTTTACGAACGGCTGTGTAAAAAATCAAAGCGCTTAGAGTACAACTATTTAAAATTAAAAACAAGTGTTTATTTTTGTTTTTGCAATTGCCTATTCTTGATCTCATTTGAACTCACGTCGTAGACAATCCAGCTTTAAAACAGGAATAAAAATTTTGCGATGGCCCGAGGGGCCAAATCTTCATCAAAAAGAAAGCTTGTGAATAAGAAGATGACAAAACTTCCTCCGGGTTTTGTTAACCCGAACATGGCGTCAACTTCAAGCAACAGATTTAGCCTGCTTGCTGGCCTCAATGATATGGACGTAACTCCCGTATCAAATATTAACGATGTTAAGGAACACAAACCTCCACCCATTGTTGTAGAAGCTAACGCTTCATTTACAGAAATACAAAAGCTGCTTGGTAAGGATTGCATTTTCAAACGTACTTCAATTGGTACCAAAATTTTTGCTCCTAGTAATAAAATGTACGAATGCTACAAGCAAATACTTAAAGAGAATAAGATGGAGTTTCATTCTTATGGCTCCAAAGAAAATAGGTTATACACCACCTTTTTACACGGTTTACCCCGCATAAGCTCTGAGGAAATCTCCAAGGAGCTAAAAAACTACAACCTATCCCCCTCTTCCGTAACTGAAATAACCACCAAATTCAGTTCAAACAATAATGCAGTTTATAAAGTTCAATTTGTTCGTAAAAATTTTAATCCAACTGCTTTAAAAAATGTACGAACAATTTCTAATATAATTTCTTGGAAAAAATATAAATCGAAATCCAAGAACAAACCAACTCAATGCTGGAACTGCTTGATGTATGGCCATGGCGGTGAACATTGCCATCGAAGTGCTGCATGTATGATATGTGCAGAACAACATCATACAAGTGTGTGTCCGTTTAACACAAATGAAAAAAGACCAGCTGTTTTTACATGCTTTAATTGCAAAAAACAAGGAAAAGAGAGAACTGATCACTCTGCAAACGATATCAACTGTCCGTTACGTTCTCTCTATTTGGAAACTAGAACAAGAGTTACTTCTAAAAGTCCGAATAAAAGCAGACAACAACAAAATAACTCATTTCAATTTAATGTGGGAGATTTTCCTAACTTAAGAAACAACAACACAAATTGTAACAATAACATCAACAATAACAGCAAAGCTACATATACTAGCCAGCTGAAAACAAACAACGATTTATTTAGCATTGATGAGCTTTTTGACATTTTCACTACAGCTATGGATGATTTGCATAGGTGCACTTCAAAAGTACAACAAATCAAAGTTGTAATGTCAATGGTAAAATACGCCCATGGATTATACTAATAATTTAAACGAATTCAAATTGCTTCACTTGAATGCTAATGGCATTTCAAACTTTTCTAAATTAAAACAATTTGAGATACTAATTGAACGAGAAAATATTAAAATAGCGTCTTTGAATGAAACATTTTTTTCAGAAAATCATAGACCATATTTTAAAAATTATTATTTATATAGAAGTGACAGAACAGATGCAAGAGGAGGAGGAGTAGCTCTGTTAATTCATAAATCTGTCGCTCATAAAAACCTCTTTATATCAAACACTTCATCAATCGAAAACATCTCAATTGAAGTTATTATAAATAATAGACCTATTGTTGTATCTTCATTATATTCACCAAGATATACCCATAACTTCTGTGCTGATATCTTGAACCTAACACCTTCCACCAAAGAATACATAGTTTTTGGTGACCTAAATGCCAAACATTGCTCTTGGAATTGCCGTTCAAATAATACTGCAGGAATCGCACTGAACAATCTACAGCAATCAAGCAATTTTTTTATACACTATCCTAATAGTCCAACCCTATTCCCCCATCAACACAATTCCGAAGCATCTACAGTCGATATTATTTTAAGCAATACCGCTTTGAATATAGACGTAAAGACAATGGATTACGAAATACCATCAGACCATCGCCCCATTATGTGTACACTTAAAAGATCAGTGGCCTCGCAGGTTGACCTCAACTATTATGATTATAGTGCAACCAACTGGAACATTTATATGAATTTTTTAGAAAATAAAATCACGTTAAATTCGGATATATACAATACCAAGGTAATAATTGATCAGGAAATACAAAAATTTATAAATGTAGTTTTTGAAGCAAGGGATGCGTCTACACCTAAAATAACTTCACAAAATAATTTCACATTACCAGAAAGTACTGTGAAATATATTAAACTAAGACGAAGCTTTAAAAGAAAAAGCCAACGATCTTCAAATATAGCCGAGCAAACTTTTTATAATCAATGTACTAAGTTTCTAAGTAACATGATTGATAAAAGTATTAATTCGGAACGTAATAAGAAATGGTGTCAATTATTATCCAATTTAAAACCAGGTGATAAATCATTTTGGAGAATAAGCAGGAACTTGCGAGGAAAAGGAAAAAACCAAATCTCTCACCTTGAGGTTGGAAATACAAGGATAACATCTAATAAGGACAAGGCTGAAGTCCTGGCAAATACATTTGTCAAAGCAAATAACCTCACTTCGAATTACAACCACTCAGCTATAAAGTAATAAATACAACAATAAATAATTTTAAGAAGGAAAATCCCAGTTCTGAGTCAGCAATTTATACATCTCTAGAAGAAGTAATGAATATTGTCTCATCAATAAAACCCTCAAAATCTCCTGGTTTTGACAATGTTCCCAACCTGCTCTTAAAGAAACTACCACTCAAAGCTCTAAAATTACTGGTTATAATATTTAACAGCTGCATCAAACTCAACTATTTCCCAAACCATTTCAAAAACGCTAAGGTTATAGCTATCAACAAACCTAGTAAGCCAAAAAATAACCCAAATAGCTATAGACCTATTAGTTTATTAAGTAACTTAGGTAAAATATTTGAAAAAATACTACATTCTCGTCTTAGTGAATTTGTAATGACCAATTCTATAGTTGCTAAAGAACAATTTGGATTTAAAAAAGGGCATAGCACTACTCACCAAATAAACAGAATTAAAAATCAAATAATCACCAATAAAAACAATAAACGTTCAACGGGTCTAATATTGTTGGATATCGAAAAAGCGTTTGACACCGTTTGGCATAATGGCCTAGTATTTAAACTTCTTGATGCAAATATACCAAAATATTTATGCAAACTTATTTCAGATTTCATTCACGGCAGAAGCTTTAAAGTTGCGATTAATAATGAAACATCATCTCCAAAAACCATTACCACAGGGTTACCTCAAGGATCAGTCTTGTCGCCATTGCTTTACTCGATATATACATCCGATTTCGAAGTTCCGAAATATATGAAAGTTGCTTACTACGCAGATGATACTGCGTTAATTTCTTCAAACAAACTTACAAGTGCACTCTTGAAGAAAATGGAAAAAGGACTTGTTAATTGCAGTAAATATTTTCACAAATGGAAAATCAAAATTAATCCAAACAAGACCCAAGCAATTATTTTTCCGTTCAACAAATCTCCCAAAAGACTGCCAAGACGTCATCTTCATATTGGAAATAATACCATAAATGTACTTAATCATGTCAAATATCTCGGAGTTGTCTTGGACAAAAAGCTTACTTTTAAACAACATATTATGGCTACGTGTCAAAAAGCTATAAAATCATTTAAAGCATTATGGCCACTACTAAATAGAAGGTCATTTCTAAACCCCAAAAACAAAAATCTACTCTTCAAAAGTGTTATAAGGCCGATATTAACATACGCGTGTCCTATTTGGAGTGACGCTGCCAACTGCCACCTAAAACGCTTACAAATTATACAAAACAAATGTCTTAAAATGATAAATAAAAAGCCCTGGAGGTATCCTACAAATCTTCTTCATGAAGAAACAGGTTATGAAAAAATTATCGATTTCATAACAAGGATTAATAATAATTACTTTGCCAAAATTGAAAATTCCTCTTACCCACTGATAAGAGAATGTAGAGAAATAACGTAAAATTAAAAAGAAATCACCAAATTGAAAATTATATGCTTATAGAGGTCTATTATTTCTAATAAACCTTCTATAAGCATATAAATATTTTCAGATAGTATTTGAATTTATTAAATCATATAAAGGTTTTTTCCTCCCATTTTCCTTTAAAAATCATTAAAAAATAAAAAATAAAATAAAAACTATTTAATGTCTTTAGATCCTATATATTATTTGTTGCAATATCTATATGTAAAGATAAGATCTCATATGTAAATATCAAATTTGTTAAAATATGTAAATAAAGGAAGAATGTATAATTGAATTGAAATTGAAATTTTACCTCTTAATTTTAATAAAAACATTTCTTCATAATTATGTATTTGTTTTTTAAAATTAAGCAATTACATTTTTATTTAAAAAAAGGACATAGTTTTATGAGATATTTCTTAGGAAATAACTTACAGTTCAATTAATATTTTGTTCTTTGTTTGGAAACATTTACAGGCTACGAAAAAATATATCCTTATACAAGTAAAACACTTGGTTGTTTTTTTTAATTGAAAGTTTATTATCATCAGCACTATGTGCTTTTGTTTATTAATACTAAAAATGAATTTGATTTTTATTGCTTCGATCCAAAAAGACAAAAAGAACTGCTTTTATTTCTACATTATTATTATTTTTAAAGGCAACCAACAATTTGAATTTGCTGACTTTTAGAATGTGCCAAAATTAATAAAATTGCCAAACTACCTGACACCGCTGCTTTGACCATACGATTTTTGCATTTATGAAAATGCTGCAAAATTTATTTGACCCAAAAAAATATAATTCAGACAAAAGGTAAAACTATTTTGCAACTAATGCAGAAAATTTGAGTTGCTAAGGAACGAATACGGAAATATTGGTGTAAATTTAATTATGTTGAAATGTTGGGGGCGACGTGCCTTAACTTACATAATTATTATATTTCAATAAATATTTTATTCGTCTTTGTATATTATGGATAAGAAATAAAAAGATACAGTAAGGTCATAACAGTTTTCATTTAAGAAATTTTTTTATTTATTATAATTCATTCATAAATATAAAGGAATAAGAGACAAATTTAATATTTGAATATTCTTTTATTAATTCATGGTTATGCAATATGAAATTAAAATATATACAATCAGTAGAAAATTAAATTATAAAATAAATTCTGTATACATATATTCTTAATAATTTTTGTTTTATATTTATTTTTAGCTAAATGGACTTTGGTTTAACTACACAAACATTATTTTAATCCGATAAGTTACACTGTTATTTATTTAAATTGTTCAACAACCTTTTTAACTAACTTAAAAAAATATTTGTTACTAAATAATTTTTATTGATAAAAGAAAAAATATTTCTTAAATGTAAGTGTTACAAAACAACGAAAAAAATATAAATTGAATTTTAACAGTTACGACCAACGATTTTTTTTATGTTGCTAATAACAGTTAATGTGCAACTTTTTAAAATATTTTTTAAAAAATGGCAACTTTTTCGATTCCTAAAATTTGGATAACAGTTATTTTATCACGCTTGATCAACAAGAGGGTATTAACTCAAAAGTTTTAAAATTTCACTTTTGCAAGAACCCGACTAACATCAATATCTATACTGTTAAAATTTCAACGTATTCCGATTACTCTTTCATCTTGAAAACCACATTTGACCATTTTCGTGATAGTGTAGCGACTACCTTTATATCAACAAAAAGGTATTATTTTGAGTTAATACAAAAGTCGAAATAGAAATGCATAGTATATATTCATAAAAAGGTATTATTTTGATTTGAGCCTTTATTCAAGTTAAAAATAATCAAATTGTTTTATTTTAATTTGGTTGTATTTTGAGTTGATACTGTTTTGTTGATAAAATTTATTTTACTTTATCATTTTAATTCGAAATGTAACTCTTTATACCCTCCACTCCAGTGTGCAGAGGGTATATATAAGTTTATCATTCCGTTTGTAATAATTAGAAAAAAAATTTTGGACACCATAAAATATATATATTTGTGATCCTTATAACAACCGGAGTTGATATAGCGATGTCCGTCTGTGGCAATCACGATGACGGTATCAATCAGCCAGCTAGGGTGCTCGTTGACATAAAAAATGATTCATTAAGAGAAGTTTGCTATTTAAAGTCGTCCAAATCGGTCGATTAGGGCCCGAGATTTGAATGAAGGAAACGATCAGCTAGGGTGATCATTTTTAGTGAGAATGATTCACCAAATTCATGGGAAGATTTCTATTTCAAAAATCAATTAAATCGGTGGAACAGGTCCAGGGAAATCTCTGAAAAAGTAAAAAAAAAATGAAAAACATGATGTTTCTATATTGTTCTTGTTATTCTAAATTATTGCCATTCAGGAGTAATTAATAACTTTTCAGTACCGCGATTCTGTAACTTCTTTTAACGATAGTCGAATCGTTAAAATAAGAAAATTGCAAAATTATCAGTAAAATTTTTAAACGATATTCGCTATTGTTAAAGTCAGCTGTTGTTGTTATCTAAACGACAACCATGTTTGTGTTGTTTATTTAATCGATAAAAACTTAAATTTTTAGGTTGAAATGTCGTCATACATAAATAAAAATCATAAAATAGTGAAAATATTTTGCTTTTATTAAAAAATTTTTTTATATAAATAAAAAAATTAAATAGCATATTCAATTCATTATTTCATTTTCAAATAAATAAACAGAAATATTAGTAAACAAAATAAAGATATTAAACATAAACATAAAATCATCCTGTCAACCACGAAGTAATTTGTTTTTTTTCTATTCTTTGTGTTTTTCGCTTATTTTGACAGAGATGCCACTCGTTTACAATTTAAATAAATAGAAAAATAGATTTGTCGACTGTCATTAAGATGTATGTACTTAGTGAATCACTTAAGGTGCTATTACACGAAATGTTTTTTACATATGTACTGTCACTTTTTTTATCCATATGAAATTCCTCATGTCTGTCAAAATTGTCTTTTACATACGATTCATAATTTTTGCTATCACACGTGCATATGTATTTCCGTATGACATAACCTCTAAATGAAACAACAGCTGATTTAATTTGTGAATTTACAAAAATTTATTGTTAAAAAAAGGTTATATTTTTTTTTAATTGTTAATTAATGCTAAACAATTTATTTTTCTTTCAATATTAATCTTTAAAATTTACTCTGTTTTTCTTTCGCCACAAGCAGTGTTGTATTTTCACATGTTTGTCATGCAAAAATAGAACCTGTTCTAATTGAAAAAGGTACATGTGACTTTGCTCATGTATTGTACATAAACAATGTTTCATATGTATCACACGATGTGTACAACTTTTGTTGTGGGAAAATTTGACAGTACATATGTAAAAAACACATAATGTAATAGCACCTTTAATCCTTAGTGCAAACAACAATAGCTGTCGATATATTTTGCTATTGTCGGATCGTTGAAATTTACAGAATCGCACTACAGAAAACATTAATTTAAATTCAATGAATTTTAGAAAACCTCAAATGATATTTAAGAATTGCTAACATAATTGAATTGTTACATAAATAAACGCAATTTGATGAGAATGTTATATATATATAAATTTTCACAATTTTTTTTGGATGAAAATTTGATGTTTTTCTGAAAATAAAGATAACAAATTATTTTATTTAAAATGTTTGGGACTTTTGGTTTTTGCGTTTGGCATCCCTAATTTGATTATTTATTATTATAAATTTATTCTCTATGTTTTCAAAATATGGCAATATTTTAATAAAAAAGTTGAGAGAGCTTTTTTTTTTTTTTGGTTATTATTTTGTTACTCCATCCGACCTATATGGCCACAATGAAGAAATATTTGGCCAATTAAAAGAAACTAGACAGCCATCTCCAATTAGCACGATTTAATGCATATAGCCACCCTACACAACCATTACCTTTGCAATTGATGTTAGGGCGAGCTATTTAATTAGCAAAAACTAAAACGAGAAGTTATGTCATATAACCGGAAACGCATGCATATAGAACACGCATGCATATTTTTCCAATATTTTGTTTACATTTATTATCAATACTCAAACCGAGGTGGAGGGTATCAAAGATTCGGCACAGCCGAATTTAACACTTGTTTTATTATAAAATTGTTAAATTTTATTTTTTTTTTGAGTTGTGACACTTTTCATGAAATAATTCCTTTAGTTATAACCATTTTCATGGTATAGTGTGTATAATAAATTTACTTTAACATAAATACTTGCTGATAACGAAATCGATTGCTCATTGCAGTAATAATGAAAATATTTAAATTTTAAAAATTATTGTGTTTTAAAAAATTTACAAACAAAAAATAGTGAATATAAAGAACGATGTTAACAAATGGTTCAACGAAGACTTAAAAATACTCAAAAGAGAAAAAATTATTAAATACCAAATCGCTAAAACGGAAAATACAGAATCTGCATGGAATGAAAATAAATTATAAGAGATATGTATAAAAATAAAATTGAAAATGAAAAAACAAATATGTTAACAACAAAATAAGTAATTCCAAAGACCAGAAATAAATGTGGAATGAAATAAAAAACTTAGTACTTAAGAAGAATGCCAATGTGACAAAAAATGTGATGTTTAACAATATAGAGTATAAGGATGACTATCAAATCGCTACCCAATTTAATAATTATTTTGTCGATAGTATTAAATCAATAACGGATGCAATAGATTTAAATTTCGTGCAATATCTTTAATAGAATTTAAAAACATATGCAAATGCCTAAAGAACAAACAAGATTTTAACAAAGTCTCAATTAAGATAGTTTTAGATAATTGGAACATTATTGGTAAAAATATGCTTTACATTATAAATAAATCTTTCAGACTGGTATATTCCCTGAAAATTGGAAGTATTCTATGGTAACACCTGTAGAAAAAATAGCCAAAACAAACAAATGTGAAGAATTCCGACCAATAAACACCTTAAAAACATTTGAAAAAATTATAGAAAAAATTGCTAAAGAATAGTTGGAAAGCTATATGGAAGAAAACTATATGTTTTCAAAATATCAATCTGGTTTCAAAAAAAAATACTCATGCGAAACAACGGTAAACTATGTGATAATGGAAATAATGTAATAAAAATAATAAGATAATGGCAATTTTCTTGAACCTCAAAAGAGCGTTCGAGACTATCGATAGAGAGCTATTGATTAAAAAACTGTATATGTATGGTATCAGAGAAAATGAACTGCAATGGTTTAAATCATATCTGACAAATCGAAAACAAATTACAAAAGTTAATGGTGTTAAATCGGATAAAATTGATAATAAAACTGGAGTGCCACAAGGTTCTATATTAGGAGCACTATTATTTATAACATATATAAATGATATGCCCAATATGTTAAATAAATGCGAAATAATTCTATATGCTGATGACGCACTGATCTATGCTCAAGGAACTACAGAGGAACAATGTAAATATAATATAATGCATGATATCAACAAAATAAACAATTGGCTGAAAATGAACAAATTAAAACTAAATAAAAAAAAAAACTAAAATAATGGAAATAAACATGAACAGTAACACAATTTTTAAAATTAATAATGAAACAATTGAAAAAGTTAATCAAATAAAATATCATAATCAATAAAGACTTAAAATTTAAACATCACGTCGATTACATATGTAAGAAAATTGGAAAAAAATCGGCTTTTTTAAACGGGTGTGAAATAAAATATCGATAACAACGGCAATAAATATGTATAACACGATGATAAAACCTGCTACATAACAACGCAATTGGAAAGATTGCAAAAATTTCAAAATAAGGCTATTCGTTCTATTTTAAAATGTTACAGATATACTCCCATCCAAAATATGCTAGATACATTGAAATGGTTAAACATACAACAAAGATTAGAATTTAATACGTTGAATTTTGTCCAAAAGATGAAGATAGGTAATGCTCCAGAATACTTGATCGACCAACTGATGTACGTGGGAGAAGCTCAACCGTATAACTTAAGAAACGCGGAAAACTTTAGATTACAAAGGGTGACAACAACAGCAATGCAAAGATCTCTCTTCTTCAAGGGACTAAAAATATATAATACGTTACCTAACTATGTCAAATTAGAAAGAAATGTTAATGTTTTTAAAAGAAATGTCATACGATTTTTAAGATATAATAACACAAATCAAGAAGTTGTATAAGAATTGTTAAATATTAATTATTAGTTTTAAATTAAAGAATAATAAATACTACTAACTACTACAAAAAAAAAAATATTGTAAGAACAAACAACAGTTAATTAAAATTTATTGTGACTTGTCCAATATACAACACTATTCTGCGTCTTTGCGGTTAGAGGCAATAATAGTTACAGCTCTGCAGATGCATCCAGCGATCATTCGAATGACGATTTCAATCCGTCGTTAGTAAGTCGAAGCAGTTCTTAGGACGTAGAAATGCAGGAAGAAAAAACGTACTAATTATAAAACAAGAAACAGAAACGTCAATAAAATTTGAGAAATTCAGGATATTCATATACTTTGCTATCTAATCCTACACGAAAAATAAAAGTTCTTGCGAACTACTTGTGGAGAAAACTTCCGTTTTACGTGCAAAGAAAAATAACAGAATATATTGGGATACAAGTGATTTACAAAGACAGAGGGAATTCATTTCTAGTCACATAAAATAAATAAGACCCAAATATAGACATTCAAGCTCTCAAAATTACCGTATTTTTAACAACGCCTTTTTCTTGGAAATGGACTCAAAACTTATCTGTGTATGCAAATCATTTTTTAAAGCAACTCTCGCTGTAAATGATAAAGTTATTGCAACAGTAATTAAAAAAAGAGCGAAGAAGGAATTGTGGAACCTGATTATCGTGAAAAGCATAATAAGCTCAAGAGTGTTAGCCTAGAAATCAAGGATGGAATAAGGCAATTTATAAAAGGTATTCCTAAAATTGAGTCCCACTACTTACGCGCCCAAACATCCCGTGAGTATATAGAGAGCGGTAAAAGCATTGCAAACTTATACAAGGACTATGAAAATAACCATTTAACAACCGGAAGTTCCGCAGAATATTCAAAGAAGAATTTAATATTTCATTTTTTATTCATGGTGTCATAGAAAATCAAGTAAAAAGACATCTTTTAAGCAAACCGATATATACGACAGATCAATACATCACATTAATAGCCACCGCTAAAAAGACTGGCATACCATATAAAGTTCATGATTTAAAGCATGACTGATTTTAAGAGCTTACAAGAGCAATGGGGCGAAAATTTTGTTAAAAATTATGCCAATGAAAAAGTTAACTGCCATATTTTCAAAGTTTTGCGTGTAGAATACGAATATTTTTTAACTCGCAGTAGTATATCTGAAATTAAGAACGTGTATTCAAGATATAATACTACCTTGTTAATAGAATATCATAACAAGGTAAGATAAAAAAAATTCTGAAACTTTATTATCGGGAAGTTTCAAAAAATTGTATTAACTCAAAAAATAGATTATTTTTTCAAAAATATAAAAGAAAAACAACGAAATATATTTTCAAATGGAATTTGCTTACTATGATGTATTCGGATTTTCAAATTCTCTTAAAATGTTACCACAAAAAGTTTTTGACCTCTACTGAAAATTTTAAAATATTTAGTTAATACCCTCTTGTTGATCAAGTGCGATGTATATATTTAAAGAAATAAAAGAGATCATAGAAAAAAATTCAATTGCAGAAAATACAGATCAAACATTTTGGAGATTTTATTCGTCAAATTCTCTGTTTGAACACTGTGCGCATATACGTTTGCTGCAGCCCACACTCATTGGCTTACTATATTGCATGCACCATCTATATATAATTATTTCATCACTCATTTCACTTTCTGCAATCACGTGAGTTTTTGAATTTGACATGATCTGCAGACATAAATTGCATATCATCTAACATAAAAAAATGAAATAATTCGAATTTCCTACAACACAACGGATGAGTGGTAAAAATAATTCGTGCATTGCTCCGCTGACGCTATGCCTAGCTCAGCCAAAATACCGCTGAATTTTAACGATTACAATATGAGAAGATACTTAGAGAATTAAATTGATTGTCATGTTTCAAGAACTCGAAGTGGCAAATAAAATCTAAACCCAGATTGGGCGTCAAAAGCTATAAGTTTTCCAAACCATGAGTTTTTGTTCCATTCCGTTCCCTACCACACTGGTAACTAACTATCTTCTCAGCACGGCTAAGGCTCGTCGCGCTTGGGCTGGTGTTCGTTGTAGGTAAGGAATAAGAATACAGTCATAACGTACCAGTGTTTACCAAAATTTCCAAAGCTCAAAGTCAAAATGTGTGGGGCTTCGATAGTCCAAGTCAAACCGATAAATAGTTTCAGATTTAAGTCTGGTGGCAGCCCTCCCTCAGAAACAAATGATACCATTCCGTGGTAACTCGCCGTCAAAAAAAATATTAGTCACCCCTAAACGCATTTACTTCACAACACAAATACCTACCTTCAGTTCCTTAATTCTTTATTCAGCCATCCTTCAGTCTAAATACACTAGAACAATTTAGATAGCATTTTCCCTAAAAGCATGTTCATGTTTATTTTATACGTTTTCTTAATAAATAAAAGTAAGGCCTATTGCTATGTTGTAAAATTATGGTTAAGTATAAAATTTTAGAACTACTTAATTATACGTGAAGAAATACCGAGATCTTAGTGGCGGACGCAGTCAGCGAATATTTTCCAAATGTAATCAAAACCCTAATAGCGCTATTTGTGGGATTTCAGAGCAAACTCGGGCGTCCTTACCTAAGATACCGATTTACATATCTTACAATCATAACCTAAGTGTTCTAAACAAATTCTAGAAAATATATAAACTATATCTAATGGACCTTAACTAAACGAGTGGACCTATAAACCGTAATACAATGATTAATATAAATTTGTTAAATCGCTTTGAGCAGGGCTTTTACTAAAGATATATAAATATAAGGTACGTAAATTGAATTAGCGTCATAATGACATTGGACTACTTTACAAATCTGACGTAATGTTCTATTATTGCGACTTAGTTCTTATATAAAGGCAAATATAAATTGGAATTGCTAATAATCGTGATTATTTATGAAAGAATTCAGAAAAATTTAGTTATATTTTGAAATTGTTAAAATTCTGCAAAAAAAAAAAAGAATGCTTACCTTCACAATCTGCTATTAGTGTCATTTCAAGTTTCACTTTAACCGAAACAAAGTCATCGTCAAACTGCATTATATGCCAAAAGACATAAAGTCAATTAAGCCAACCCCCACCACAAGACGATAGTTTTAAGGAATGTCCCCTCTTCATGCTAGAATAGTTTTATGGAGCATATTCTTAAATTGGGTTATGATTTGGAATTTGGTCCGTTAGGCGATACAGTGAGAAAAAACAAAGAAAAAGAAAACAAAAAAAAATTCAAGAAAAATATCTACAGCTAGTCCTCATAATAGACCAACCAAAACAAAAAGGAAACTCAAGTGATGGAAATACTGCAAGATTTTTTTTCCGATCCAGAAACTGCAGTATCACAGGTGTAGATCATGAATTAATAAGACGATTTAAAATCATATTACAAGTTCTAGCATGCAGCAGAAAGATAAATGCAAAAAAATTTGGAGAGTACGCCAATAAAACAGCTATAATTTATAATGAAAAATACTCTTGGAGATATATGCCATCCACAGATCATAAAATTTTGTACCATGGGGAATAAATAATTCAAAACAATATACTACCAATAGGAGATCTATCTGAAGAAGCGCAAGAAAAAAGGAATATACACTACGGATTCTTTCCCGAGCTCAAGACAAGAAAAATGTCCAGATGTTGCAGATGCAGATGTTCAGATCAACGTATGTCCAACATTCGACAAAAATGGAAAACTACTTCTATTGAATTAGACGAAGAAGCTAAACAACTCCTATAAGATGAAAATCAAGGCTATTTAGATGTAATGTGGTTTATTTGAGCTGTGGGCACGTAGATGTTGCCGGCTTGAACTCGTCGGTGTTGGGGGATTCTTTAATGCTCATTATCATTACATAATTTAATAATTTTTAACGTGCCTTTTTCTTTCAGGTTGGATACGTAAAGTAGAACTTTGAACGGAAATTGTAAGCCGGAAAGTAGACGGACAGACGGACACTATACTGATATAAATTTTTTTTTCATGTTTATTTGTTGGATTGTAGGGTATAGCTGTAATTACCCATATGCAGCCCTCCCTCGTTATGTATCCTTAGACACATCCTGTGATGTTCGATTTTGAGCCTTATTTCCTTTCGAGCATCCCTACTAAGTATCTCTCCATATACTTACTTACATACTCAACCTATCAATAGCTTTAGCAGATAGACATAATTATTGACTAGGATTAATTAGTTATTAATATAACGCAAGGATTTATTAATTTCTAGTATTTTGATACATTGAGTTACATATGTCTATCTACAAATATGTATATTATTACAATGTTTTTTTTCTTTTTTTACTTCAGTTATTATTAACTCTTCTATTATTATTTAAGGCAAATTTAGTTTCATTTTTTTTTAAGGATCCATATACGTATATACTAAGCTGTTTTTTTTTTTTTTTGTGTTTACTTAACATATATATATATCTAACAATTTTAATAGGGTTTATTTATAATATATTCAATTCTCGCTTATTCCTTCCTTTTATTTTATGTTATATACTTTTCTCTTTTTAGTCTTATAAATAATACTTGACTTTCAATTATTTTATCAAAATTTAATTTAGATACATTGTTTTAAATTATTTTAAATTAATCCACGATAGTTTTAGTTATAACAATACTGAGAATATTGGGATGACAGTTACGAAACGAACACATTTAGCCGGGATTTTATTTTTGGTAACACTAGGACGGACAATATTGAAATTATTTCTCATATTCCTCTTTTCAATTTAATTATGTAAAGATTTTTATTTTTTGTTTCTCAGTAGGAAATATGAAGGTCTGGGCACCTTTTATTTTGCTTACCGGTTTGTGGGGTATTATTTCATTAATAAAAAAGGGGTTTTGTTTTCTCTGCTAGTTTTAGCTGTCCACCGTAAGATATGTCACCTTTATATTTG
The DNA here is from genome assembly GCA_963682025.1 of Cordilura impudica. Classification (NCBI taxonomy): domain Eukaryota; kingdom Metazoa; phylum Arthropoda; class Insecta; order Diptera; family Scathophagidae; genus Cordilura; species Cordilura impudica. The sequence goes on along the minus strand of OY821517.1, from coordinate 242,631,471 downwards.
TCTCTGTTATACTTATTCACTGGTTGTGGCGCCGACTACAGACAATTTGTTCCTATTGGCTTCCAACAATGATACATAGATGGTGTTACAATTGGTATTATAAATTAATCCTACCGACTCAAACCCTAAATGTGAGATAAACCATGTTGGTATTTTTTTTTTAAATTTATTTTTGGAAAATGTAAGAACATTGTAATAATTAAATTTTTACATTCAAGAAACGTAATCTTACCCTTTTTCTCGTGTAATGGGTGTTTAGATTTCCTTAGAAGAATGGATTCCAACCTTAAATTCCTAGTTTCGAATGCACGTTTTGCGATGAAATATATAAAAAATTTCTTTTCCTGCTACACTGATTGTGATTTTCACATGAAGATCGGCTTTTCGCAAATAAACGAGTTTATCTTTTGACAACCGCGTGTAGCGTTTATTCTTCAAACGTCGGTTTGCACAACCCGGTTTTTGAGGAAGGATTTGATATTGGCAACCTTAACCTGGGCAAACTGTCAGATTTTGATGTTTAACAAAAACAGAAGAAAACACAAAGTAAAGGAAGTACCAGAATAAACTAATATTTTTTTAAATCAACTAGAATTCCCTAACGTTTTTGATATTAAATGGTACTAAAACAATAAAATTACACAGAAAAAGTATAGCAAATATGAATTGTGCAAATGACGATAAAGGTAAATCAAGCATATAATAATAAAAGAATGATTGTTTTAACATACATGAAACTTTTTTAGGTGGCCGTCACAAAGCCAACTATTGGATGCGGAATTCCTGTAGTTTCGATAGTTGGGGAATAAAAATTACGGACACCGATTACGTTATGAGCTAATGTGTTTTTTTCTTTTTTTTTAATATTTACGCATATTTTCATAGTGGCGTAGTTTGATGACGACTAACTTCATGACGAAGAACAAGTATTTGTGTAGACTATTATTTTTTATCGGAATCAACTTATTTAAAACTTTTAAATAGGGTTGTTAACTATTGAACTTTCTTTTCTTTTAGCGTATGTGATGACACTTGTTCGTGTTGTTGTTCATCTGTTTGAATGGTGTATTTTTTTGTACAAAGCAACATTAAAATATATAAAAGGCTAACACACGTAGATAGGACCATGAATCTTTGAACCGGCTATATTTGTACTGTATGTATGTTTGGTCCGTATTTATGGTGGGTGATATTAAATATCAAAATTTTAGGTGTTGGGCGTGAATGTTGCGAACTAGTTTTCCATTCAGATCCTCAATTTCATAGATATTCTTATCTGCTTTTATGGCTTCAACACGAAAGATAAATTCCTTAATGTCAACTAATTTTCCTGTCCCGTCAAATCTTATCCCCCATTTGTCTAAATCATATACATTAAAGTTTCTATTAGGATACCATGTTGGGTTTTGTTCATGTGGGTAATATGAAACATTTTGCTGGGGTAGATAATGTGGAGGTTGAAAGTTTTTCGGAGGTCGTTGGTTATATGGATTGTTATGATTGTGTTCTTCATTATTTATATAGGGTGGCATTTGATTATTTAGATCATTGTTAACATGAATAGGGAGGCCAGAAGAAGGTGGTGGTACATTAGGATGAAATCCTGGTATATTGAAGTTCGGTGGCGGTAACCCTTGCTGATTTAAACCTACGTTTGTAAAGTTTACGAAATCATGATTTTGTTCCCTTTCGGCTCCTCCATCATAATGTAAGTCCTGTAGCATTTTCTTTATATCATTCATTTCCCTTAGCATTTGAGCATTACATGCGCCTATAGAAGCTGAAACATAGTCCTCTAATGTTAGGCCATCTTCATTTATTATAGTAGAAGGTCGAATTCTTTGGTTTAATCTTGTTTAGTGGGAGCACTTGACTTCTAACTTTCTGTCTAATATTCTGGGCAGTTAGGCTACTATATAAAGGAGATGAAATCGAGTCGTCGATTAACATTTCTATCTGGATCAGAATTCAATTGGTTGTTTGTCCATACTGCTCCTACAGCATTTGAATTCACTACTGGGGTGGTCTTAAAGGTTGAGAATTATTAGTGTTCACGATCATTCACCACATTTTATAATAATCTTTTTTTTTTTTTTTCATATTTATTAATAACTAATATTGTAATAGCTCTTATTAGCACTTATTACATTTTTTTTTTGAATTTGTTAATTATAAACCTTGAATTTCCATCGCTTATAATAACTAATCTGGTATTATCACTTATAACTCTAAAAGTGTAATAGATTAAAACCCCTATTTTTATAAGTTAAAATGGCATCCCTGTCCCCTCCTTTCTATCCTCGTTTTGAGCGGCATTTTTTGTTATGGAGCCTTTTGCAAAGATGACTCGTTATTTATTATTATTACTCGTCTAGCACTCAACGAAGTCATCACCAAAGCTCGGATCGAAGATAGAACGGAGATACGCCATATTGGATTGATGTTTAAAAACTTACCTTAGATTTACTCGATTACTAAGCTGAATTAAAATACATATAAGTTTACCAAATTATATTATAAATACATGGTTTGGTTATCACGATTGATCATACATTAGTGTGTACATTTAATACCAACCAAATAATTCCTACATTCACATACATTAGTATGTACTTATAAAAAGTTCATTTTCTCCCACAACATTAGTCAATTAGGATCGACTGATATTACTGTTCTGTCATGGTCTATTGTTGGGTTACTTCCTGGATGAGGTGGTTTTTTGAATTATTGTCCGTCGTATTCTTACTGGAGGATCTCAAGCTTTCACTTTAACTCATATTTAAAATTTTTGCTAACTTTTTCATAAACGACAAATAATATTTAAACAAAAATGACAAGAGTATTAGTAAATGAATGTAAAAATAAGAAAAAATTTAAGAGGAATAGGAAAAACGTATTTAATTGGGCAATATGTTAATTGACAAATACTATATATTATAATTATGTGTTAAACAAAGATAAAATTAACAAAAACTAAGCTACAAAAAAAAAATTTATATATCGTCACCTTAAAGACCAAACAACCTATCAGCAAATATTTCAAAATTGAGTTTTTTTTATTTAATATTATTCCCTATATCATAACGCATATGTATGCAAAATTTTGAACGCCTAATATTACAAATAACCAAGCTATTACCAAATTAAGAATATGTAATTTTCGTTTCAATATTGCAAATAGTTCCAATTTTATAACGTTTTTTCTCTCTCCTGTAAACTTTTGAAAACTGCTGATAGGTTGTTTGGTCTTTAAGGTGACGATATATACTTTTTGTATATGTTAACAAAATCTCAATCTTGGGTTTTCTCTTTATGTTAACAGAGAACCAATAATCAAAATCTTATGATGGCGGAAGTCTTTAGATTTTTAACTACAAACTTCCAGTATATATATATATATATATATATTTCTTTTTTTTTGTTTTAATATTATTCAAATTTCTTGAAATGTTTTAATACTTTAATTTTTTGTTTGTTTTTAGATAACGTTGCAATCATTTACTTATTTGGTTGAGTAATGTAATATTTTGGAGAGGTTTTCAAACAAAGTAAAAATTTAAACCTAACAAATACGTATGTGGAATTATCTTTATAAATCTAACTGAATTGTGAATAGTTTTAAGTACTTTCTAACTAGTGTTAGAAATTAAACATGTGTTGATTTATATTATAACAGAGTTGCTGTTTTCATTGGAGGAAAAGCAAAATGTGAAATATAATCTCTTTAAATTAAAACAATTAAGAGTGTTTAATTCGAATGTGCCACCTCGGTTTGAGTATTGATAATAAATGTAAACAAAATATTGGAAAAATATGCATGCGTTTTCTATATGCATCCGTTTCCGGTTATATGACATAACTTCTCGTTTAATTTAGGTTTTGCTAAAGGCTCGTTTCCGCATACACCGTAATCGTCGACGAAAACGAAATTGCATACACTTGCAATGAAAAAAAGTTCGTTCCAGAAATCGGCGACGAAAACTAGCAATGTAACGGCGGCGTTCAGCAACGAAAAACTAGCCATTTGGCGACGGAACGAAAACAACATAGACTAGTTTGTTTTCGTTGCTGTAGGAACGAAATGTGATATTTACAGAGTTGTTAATCAAAAATTGTGCGACAGAGGTGTTAATAAAAAAGTAAATAAACAAAGTGCGACATCTTATTCATTTGTTTTTTGTGAAATTTCGATAAAGTTTAGTGATTATTACTATAAAATGAGTAAAAATTACAATTTTCTTTGTGCGACGAGGAAAGGATCATTGACGTTGTCAAAAATAATGAAATTTTGTACAATGTACGACATGCACAGTTCCGTGACAGTGTACGAAAGAATCAAGTGTGGTTGAAATTGGCAGATGAGTTAAATGCAGAAAGTATGTATATTTATTTCATTTTATTTTGTCAACCCTCGAGGACTATCGCCTGGGTGGAATCCACCCATAAGGCTGAATTTCTTAGAGAAGTATATAATTTTTCATGAAAATCATCACTTAATTATAATGTAATCCTCATTTGAATGTTTTTTGATGTTAAGAAGCATTATTTACTCGTTTAAACTAAGCTGATATTTACATAAAGCCAGTTTATAAAAAGGCTTGGGTGGTTTACACCCTCGATAGTAGTGGCGTTTCACGATAGTAATCAGTAATGAAATATTTTATGTGATCGCTAATATAAAATCATATTCCGTTTTTTTGAATTGGCACACACAAGAGTGTAGTGCACTGGCAGATAACGAATGAAAAAGTTATACACTAAAGAGCGTAAGAAAGTTTGCGCTCACCACTCTCTCAGAAAATACTGACTGCAAGAGCTGTTGCCACTTTTCGCATAGCAACGCATGTTTTACTGTGTTGAAAGGAGATGTGAAATAAGTTTACCGTTACGCCATGTGTGGGTAGAAAACGATAATACAATAAATTCTTTGTTGTATCAGTATAAAATTGATCATCATATAGTGTTAAAGTAAAATGTGTGCCTACGAAAGAAATCAAGAGCGACTGATGGCGCTTTTATCAGATGTTAATTTGGACCAAGAAGAAGATATTGGTGGTGAAAGCAGTGATGAAAGCGATGATGAGGAAATAATGAGCAATCATGACTCTGATACTGAGCAAGAATTTGATGGAAATGAAGAAAATGATGTAGTTCAATACATTGGAAAAGATGGAACTATTTGGCAAAATGTTCCATTTCCAATAACGCGAACGACGGCTGAAAATATATTCACTAATGCTCCAAAAATAACAGCTACGTCACAAAATGTAACTACGTCGTTTGAAAGTTGGGAAATTTTTTTTAATTTTGTGGACCTTGTTGTGGAAAAAACAAACATTTACATCTTGAAGGTGCAAGTAAAATACAAAGATTTGAGAAATGCACGTATAACAGATAGAGATGAAATAAATGCTTTATTTGGATTATTGTATATCGGTGGTCTACACAAGTCTTCACATGTAAACGTAAGAGATTTATGGGCTTCAGATGGTACTGGGCATGTCCTTCAGTCGGTTCCTATTATTAATGCGATGCATTCGTTTCGACGATGTTAACACCAGTCTGGAGCTTCGAAAATTAGATAAACTAGCCCCAATCCGAGAAATATTTGAAATTTTCAATCAAAATTGTGAAAAAAAACTTTTCCTGTGGCAGTTATATCACGGTTGACGAAAAATTGGAAAGCTTTCGCGGACGCTGCAGTTTTAGGCAATACATTCCTAATAAGCCAGCAAAGTATGGTATTAAGATATTCTCCGCGGTAGATTCAGCAACAAATTACACATCTAAATTGGAAATCTATTGCGGCCAACAACCACTAGGTCCATACAATCTATCAAATAACGCAGAAGCAGTAGTAAGACGAAGAACCCAACATCTTCAATGTTCGGGTCGAAATATAACGACTGACAATTATTTTACGTCTTACAGTCTAGCAGAATACTTGTTGGAAAAAAAGACGAAACTAGTGGGAACCATACTTAAGAATAAGCCTGTCTTACCCCCCTCATTCTCTCAACCCAAAGATCGGGTAATTAAGTCGACAATTTTTGGATTAAAAAAAAAAGCTACGATTTTATCGTACTATCCAAAACGGAATAAGTGTGTTTTGTTGCTCTCTAAATTTCACAGAGATGGTAAAATACTGGATGGACCAAAGTGTTTACCAGAAATAGTTGACTTTTACAATAAAACTAAAGGAGGAGTCGATACTACTGACCTTATGTGCTACATATAATGTAGCCAGAACTTCTAATCGCTGGCCTTTGGTGGTATTCTATGCACTCATGAACTTGGCTGTTATAAATGCACGTATAGTTTTGTTGTGCACTAAAAATCCACCACTGAAATATAAAAAGCGTTCCCTTTTTATAAAAGATTTTGCATTCAGTCTCATTGCACCACAGATGGAAAAGCGTAGCAAAATTAACACATTACCAAATAACCTCAAAATAAGCTGTCAAAAATTTGCCAAACAGTTATGTGGTAACATACACGAACAGCAGAACATACCTCCACCAGCCAAAAGACTAAAACAGTCCCGCTGCCAGGTATGTGGTAATGCAAAGGACCGAAAAGCTAAGACGACATGCTGCAAATGTGAAATTTTTATTTGCAAAAGTCACACCAACCCTCTCTGTACGTACTGCTATGAATCAACTTTGCCAGATACGAACTCAATTTATGATGATATATTTAGTAGCTGTAATGAGTAACCAAAATTTGTAAGTATTTAGCTCACTTTTGAGCAAAAATTTTACTTTGTGCCGAAAAAAATTATTAAATAAGTTTTTCTTACATATATTTTCAGCTTTCCAAATCAGTTAACCATAGAACCATGGCGTGAAAACTAAAAAAGTTACAACTGATTTTGCAGAATGCATTTTTTATTCTTTATTTTTTTTCTCTAATTGCTATGTTCCTAAGCAAACCATTATATAAAAAAAAATAAAATGAATTACATATAAAATATTGTTGTTTTTCAGTAGTTGGGTATTCATTCTTAAAAAGAAATTGATTATTTTTATAGTTTCATTTGACAGATGAGAAACGCAGATACTAACTGAGTATGGGTGGATTACACCCAACGATAGTACTGACGTAAGTGAAATAGACGATAGTCCTCGAGGGTTAAAATAAAGTATGGTGAAAGATTTGTTAAATTGATCGGTCCTGCCATGCAACCGCTCCAACTCCATTGAAATAATCTTTCAGTTTGTCCCGAATTATTGATGCTTCATTGTTTGGTCGGCCACCAGCTGTTGCATTTGCAATTGGAATCAAATTATTAACTGGGATAGTCAAGTCGTCTGTATTTCCGAATATGTTCTCTGCCGGTGAATTTATTTTTTCGGAACGCATCATATTGTGTAATATACATGCCGCAACAATAACATTGTCGATTGTTTCCGGGGTAGTAATACCAATTGGTGTGTGAAAAACACGGAAATATGAAGCCATAATTCCAAACACATTCTCCGTTGTTCTTCTAGCATGGGAATGGTGGTAATTGTAAATTGCTTTGCATCGATCATGTAGTGATTGTTGTCTTGGATATGGTTTCATGAAGTTTTTGTGCAAGGCAAATGCTTTATCACCAAGTATAACATTTGGCAAAACAGTTTCAGTGTATGGTAGAGCATTCGGCGGTGGAATATTAAATTGCTCGTTGTTAATTGTTTGGCCCATTTCGCTTTTTAAGTAAATGCCAACATCCCCTTCTCGACCATATGAGCCAACGTCTACCGCTGTGAACTTGTAATTTGCATTGACCATCGCCAAAAGTACAATTGAATGAAAATCTTTTTAGTTGAAAAAGGCTGAGCCAGTCTTGGGTGGAGATTTTATTCGTACATGTTTACCATCAATTGCCCCACAACAATTCAAATAGTTCCATTTGGTTGAAAAATAAGCAATATTTTTAGTGAATGATTCAGTCGTTGGTGCTGGCATCGCTGTCCCCAAAAAATGTTTCACAATAGATGCAAGGCATTTTGAAATAATTTTACAAATTGTTGATTTGTGTGCCCTGAATTGAAAGGCCAACGATACAAATGTTTCACCAGTAGCTAGATATCTGAAATACATAACAAAATATTTTATTAAAGTTTTATTTATATCTATGTAGTTGATGCTGTGAAAAAAAAATGGGTACATATGCGCGACTATTTCCTTCGGATGCAAACAAAAAAAAAACCACTGGAAACCCAACGACCTCTTCAAAGCGAGATGAATCGATGATGTTTCTTTTAGATACATCCATTTTGAAGCGGAAGTAAATATCTGGTTTTTCTTATTTTTATAATTTTTATAACCGTAAACAACTTGACATTAAGCGAAGTATCAACAACCAACGACGCATCACCATTCACCCAGGCATCATTATGCACTGAAGCACTCCTGAGTTATGCTTACAAATTGACTTGGAGCAGTCCGGAATAGATTTCAATTTGGAGAATATCTCGGATATAAATGAAGCCACAGATGGTCGTACCAGCAGCAATACATCTTGGGCAGATAGTCGGCCTAGCAGCTTCGATATCGAAACAAACGACGTACTCCATCTTGCGACCCCATAAATGATCTACTCCGTTAACTGATTCCAACGCGCAAGCAAAAACCAGTGGATTTTTTGCACCCACAACAAAGTCGAAAGAACATTTGGACCAATTTTTGGAATCTATTGCCACTACAATGCGTACATTCCCGACCATGTCGATCGCAAAATTGAAATTGAAAATTTCACAGATTGTCGGTGAAGAAGTTTCTTTGGCTGAACAAGAACAATTGGCTGAAGTGCTATGCAACTCAAATGCCTCGCCGATCGAACATTTACATATCGATCCATTACAATAATGTCCATATATGTTTTAACATTTTTATTTAATAAAAAGCCATTTCTTACCTTAAGGTAATGCAAAATTTTTGCCTTGGTGTCATTGGTTCTCTGTTCCAGGTGGTAGGTATTCTTTCCAAATCACATTTGATAGTATCCAGCACAGATTCAAAAAGATGACGGCTCAAACGAAAATATTCTTTAAATTTGGTATCATCATCCATCAAATATCGATCAATTAAGATATTGTGTGCACCTTCTCTTGTCCGCTGTTTGTACATCACGTGGATATTTTTTCTGCTTTTCTTTACTTTTAATATTAACAGCAGTAACAAATCTTCTTCATACTCCTCCTGAGCCATATTATAGGCTGCAATTCGACGATTTGCCTCGTTAATTTCATCGACACTGTAATTTTCCATATTTTTTGTATTTAATCAATACTTATTTTCGATGCACAATATTACACTTCACAATGACAACTAAAAAAAATTCCGTTCAGTTTCTGTATTATGCCGCCTACTGAAACGAAAACGATTAGCAACGAAACGGTACCGTACAACAACGTTTTCAGTTTTCGTCGACGATTACGGTGTATGCGGAAACGAGCCTTAATTAAATAGCTCGCCCTAACCTCCATTGCAAAGGTAATGGTTGTGTAGGGTGGCTATGTGCATTAAATCGTGCTAATTGGAGATGGCTGTATAGTTTCTTTTAATTGGCCAAATATTTCTTCATTGTGGCCATATAGGTCGGATGGAGTAACAAAATAATAACAAAAAAAAAAGCTCTCAACTTTTTTATTAGAATATTGCCATATTTTGAAAACATAGAGAATAAATTTATAATAATAAATAATCAAATTAGGGATGCCAAACGCAAAAAACCAAAAGTCTCAAACATTTTAAATAAAATAATTTGTTATCTTTATTTTCTGAAAAACTTCAAATTTGCATCAAAAAAATATTGTGAAAATTTATATATAAATAACATTCTCATCAAATTGCGTTTATTTATGTAACAATTTTTATGTTAGCAATTCTTACATATCATTTGAGGTTTTCTAAAATGCATTGAATTTAAATTAATGTTTTCTGTAGTGCGATTCTGTAAATTTCAACGATCCGACAATCGCAAAATATATCGACAGCTATTGTTGTTTGCACTGAGGATTAAGTGATTCACTAAGTACATACATCTTAACGACAGTCGACAAATCTATTTTTCTATTTATTTAAATTGTAAACGAGTGGCATCTCTGTCAAAATAAGCGAAAAACACAAAGAATAGAAAAAACAAATTACTTCGTGTTTGACAGGATGATTTTATGTTTATGTTTAATATCTTTATTTTGTTTACTAATATTTCTGTTTATTTATTTGAAAATTAAATAATGAATTGAATATGCTATTTAATTTTTTTATTTATATAAAAAAGTTTTTTAACAAAAGCAAAATATTTTCACTATTTTATGATTTTTATTTATGTATGACGACATTTCAATCTAAAAATTTAAGTTTTTATCGATTGAATAAACAACACAAACATGGTTGTCGTTTAGATAACAACAGCTGACTTTAACAATAGCGAATATCGTTTAAAAAATTTACTGATAATTTTGCAATTTTCTTTTTTTCACGATTCGACTATCGTTAAAAGAAGTTACTGAATCGCGGTACTGAAAAGTTATTAATTTCTCTTGAATGGCAATATTTTTTTTAAATGTAAACATTTTGAAAAGTATTTTGGTGTTTTTTTTTTGGAATTTCAATTTGTGTTTAACGAATAAAATTTATATATTAAAGATGCAATTGATATCTTCTAAATTTAAAATTATTATTTCCAACATTTTTATATGATTTTCTGAAATTCAATTAATATTTTCTAATTTATAATTGGAAATTTTAATTCCAGTTTTTAGAATTGATATTTTCTTAAATTTGAATGGAAAATTTAAAAAGTGCAATTTTGTATTTATGTGAATAATAATGATTTAGTAATTATAAACAATTTTTAAAAATTAGATGTAATCGCAATCAGATATTTTGTAGGTAAAGCAGAATAATAGTTCTATATAACTATGTAGAATTGTTTTGAAAGCAAAAAACTCATTGATGAACTCGGTAACTCTATTTTATAAAGACAACAAAAAGTTAACATGCCAAACTTATGTTCATATTTGTAAAAGAATAATGAAAATACGTATGAAATAAAAGACCAGCCCGTGTATACTCTTAACATTGTTCTGTATGATATCTAGTTGAAAATATTGACATTCATGTTAAAATAGAAATAACTATTGCAAAGCTAATTAAAATTGTGGCGCCATCTACTGCGGCATAGTCACGCTGAGCAAAATGAAGTGACGCTCTGTTAATGTAAAAGAAATGTATTTTCCCCACAACAAAATATTGCAGAATTTTATGTAAATAAAGGTGCTATTACATGATGTGTTTTTTACATATGTACTGTCAAATTTTCCCCCAACAAAAGTTGTACACATCGTGTGATACATATGAAACATTGATTATGTACAATACATGAGGAAAGTCACATGTACATTTTTCAATTGAACAGGTTCTATTTTTGCATGACAAACATTTGAAAATACAACACTGCTAGTAGCGAAAGATAAACAGAGTAAATTATAAAGATTAATATTGAAAGAAAAATAAATTGTTTAATATTAATTAACAATTAAAACATATATAACTTTTTTTTTAACAATAAATTTTTGTAAATTCACAAATTAAATCTGCTATTGTTCACATTTAGAGGTTATGTCATACGGAAATACATATGCACGTGTGATAGCAAAAATTATGAATCGTATGTAAAAGAAAATTTTGACAGACATGCGGAATTTCATATGGATAAAAAAACTGACAGTACATATGTAAAAACAAGTAAGAAAATTATAGTCGGTCTAGACCGACTATACGATAGCCTATACCATGGATATAGAAAATAAGCATAAACCAAATTTGAGTCAGATTTTTATTAATTTTTTTTGGCTGCAGATATGAAAAAGTTCATATCGGATGCTATATCTATATGGGGACTAGGCCCAAAAATGGACCGATCCTGACCACATTTGGTAAAGTCTCTTGTATTTTCTAAAAATATATACAAACAAAATTTGAGAAGAATCAGTGCAATATTTTTGTTTTTTGATAGATTTAAGTGAAGATCGGGAAACAGCTCTATATGGGGCCTATGACTAAGAGTTGTCCAATAGGGATCATTTCTGGACTACTGATTAATGGATGTAATATATACATACAAACCCAATTTGACTAAGATTTGTATGATAACTTGGATCTTATGGCAATATGTGTTCATTTCATAGGGGTCATTTGTATGGGGGCTAGGTCTGAACATGGACCGATTCTCACCAATTTCAATAGCGTTCATCCCATGGCCGATAAAAGATCAAATACCAAATTTCATCAAAATATATTGATATTTGCGACCTGCAGTTTGATTACAAGCTTTAGATGGACACACAGACGGACGGACGGACATCGTTAAATCGAATCAGATAGTGATTCTGATTCGATCGGTATAATTAAAGATGGGTGTAGGTGAAATATTTTTGGTTGTTACAAACAGCAGCACAAAGTCATTATACCCAAACCACATAGTGGTATAGGGTATAAACCAGAGTAATCCAAATATTCATTTTCTGTACACAATTGTGCTACAAAAACAATAAAAAAAACTCACACCGACGCTTGTTCTCTTCTATTTCAGTTTGATTTCAGTCGTTAATTGAGTGTTAACGAGTGAACATGTGCGGATGCTTACTGCTTTTTTTTCAGCTTTATTGTTTTTTCAGCTTTGATTTAATTTCAAAATAAACCAGCAAACAAAATAGTATAATGGAAGACAGAAATTTTTGTTTTGTCACTAAAAATGCTTTTGGTAATATGCAATGCATTTTATGTTACCAAACATTTAAAACAAAGAAAACATTTTCAATTAAAAGGCCTTTTTCACAAAGAAATAAATAAATTAAAAGAGGAAAAAAGGAATATGTTTTTTCTTGAGCAAAAAAAACCTTTATATGCAAAAAATTAAAGAATGGGTTCTGCAAGAAGAGCAAAATGAGGAAATTTTGCTAAATAAAAAATTAAAAATGGAGATTTGAAGCCAAATAAGCTTGGAAATCGCTCAGCAAGGCAGACCATTTATGGATGGAATGCTAGCAAAAAATATTTTACAAAAAACTTTTCAAACGTTAAATTATAGAACAGATTTCATAAAGTCAATTCCCTTGTCACCCCAAACTGTGGCTAGGCGTATTGCTCAAATAGGAAATTCGGTGGAGTCTTCTATTAAAGAAAAATTGATAAATTGTAAATTTCTTTCGTTTTACTTAGATGAAAGTGCAGATATCAAGGATCTTTGTCAACTGGTTGTCTGTGTAAGATGCATTGATGAACATTTTAATGTTTTTGAATCAATGTTGACATTGGAAACCTTTTATGGACATGTAACTGGAAAGCTTTTGATGGGAGTTGTAAGCGATAAACTTTTTTCTATTGTTGATGTAAACAAAATTGTCGGTGTCTGCACAGACGGGGCAAATGTCATGGTTGGAAAAAACACAGGTTTGATAGGTAATATAAAAAAAGTGGAATGGCAATGCAAAACTTTCACTGCATTATCCATCAAGCCGCGCTTGCGTCTAAATTTATTACTCAAGACTCTACTATGAAAACCGCAGAGTGCATTATAAATAAAATAAGAGGAGGACACAATGCCCTCACTCATCGAAAATTTGTAAAATTTCTAACATCTAAAAACGCAGCTTTCAATGATCTTAAAATGTTCACTGAGGTACGTTGGCTCAGTCGTGGCGACTGTCTTAACCGGCTATATGATTTAAAAGAGGAAGTCTTAGAGTTTTTAGAAAAAGAAAATATCGATGAGTCGGCAAAAAATTTTTTAAAAGATACACAATTCATATCAGAGCTAGCTTTTCTAGCTATACAACTTCTTTGCTTAATGATTGGAACTTAGAGCTTCAAGGAAAAGGTAAGAATATATCTGATATTTGTAAAATTTTATTTAATTTTAAAACAAAACTTTTTCTTATACTTTGCCAAATTAAGTCAGATGACTTTTCCAGTTTTAAAAAAACATCTCTATTGCGCGAATCGCTGTGCGATTCTGCGAAAACTAAGCGAGTTGAGATTTTTGATACACTGCAGTTTTGAAGACAGGTTTGCAGATTTTAAGAGTATACAACTGCAGTTGGATTTATTTAATAACCTTTATAACTGTGATGTTACTCAATATGAGTTCGATATACAATCAGAAATTATATTTCTTCGAACCGAAGTCCAAGCTCCGGGAAAAATGGGAATAGAATTCTGGAAAAATATTAATGATTTCGATATTCCAGAGTTAAAAAGAAATGCTTTGAAATTGTTATCCCTTTTTCCTTCTACATATTGCTGCGAACAAATTTTTTCCGACTTAAAATTTATTTGTTCCAAGCAGAGAAATAAATTAAGTTCTTCAAATTTAAAACATATTTTGTTAATAAGAAATTGTTACAAAATCTTCAATTTGGAAAACTTAATTTATAATGCCTAAATACACTTAGTTTTTTAAGTTTCAATTGTAAATTAAACTCGACCAATCAAAGATGTGTGAAAAAAATTGCCTAATTCTGTAAAAACTGAAAACTGCTTTTAAAAGTAAAATTCACTACATTTGTAATGCTTACTTTTGTGTTTGCTGGGCAATATTATCTTATCCAATACAGATGCATTTCATTTACTGAGAGTTTTGGTTAACTCTGGTATAAACACACCGTGTAATAGCACCTTAAAATAATATACCGATTTATTTCTAACATGCAGTTACTATGGATATACATAATATATATAATATATGTATATTATTTGTATTATTTAATATGTGTATGTAAGTTATGGGGTTTCGATTATCGATTGAAACGCGTATAGTTTGCTGCTGTTAATTAAACTTAATCTTTGCTTTATTTTGTCATTCTTTTATACAAATTTCTGAAGTAAATTTTGCTTGCACTTAACATTTTTTTATTATAACTTATTCTACTTAATAATTTTTGTTTATGGTTTGCAATTATTAACTTAAATGTATTTCGCAATAAATTTGTTTACAATAATTGCTTTTGCTTACATTCTACTTAATTTAGGTTACAATACTTTTTTGCTTATGATTTATAATAATTTATTTCGCAACAAATGACAATTGATTTTATTTACTTATTTTTCTTCATAATGTTTGCTTACACACATTTTATTAATTTGGTTTCCCAATATTTATTGACCTATTTTAGAGGTAAGTGAAAAATGTGTGTAAGCTAAAATACTTAGTGCGTCGACCTAATACATTAGGTGTGTTCACCAGAGTATAATAACTCCCCCCTTTTTAAGCATCAGCGTCCCGCTGATTGAGCAGGAAAAAAAAAATTATGGATAATTTACTTTGATTTCAGGGAAGTTGGTTGAACTTGGAAACCGTATATTATGAATCTGAAAAATAAGTTTTAATTCTTGAGATGGGACTTGTGAATTCTCTTGTTGTCAGTGGTAGTAATTGTAACGTTATTATCTTTTCCAACAATTTGTTTTACGAATAAAGGTTTGTCTTTTGCCTTAATCTGTTTGTTTTTTTTGAAAACTATATCTCCGGAATTGTATTTTTTCGGTTTCTTCTTTTTAGCATTCTGTCTGTAGAGCTGAATTTTTTGATTCCTAGCTATTTCATTCTTTAGATCATTATTAACTATTTCCTTAAAGTTTGCTAGATTTTGATAATTGATTCTCTCAGTTCGACCAAAAAATATATCAGCGGGTTTCTTCTTTGTGACGGAGTGTACCGTGTTGTTGTACCTGTCTACCGTTATATTAATTAATTCCTTTAGAGTATAATCTGGATACTCTTCATGGAGACATCTTAACATTTCGATAACTGTGGAATGAACTCTTTCAATAGAACCGTTAACTTCACTTTTTTGTGGGGGTGCGAAATAAGTTTTGATTCCCAATCCCTCTATATAGTTTAGTACTATAGGGCTAATGAAACTACCTTCGTTATCCATTACAAGTATTTTTGGCGCAGAAAAAAAGTGAAGTAATTTAATCATCCTATCCCGAATGTGTAAAACTGATTTATTTTTTATATGAAAGAATTTGGCGTATTTTGAGAACTTATCGACACATGTAATAAATTTTTCCCCCTGCATTATGTCAATATGCAATATTTCTGTAGGGTATGACGGAATTGGAGTTGGTTGTAATTCGGGGTTTGGAGGATGTCTATCATATTTGTTTTTGTTGCAAACTTCACAAGATTTAGTGAATGCTCTGATTAGTTTTCCCATTTTTGGAAAATAATATTTTTCCAAAATTTGAATTTAATTTTCCTCAGAGTTTCTATGAGCTCGTTTGTGCTCATTTTGGATAACTAAAAATTGTTGTTCGTCGGTTTTAATATCCTCTACTAATCTTTGTGCGATTCTTATTCGAAATTTAGAGAAATTATTTTTACAGACTTCTTGCAACAAAACAAGGTTTTTTTCAGGAATTTTAATCCCATTTAATACTGTGGGACTCAATTTTTCCTTCAGTATTTGCGTCAATTTATTTTTGTCGAGCCTTTTTATTTTAGCATAATGCCTCTGAAAGTTCTTATGTGGGTTTTCGTCGTAGTTGGAATCTATTTTGTCAGAAAAAATTATTTGGTTTCTAAAAACGTTTATTGGAGCTTCACAGTGTGGTATGAGAAGGGTGCTGTCCTCTTCGGCACTGTGTTGAGAATTATCATCGGATGATGACAACGTATTGATTTCGGGGGGTAACCTAGAAAGCGCATCAGCTACAACATTCGTTCTTCCGGGTTTATAGGTTAGTTTATAATTATACTCCTCTATTCTGGCCTTCCATCTTTTAAGTTTTGCGTTGTTGTTGGCATTACTTAAGGCAAATGTTAATGGCTGGTGATCAGTTAGGATTTTTATTTCTTTAGCTCCATAAAGGTAGGAACGAAGCTTGTCAAGAGACCATACTATAGCCAACATTTCTTTTTCGATGGTGGAATAATTTTCTTCTGTTTTGTTAAGAGATTTTGAAAGATAAATTATAGGCCGATCTTTACCCACTTCCCCTTGAGATAGGACGGCTCCTATTGCGTAATTTGATGCATCGGTCGTGAGAATGAAAGGTTTTCCAAAATCTGGAAAGATTAAAATTTCTGATGAAACAAGTAGTTCCTTTAGATCATTAAATGATTTTAGAGCCTTATTGTCCAATGTTACCGTAGTCTTTTTAGATTGGTTGGCTTTAATTTGCGCATTTAATCCTCTCGTTAAGTTCGTTAGAGGTTTGGCTACTTCAACGAAATCTTTTATAAACCTTCTGTAGTAAGATGCTAGGCCAAGAAAGCTTTTTAAGTCCTTGAGGTTCTTTGGCGGAGGAATACGTTGTATTGCAATAATCTTAGCGGGATTAGGCTGTATACCGGCGTGGGATACAACGTGTCCAAGAAATTCTACACTTGTTCTCAAGAATTTAGATTTTTCAAGATTCATTTTCAGATTAGCCTTATCAAGTAAAGAAAATACTTCCTTAAGATTTTGTATGTGTTCCTCTCTGTTTTTACCAAAAACTATGATATCGTCTATGTACACATAGCAAGCTTTTCCCAACAATGGGTGAAGTACATCGTTCATCATTCGCTGGAATATTGCAGGTGCATTTTTTAGACCAAAAGGCAGTCTCAGAAATTCAAATTTACCGTTGTTTGTGGAGAAGGCGGTTTTCTCTATGTCTTTGTTCCTCATTTTTATCTGATGGAATCCGGAGGTCAAGTCAAGAGTGGTAAAGAACTTTCCCCCAAGTTAGAGAGTGTACTATTAATGTCGGGAATGGGATACGCGTCTGAAATTGTTACCGCGTTCAATCTTTTAAAATCTATAACTATCCTGTATTGTTTTTCGCCATTGGGTTTGGGTTTTTTTCTACAATCCACAAGGGTGAGTTATAGGGACTTTTCGATGGCCTTATTATGCCATCTTCGATCATCTTTGAAATTTGCTTTTCCACTTCAGATCTAAGGTGATTTGGATATGGGTATGATTTGGTGTAGATTGGTTCGTCGATTGACGTTCTTGTCTCTGCACGAACATTAGTCTCAATAGTTCCACAATCAGATACTGGTCCAAATAGTGTAGCGTTTTCATTTACTAGATTTTCGATATCTCTTTCCTCGTGTTGAATGAATTTAATATTATTAACCTGCCTAGAAATCTTCGCCTTGAGATTAATTTTTACATTGTCGAGTAGGTGTAAAACGTGATTTTTCCTATCTATTATGGCTTCTAGCTCTTTAAGGGTATCGTCGCCTATAATGCCGTCAAATGATTGTAGTCCAGGAAGTACAAAAAAAACGAGATTGTTTTCTATTCCCAGACTTTTAAAGAATTTTCCCGTTACTTTTCGAGTGATAGGAATTTCACCTGCTGGTGAATGACTTTTAAATTCGGAATTTACAGGTTCAGAGTTAAATGAAATTTTTTCTGACACAAAATTTTTATTAGCCCCAGTGTCAGTTAGAAATTTAAGGGCTTTTCCGTTTTTCATGTTAAGTTCTACGTAAGGTACGCTAGAGAGGCTTTCGTCATAAAATTTAATTGGTCTCCTTCGTAATCTTCGTCGTCATTTGTCAAGTCAGTATTATCCTCGTCAGCTTCATATATTTCGCAATTTTCATTCTGATTTGGACACTCTTCGTAAGCTTCTAAAACTTCAGTATTAAAAAGACGTTGTTGTTTTCGTGGAATATTAGAGGAATATGCTGAATTTGATAAGGGAGACTTTTCAGGCCTGTTCATATAGTTTATATGACGTGTCTTAACGGAAGGGTCCACCTCCATTGGTATGGGTGGTTTGGGCTGAGTAGGTCTAGGTGGTGGTAAGTTCGGTGCATATTGTTGGGCTGGTGCATTATAAATACGAACTTTTTCATTTGGATTTAGATTTCTCTGTGAAAAATTTTGTTTATGAATTTTATGCATTTGATTAAGTGGTGAAGTAATGGTGTTAGAATAACGTGGGTGAATGGAAGTATTTCTAAAATTTAAGTTTTGTAATTCAAGGCATGAGGTATAGGCCTCAGGCAAGGTTCTAGGTTTTTGAATTGCAAGCATTCGTGAAACATCTCCATTTATTCCCCGAATAAAAACGTCCAGAGCTCTATTTCGATATGTTGAAATTAGGGCTTCAACGGTTTCACTTGAATAATTATCTGTCTTAATTTTATTTATTATAAGAGATAATTGATGATTTATTCTCGCATAGAATTCGTCAATTGTGTTGTTCCTCTGACGCATAACACTTAGTTCGTATTCCAATGTTTGGATGTCTCTTTTGTCCGCGTAATGTAAGGACAAGCAGTTTTTTATCTTTTCCCAACTATCGTCAAAAATATTATAGGAAATTAAAGCTGTGTCCGCGGGGCCTCTAACCTTTTGACGGATATGTTGTAAGATTGCCCTGTATATTGGTTTATGCCTAACAATCTCGTAATCCCTTAATATAGATTCCACATTGTGGATCCATGAAATATACTGTACAGGATTCCCATCGAAAACTTGAAGATACCTCACACAGTCTGGGAGTTTCCTTATTTCTTGTAGGTCTGTTTCCGTTTGTGGTACGGGGAGTATCAGTTGTTCAGAATGGGGACGATGAATTGTCTTTTCTAAGTTGGTCATTCTATTGTTAAGAATTTTAACCTGTTCGATCTGGGCGTTTAGAGCACCAGTCAGTTGGGTTATGGCTTCTTTTATTTGTTCCATTTCTTCTGGAGAAAAGTCGTTTTGTTTTGTGAATTATATTTTTATTCTTTTCGGCAAAGGAAATTTAAAAAGTCACACTCAGGGCACTGTGCGCGAAATTTATAGTATTCTTCTATACAATCGAGGTGGAATTTGTGTCGACAAACGCGAATAATTAAAGCTTCCTGATCGGTTAAAATTTTAAATTTACAAATAAAACAAATTGGGAGACGCTTAAAAGGAGGAGATCCTACCATTTAAAAAATTATCAAAACAAAATTTTTTAAATTTTTGTTTTATGTTTTGAAAAAATTTCTTTGTCTTTGTTGAAAAAAATATTTAAAATCTTTGATATATGTTTAGCATAAATTTCTTGTTTTGAAAAAATTTCTTTGTCTTTGTTGAAAAAAAATATTTAAAATCTTGATATATGTTTAGCATAAATTTCTTTATATACTTTATGATTTGTTGAAAAATACTTACAACCTTTGATGTATTTTTAACATACTTTTTTTTTTTTTTTTTGATTTAGTTGAAAAATATTTAAACCTTCGATATATTTCAAAATAAATTTTCTTATATAAATTTTTCTATATCCTTTTTTATATTTAATTTAGTTATTGTTGAAAAATATTTAAACCTTTGATATATTTCTGAATAAATTTTCTTATATAAATTTTTCATATACTTTTTTATATTTAATCTAGTTATGGTAGAAAAATATTTAAACCTTTGATATATTTTTAACGTAAATTTTTCTATATTTTATAGAAACAATGAAATAAATATAAAAAAATAATGTTTTGCTTACAGCAGTGTGAAGATCAGCATACTTGTTGGACGGCCCGTAGAATCCTTTTTGATGGGTGGCTATCTACTCGGGTGCGGGTGACGTCACGATGTGATATCCTCTTTTTTTGAGAAGTTTACGCAGCACGTTTCTTTTCGTAATCTGCGAGTCCTTTTTCTTGTATAAAAGGATTCGCTGAGTTCGCTTTAAAATTTGTTCTTATTTTAAAGGTTCCGGGATTTTGTCACTTTTAAACGTTCAGTTTTAAGGATTTTCACTAAAACTTGTTTTTAAAGGTTCCTTAATTTTTAGGATTTTTTTTCACTTTAAAAAGTTCAGATTTAAGGATTTTCACTTAAAATTTGTTTTTGAAGGTTCCGTAATCTTTAGGATTTTTGTCCTTTAAAAATGTTCAGATTTAATGATTTTCACTTAAAATTTGTTTTTAAACGTTCCGTAATTTTATATGATTTTTATCACTTTTATTTTTATGTTGCACTTAGGACTTTTTATTTTTTATCCTTCCTCAGGCTTTGATTTTTGTCTCGGGCGCCAGTTATGGTGTTTCGATTATCGATTGAAACGCGTATAGTTTGATTCTGTTAATTAAAATTAATCTTTGCTTTATTTTGTCTTTCTTTTATACAAATTTCTGAAGTAAATTTTGCTTGCACTTAACATTTTTTTATTATAACTTATTCTACTTAATAATTTTTGTTTATGGTTTGCAATTATTAACTCAAATGTATTTCGCAATAAATTTGTTTACAATAATTGCTTTTGCTTACATTCTACTTAATTTAGGTTACAATACTTTTTTGCTTATGATTTATAATAATTTATTTCGCAACAAATGACAATTGATTTTATTTACTTATTTTTCTTCATAATGTTTGCTTACACACATTTTATTAATTTGGTATCCCAATATTTATTGACCTATTTTAGAAGTAAGTGAAAAATGTGTGTAAGCTAAAATACTTAGTGCGTCGACCTAATACATTAGGTGTGTTCACCAGAGTATAATAACTTGTATGTATATGTAAATATTACACACAAAAAATACAACATCAAACGTTATTTTTGTGTTTTTCTCTTTAAATAAATTAATACATAAATTTTTTTTTGCTAAATTTACATTGTTTTTTTATTAACAACTAGGTATTTTAGCATTATTTGCTTTAGATGTTGGTGAGTTTTTACTCCCTTTATATTAACTCGTAGTGTTTGCTTGTCGAACAAATTTTGGATCGATTTTAACCACTTTCCCGTGACCCAATCGATCTGAAATTTTGCAGGCAGGCTCGTGGTAATGCAGAAATGATCTAACAATTTTTTTTAGTGATGCCAAAACAATGGAAACTTTTAAATTTTTCTACCAGAGTTGATAAAAAAATTTACAAAGGTTTTGTTTTTATTATATTATTACCACAACGACCACAAAAACAACGAGTCCAGCTATGACAACAATGTAACATTTAGAATAACAACAAGAACAATATAGAAACATCATGTTTTTCATTTTTATTTTTACTTTTTCAAAGGTTTCCCTGGACCTGTTCCACCGATTTAATTGATTTTTGAAAGAGAAATCTTCCCATGAATTTGGTGAATCATTCTCACTAAAAATGATCACCCTAGCTGTCCTATTGAGGGCGTGATCGTGACAAGAACAACATAGAAAATTGTATTTTTTCAAGACTTTTTTTAGTTCTTCATTCAAATCTCGGGCCCTAATTGACCGATTTGAACGATTTTAAATAGCAAACTTCTTAGGATTTTAATGAATCATTTTTTATGTCAACGAGCACCCTAGCTGCCCGATTGATGCCGTCATCGTGATTTCCACAGACGGACACACGGACAGACGGACATCGCTTATCAACTCCGGTTGTTATAAGGATCACAAATATATATATTTTATGGGTCCAAAATTTTTTTCTAATTATTACAAACGGAATGACAAAATTATATACGCTCTGCACACTGGAGTGGAGGGTATAAAAAAAGATCTAGTGTTTTGCTGTTGGAACCATTTTTTTTTTTTTTTTAGATGTTTTTAAGATAACATTAAAACATCGCAGCTAAACAAAGGTAATTATATCCATGTTTAAGACTGATAACATTTTTAAGTTAAATTTTCTTCTCTGTTAGGGGAAAAAACTTATATATATGTATGTAGTATGGATTTTGGCACAATAACCAGTATATTTTAACAAGTCATTTTAAATTATAATCAAAATTATAATGTTCGAAAATAAGACTGTAGCAACTGAATTCTGAGAGTGTTCAAATTCATGCCTTACAATTTTTAAAATTTTCGAACAAAACTTAATTTGAAATATTCTGTCGATTTGACTCCTATCAAGATACCGTCGTAACGCAGGCATAATGCTTGAAACATTTCCCGGGACATACGATTCTTAAAAGGTGGTCAATTTTCCAGAACTGGAGGCATTACAAATGCCCCACGTTGGGCGCCAAAATAATGTGGTTTATTTGAGCTGTGGGCACGTAGATGTTGCCGGCTTGAACTCGTCGGTGTTGGGGGATTCTTTAATGCTCATTATCATTACATAATTTAATAATTTTTAACGTGCCTTTTTCTTTCAGGTTGGATACGTAAAGTAGAACTTTGACCGGAAATTGTAAGCCGGAAAGTAGACGGACAGACGGACACTATACTGATAAAAATTTTTTTTTCATGTTTATTTGTTGGGTTGTAGGGTATAGCTGTAATTACCCATATGCAGCCCTCCCTCGTTATGTATCCTTAGACACATCCTGTGATGTTCGATTTTGAGCCTTATTTCCTTTCGAGCATCCCTACTAAGTATCTCTCCATATACTTACTAACATACTCAACCTATCAATAGCTTTAGCAGATAGACATAATTATTGACTAGGATTAATTAGTTATTAATATAACGCAAGGATTTATTAATTTCTAGTATTTTGATACATTGAGTTACATATGTCTATCTACAAATATGTATATTATTACAATGTTTTTTTTTTTCTTTTTTTACTTCAGTTATTATTAACTCTTCTATTATTATTTAAGGCAAATTTAGTTTCATTTTTTTTTTAAGGATCCATATACGTATATACTAAGCTGTTTTTTTTATATATTTTTTTTTTGTTTTTACTTAACATATATAATCTAACTATTTTAATAGGGTTTATTTATAATATATTCAATTCTCGCTTATTCCTTCCTTTTATTTTATGTTATATACTTTTCTCTTTTTAGTCTTATAAATAATACTTGACTTTCAATTATTTTATCAAAATTTAATTTAGATACATTTTGCTATAGCATATTTTAAATTAATCCACGATAGTTTTAGTTATAACAATACTGAGAATATTGGGATAACAGTTACGAAACGAATACATTTAGCCGGGATTTTATTTTTGGTAACACTAGGACGGACAATATTGAAATTATTTCTCATATTCCTCTTTTCAATTTAATTATGTAAAGATTTGTATTTTTTGTTTCTCAGTAGGAAATATGAAGGTCTGGGCACCTTTTATTTTGCTTACCGGTTTGTGGGGTATTATTTCATTAATAAAAAAGGGGTTTTGTTGTCTCTGCTAGTTTTAGCTGTCCACCGTAAGATATGTCACCTTTATATTCGCCTCTGTTATAATTATTCACTGGTTGTGGCGCCGACTACAGACAATTTGTTCCTATTGGCTTCCAACAATGATACATAGATGGTGTTACAATTGGTATTATAAATTAATCCTAATGACTCAAACCCTAAATGTGAGATAAACCATGTTGGCATTTTTTTTTTTTAATTTATTTTTGGAAAATGTAACATTGTAATAATTAAATTTTTACATTCAAGAAACGTAATCTTACCCTTTTTCTCGTTTAATGTGTGTTTAGATTTCCTTAGAAGAATGGATTCCAACCTTAAATTCCTAGTTTCGAATGCACGTTTTGCGATGATATATATAAAAATTTTCTTTTTGAGCTACACTGATTGTGATTTTCACATGAAGATCGGCTTTTCGCAAATTAACGAGTTTATCTTTTGACAACCGCGTGTAGCGTTTATTCTTCAAACGTCGGTTTGCACAACCCTGTTTTTGAGGAAGGATTTGATATTGGCAACCTTAACCTGGGCAAACTGTCAGATTTTGATGTTTAACAAAAACAGAAGAAAACACAAAGTTAAGGAAGTGCCAGAATAAACTAATATTTTTTACGTGCGTGCCGATAGCCTCGAAAAATAGCCTCGAATTTCAAATGAATAGTTGGCAACGCGAAATTTTTAAAATGTATTCCAATGCTTATGGGAGTGGATTCTCCAGTTTGGGATGACTAATTTAAACAGGAATAATACTTAAATAAATATTAGAACATTTATAGAACCTAAATTCTTGTTTTTTATTGGGATTTATTGGGACCGGGATACTCCAAGGAAGCTTCCAGCACAATGGAGCGTCGTACCATGGAGTACGATATGTCATATTGAAGCTTAGGCAAAGGCGGATATAAAAAGTCTTCCGTGCAATAAATTTGCAAGCACGTTTCTGGACAAACTGGGAATCTTCATTTTTGTGGTCAAACCCACTTTTTGGACAAACTAAGCTCCGTACCAAGGGGCACGGCATGTCAAATTGAAGCTTAGGCAAAGGCGGATATAAAAAGTGTTCCGTGCAATAAATTTGCCTGCACGTTTCTGGAAAAACTGGGAATCTTTATTTTTGGCCAGACCCACTAATTAAGACCCACTTTTTAGACAAACTAAGCTTCGTACCATGGAGCACGGCATGTCAAATTGAAGCTTAGGCATAGGTGGATATAAAAAGTCTTCCGTGCAATAAATTTGCCAGCACGTTTCTCGACAAACTGGGAATCTTTATTTTTGGACAGACCCACTTTTTGGACAAACTAAGCTTCGTACCATGGAGCACGGCATGTCAAATTGAAGCTTAGGCATAGGCGGATATAAAAAGTCTTCCGTGCAATAAATTTGCCAGCACGTTTCTGGAAAAACTGGGAATCTTTATTTTTGGCCAGACCCACTAATTAAGACCCACTTTTTAGACAAACTAAGCTTCGTACCATGGAGCACGGCATGTCAAATTGAAGATTAGACAAAGGCGGATATAAAAAGTCTTCCGTGCAATAAATTTGCCAGCACGTTTCTAGACAAACTGGGAATCTTTATTTTTGGCCAGACCCACTTTTTGGACAAACTAAGCTTCGTACCATGGAGCACGGCATGTCAAATTGAAGCTTAGGCATAGGCGGATATAAAACGTCTTCCGTGCAATAAATTTGCCAGCACGTTTCTGGACAAACTGGGAATCTTTATTTTTGGCCAGACCCACCTTATAGACAAACTAAGCTTCGTACCATGGATCGCGGCATGTCAAATTGAAGCTTAGGCATAGGCGGATATAAAAAGTCTTCCGTGCAATAAATTTGCCAGCACGTTTCTGGACAAACTGGGAATCTTTATTTTTGGCCAGACCCACCTTATAGACAAACTAAGCTTCGTACCATGGAGCACGGCATGTCAAATTGAAGCTTAGGCATAGGCGGATACAAAAAGTCTTCCGTGCAATAAATTTGCCAGCACGTTTCTAGACAAACTGGGAATCTTTATTTTTGGCCAGACCCACCTTCTAGACAAACTAAGCTTCGTACCATGGAGCACGGCATGTCAAATTGAAGCTTAGGCAAAGGCGGATATAAAAAGTTTTCCGTGCAATAAATTTGCCAGCACGTTTCTCGACAAACTGGGAATCTTTATTTTTGGCCAGACCCACTTTTTGGACAAACTAAGCTTCGTACCATGGAGCACGGCATGTCAAATTGAAGCTTAGGCATAGGCGGATATAAAAAGTCTTCCGTGCAATAAATTTGCCAGCACGTTTCTGGACAAACTGGGAATCTTTATTTTTGGCCAGACCCACCTTATAGACAAACTAAGCTTCGTACCATGGATCACGGCATGTCAAATTGAAGCTTAGGCATAGGCGGATATAAAAAGTCTTCCGTGCAATAAATTTGCCAGCACGTTTCTGGACAAACTGGGAATCTTTATTTTTGGCCAGACCCACCTTATAGACAAACTAAGCTCCGTACCATGGAGCACGGCATGTCAAATTGAAGCTTAGGCATAGGCGGATACAAAAAGTCTTCCGTGCAATAAATTTGCCAGCACGTTTCTGGAAAAACTGGGAATCTTTATTTTTGGCCAGACCCACTAATTAAGACCCACTTTTTAGACAAACTAAGCTTCGTACCATGGAGCACGGCATGTCAAATTGAAGCTTAGACAAAGGCGGATATAAAAAGTCTTCCGTGCAATAAATTTGCCTGCACGTTTCTGGAAAAACTGGGAATCTTTATTTTTGGCCAGACCCACTAATTAAGACCCACTTTTTAGACAAACTATACTTCGTACCATGGAGCACGGCATGTCAAATTGAAGCTTAGGCAAAGGCGGATATAAAAAGTCTTCCGTGCAATAAATTTGCCAGCACGTTTCTGGACAAACTGGGAATCTTTATTTTTGGCCAGACCCACTAATTAAGACCCACTTTTTAGACAAACTAAGCTTCGTACCATGGAGCACGGCATGTCAAATTGAAGATTAGACAAAGGCGGATATAAAAAGTCTTCCGTGCAATAAATTTGCCAGCACGTTTCTAGACAAACTGGGAATCTTTATTTTTGGCCAGACCCACTTTTTGGACAAACTAAGCTTCGTACCATGGAGCACGGCATGTCAAATTGAAGCTTAGGCATAGGCGGATATAAAAAGTCTTCCGTGCAATAAATTTGCCAGCACGTTTCTGGACAAACTGGGAATCTTTATTTTTGGCCAGACCCACCTTATAGACAAACTAAGCTTCGTACCATGGATCGCGGCATGTCAAATTGAAGCTTAGGCATAGGCGGATATAAAAAGTCTTCCGTGCAATAAATTTGCCAGCACGTTTCTGGACAAACTGGGAATCTTTATTTTTGGCCAGACCCACCTTATAGACAAACTAAGCTTCGTACCATGGAGCACGGCATGTCAAATTGAAGCTTAGGCATAGGCGGATACAAAAAGTCTTCCGTGCAATAAATTTGCCAGCACGTTTCTCGACAAACTGGAAATCTTTATTTTTGGCCAGACCCACCTTTTAGACAAACTAAGCTTCGTACCATGGAGCACGGCATGTCAAATTGAAGCTTAGGCATAGGCGGATATAAAAAGTCTTCCGTGCAATAAATTTGCCAGCACGTTTCTAGACAAACTGGGAATCTTTATTTTTGGCCAGACCCACCTTCTAGACAAACTAAGCTTCGTACCATGGAGCACGGCATGTCAAATTGAAGCTTAGGCAAAGGCGGATATAAAAAGTTTTCCGTGCAATAAATTTGCCAGCACGTTTCTCGACAAACTGGGAATCTTTATTTTTGGCCAGACCCACTTTTTGGACAAACTAAGCTTCGTACCATGGAGCACGGCATGTCAAATTGAAGCTTAGGCATAGGCGGATATAAAAAGTCTTCCGTGCAATAAATTTGCCAGCACGTTTCTGGACAAACTGGGAATCTTTATTTTTGGCCAGACCCACCTTATAGACAAACTAAGCTTCGTACCATGGATCACGGCATGTCAAATTGAAGCTTAGGCATAGGCGGATATAAAAAGTCTTCCGTGCAATAAATTTGCCAGCACGTTTCTGGACAAACTGGGAATCTTTATTTTTGGCCAGACCCACCTTATAGACAAACTAAGCTCCGTACCATGGAGCACGGCATGTCAAATTGAAGCTTAGGCATAGGCGGATACAAAAAGTCTTCCGTGCAATAAATTTGCCAGCACGTTTCTGGAAAAACTGGGAATCTTTATTTTTGGCCAGACCCACTAATTAAGACCCACTTTTTAGACAAACTAAGCTTCGTACCATGGAGCACGGCATGTCAAATTGAAGCTTAGACAAAGGCGGATATAAAAAGTCTTCCGTGCAATAAATTTGCCTGCACGTTTCTGGAAAAACTGGGAATCTTTATTTTTGGCCAGACCCACTAATTAAGACCCACTTTTTAGACAAACTATACTTCGTACCATGGAGCACGGCATGTCAAATTGAAGCTTAGGCAAAGGCGGATATAAAAAGTCTTCCGTGCAATAAATTTGCCAGCACGTTTCTGGACAAACTGGGAATCTTTATTTTTGGCCAGACCCACTAATTAAGACCCACTTTTTAGACAAACTAAGCTTCGTACCATGGAGCACGGCATGTCAAATTGAAGATTAGACAAAGGCGGATATAAAAAGTCTTCCGTGCAATAAATTTGCCAGCACGTTTCTAGACAAACTGGGAATCTTTATTTTTGGCCAGACCCACTTTTTGGACAAACTAAGCTTCGTACCATGGAGCACGGCATGTCAAATTGAAGCTTAGGCATAGGCGGATATAAAAAGTCTTCCGTGCAATAAATTTGCCAGCACGTTTCTGGACAAACTGGGAATCTTTATTTTTGGCCAGACCCACCTTATAGACAAACTAAGCTTCGTACCATGGATCGCGGCATGTCAAATTGAAGCTTAGGCATAGGCGGATATAAAAAGTCTTCCGTGCAATAAATTTGCCAGCACGTTTCTGGACAAACTGGGAATCTTTATTTTTGGCCAGACCCACCTTATAGACAAACTAAGCTTCGTACCATGGAGCACGGCATGTCAAATTGAAGCTTAGGCATAGGCGGATATAAAAAGTCTTCCGTGCAATAAATTTGCCAGCACGTTTCTGGACAAACTGGGAATCTTTATTTTTGGCCAGACCCACCTTATAGACAAACTAAGCTTCGTACCATGGATCGCGGCATGTCAAATTGAAGCTTAGGCATAGGCGGATATAAAAAGTCTTCCGTGCAATAAATTTGCCAGCACGTTTCTGGACAAACTGGGAATCTTTATTTTTGGCCAGACCCACCTTATAGACAAACTAAGCTTCGTACCATGGAGCACGGCATGTCAAATTGAAGCTTAGGCATAGGCGGATACAAAAAGTCTTCCGTGCAATAAATTTGCCAGCACGTTTCTCGACAAACTGGAAATCTTTATTTTTGGCCAGACCCACCTTTTAGACAAACTAAGCTTCGTACCATGGAGCACGACATGTCAAATTGAAGCTTAGGCATAGGCGGATATAAAAAGTCTTCCGTGCAATAAATTTGCCAGCACGTTTCTAGACAAACTGGGAATCTTTATTTTTGGCCAGACCCACCTTCTAGACAAACTAAGCTTCGTACCATGGAGCACGGCATGTCAAATTGAAGCTTAGGCATAGGCGGATATAAAAAGTCTTCCGTGCAATAAATTTGCCAGCACGTTTCTGGACAAACTGGGAATCTTTATTTTTGGCCAGACCCACCTTATAGACAAACTAAGCTTCGTACCATGGATCACGGCATGTCAAATTGAAGCTTAGGCATAGGCGGATATAAAAAGTCTTCCGTGCAATAAATTTGCCAGCACGTTTCTCGACAAACTGGAAATCTTTATTTTTGGCCAGACCCACCTTTTAGACAAACTAAGCTTCGTACCATGGAGCACGGCATGTCAAATTGAAGCTTAGGCATAGGCGGATATAAAAAGTCTTCCGTGCAATAAATTTGCCAGCACGTTTCTAGACAAACTGGGAATCTTTATTTTTGGCCAGACCCACCTTCTAGACAAACTAAGCTTCGTACCATGGAGCACGGCATGTCAAATTGAAGCTTAGGCATAGGCGGATATAAAAAGTCTTCCGTGCAATAAATTTGCCAGCACGTTTCTGGACAAACTGGGAATCTTTATTTTTGGCCAGACCCACCTTATAGACAAACTAAGCTTCGTACCATGGATCACGGCATGTCAAATTGAAGCTTAGGCATAGGCGGATATAAAAAGTCTTCCGTGCAATAAATTTGCCAGCACGTTTCTGGACAAACTGGGAATCTTTATTTTTGGCCAGACCCACCTTATAGACAAACTAAGCTCCGTACCGTGGAGCACGGCATGTCAAATTGAAGCTTAGGCATAGGCGGATACAAAAAGTCTTCCGTGCAATAAATTTGCCAGCACGTTTCTCGACAAACTGGGAATCTTTATTTTTGGCCAAACCCACCTTATAGACAAACTAAGCTTCGTACCATGGAGCACGGCATGTCAAATTGAAGCTTAGGCATAGGCGGATATAAAAAGTCTTCCGTGCAATAAATTTGCCAGCACGTTTCTGGACAAACTGGGAATCTTTATTTTTGGCCAGACCCACTTTTTGGACAAACTAAGCTTCGTACCATGGAGCACGGCATGTCAACTTGAAGCTTAGGCAAAGGCGGATATAAAAAGTCTTCCGTGCAATAAATTTGCGTGCACGTTTCTGGAAAAATTCGAAATATTTATTTAATTAATAAAATTATTATTTTCTTATTATAATACATAAATTAATAGGTAAAATTCGAGATATATTCACTTCTTTGTGTAGCCTATGTAAATGATGGGGTGTGTTCAATGACTATTGTTTTATTTTTTGGCGTGTATTTTGTGCAACGCTGCTGTAAATTAAAATGTGGTATGAGGTATACATTTTATACTACCGTTCAAACGCATTGCACAAATTATTGAAAAATATCAAACTGGAGATTTCGGACATTGTTCACGTGTATACTGCGAAAGTCAACCAATGTAGCCACTGGGTTCATCTGATATTCCTGGCGAGGCAATAGTTAAAGTACATTGCCCAAAATGTGTTGATGTTTATACACCAAAATCATCACACGGGCGGTACTTTTTTCGGTACTGGTTTTACACATACGTGTGTTATTTATGGTGCACCATGACATCGTTCTAAAAGGCCTACTAATTAATTTGTTCCAAGACTTTATGGCTTCAAATACAAATATGGCTTATCAAATACAGCTGCAGGCAGCACCCAACTTTAAAATGCCAATACGAGTGAAAAATTAATATATAGCACACAAAAACAACAATTATTGACAAAGAAAAAGTCGGGATTTGTTGTAAGGAAAACGTATTTTAGAAAAACTCAAAAAAGAACTAAGTTATTGCGTTTTACACATCATCTTTTACAAATCCACAGCAATGCTAGTTACGATTATTACGATGAAAAGAAAAGAATTCTTTGTGATAAATTATTTTATAAGCTGCTTTTCTATGTTAAATAAATGTAAAAATTCCTATTATATATATTTGTTCCTCTTTTTATGTATGCCTTTTTATTTGTTGCTCGTTCCAAATGATTAGTGTTACAGAATATTTCAATTATTAATTGATGTGACAGTTCATTTCGGTTTTTATACACGTTTCCAATGAGTCTCTTGGCTAGAAATTAATTTGCTAAAAACAATAGAAAAGTTCTGGAATGTTATCGATCAAACTATAAGTGATGCAACTATAGATATGGCGCAGATGGAGATTTTTGTATTACAGACAATGTAAATAGTTGTATCATTTTAACTGTTCTTATACATATTGTGTCTTATTAAAAACTACATCCTTTACAAGATCTATATCTTCATTTCCTTCGGGTTCTTCAACGTGTATATATTCAACAGGTTCAACAACTTAAGTCTTCTACCATATCTTATATAACTAACAAGATAGAGCAAAAAATGGCTTTAATTTTAAATCATCTATAATTAAAGTTTCATAAAAATGCGTTTTTCTCGAAAAAAAAATCCAATTTTATATGAAAATATCTTATTGCGTTTTTCTCGAAAACTAACCAGGGTAGAGCAAAATGTGCTTTATTTTGGGATCACCTACATATATTTTTGACCACATATATTTTTTTTATTTAAAAAAATCATGCGTTTTCAGGTTTCCAATAATTTTGATAGCGATCGCCCATATTTCACCCATATGACATATGAGAGCTGTAGTCTATATATAGGTTTATATGGACTAGCCAGTGTACATAAATGAAATGTACAGACCAATAAAAATATATAACATACAAAATTCTTGTCTGTTATTGTTTTTTTTTTCATTATTTAGAACATTTTTAACAAATATCCTGGTGCTTTGGTAAGCAGAATTGTTTTTAGTTAAATAAATTTTTACATGCTTGTATTTATTTTATTATGAATACGGCCTTTAAATTTTAATTAACAACTGAAGGGATTTAAACTTCTCACGAACGAATTTCGTTAATAAAGTTGCATATCTAGTCCTATATATAATTTCTTACTTAAAAATCTATGTGTTTATTTTCTGTAAGTATATTTGGATTTTGTAATGCTTTTATTTATATTCTTTGCGTGTATTTGGGTATGTTCAGTGAATAAAAATAGTTAGTTTTTCTGTGCAACTCTGGTAAAAAAAAACGGTTATTTTTTTTCTAACTGGAATTAGTTATAAACCTAAAAAATAAAGGAAAGGTAAGTGATGTAAAAATTTATTTAATTATATTATTAACTATTTAATTTATTATTCTCATTCCACAGACATAAAATTCCAAGCAAATTAAGAATGGAGAGGTAAGTAATATAATAAGAATGCATTTATTTTATATATAGTAAGAATTTTTTGTGTTATTTTTTTACAGAAAATATAAAATTGAAATATACAAAGTTTTCAACGATGCATGGGACGAGGGATTAATTGACGCCAATGATTTTGGCACCACCAACAGCTCGCATGCAAAGTTCGAAATGATAATTGGGAAATTAAACCATCATTTAGGGGATCTGAATGCCATAAGGTTTACAAATAATAAGAAAATACGGTTGAGAATTTTCTCCAGCTTCAAACGGGTAAGTTTAAAAAAAAATACCTATATAATACTCTTTACTAATTAAATTTACAGTTTTTAGGAAAACATATACAAAACACCAACCAAAACGATGATAATGATACAATACAGGTAAGTTTATTGAAAATCGTTTCAATCAATATAAATTTAAAAAAGAAACATGTATATTAGAGCCCCTTGAAAAAAAAGTCGTGAATTTTGGGGTCTCAAAATAATAAACCTACTTCCAAAATACAATGTAAAAGTTTCTGTTAGCAAATTCAAACTTCTTATCATATACATATAAAGCAAAATTTAATATTTTCAAATTTAAAGCTAAACAAATTTTACTATTTTTTACCCAATTTCCGTTTTCATACTTTTTGAAATTTTTTCGCTTTAGATTTCGTTCGATTTCATTAATAAATAAAAGTTAAAAAGAATTTGTATACTCCTCTGAAGAAAATATATATGTATTCTTTAACAAAATTTTTGAAATACATGGAATATTGTTTTATATAGAATCCTTAATGTATACTCAACTTTTATAGTACGTAGGGTAAAAATTATTGAAAATAGTATCAATTCCAATTGGAAAATTGAAATTGGTTTAATTAAGATTATCATTATCATATCGATGGTTAAATTTTGTGAAACCTCTAAATATACTCTATAACAGTAGTGCCCAGAGCCTATGCACTCAATATACTTTAGTTTTTATAAAAGCAATTTGGCATAGGAAATGCATTCTAATACACATACACAGCACTTCAGCATCAAGCAATACAAATTACACGAACAACTTTGTCTCTTTCGTTTATTGTTGTTTTTTTCTTGCTTAGACGAAAAAGCAAAGCAAAAGACTTTCGTATGCTTTGTTGGTACACACTAGCGACCGAAATGTTGAATGTAGATTTTGTTGTTGTGTAACGTGTGATTCCGTTTTAAAAATAGTTTGCAGCTGTGAATTCAAAAGCACTTGGAAAAATCAGTGCAAGTCTTAAGTTTAAAATTCAAATTATTACTTTACAATTTTTTAAATTAAAATTTGGAAATTTGTCCCGTACCTGAAAAAACTTTAATAACCGATATCGAATTATCGATTAATCACTTCCGCCGACAAATATAACCTTGTTTAATGTTCTTTTTGTCAAAATATTATTCTTTAAAATTAGTTGAAGTAAATAGTAATAGATCACTTGTCTATTAAACTATTTATAACAGAAAAATATAAAAATATTTATTTATATTTCTTAAGTCGTTTCTAACAATTTCTGACAACACTGAGTGACTTCTTTAAATCCACTTAAAATGTATCGGGATATTAGAACGAACCTTGAGGTCGAGTTAAATTACCCTAACATCTAGTTTGTCATATTGATCATGGTCAACATTTTTATACCCTATACCACTATGTGGTCAGGGTCTTTTATACCGATCGACTCAGAATCACTTTCTGAGTCGATTAAACCATGTCAGTCCGTCCGTCCGTTTATCCAGTTTAAAATAATGCAATGTTTTCTTTTTTTTATTTTAAAGGTCATTATCAATACAGAAGGAAGCAATGAAGAAGTTAGTGGGGAGTACGGTAAGTGTTTAGAATATAGTAATAATATTATGGTTGAAGATAGTGAAAAAAACAAGGATAGGGATGATAATTCAGAGAAAATTAAAATAAGCCCGGAAAATTATATAAAATGTGCGGAATATAAAAATACTGTAGAACCTATTGAACGAATATTACAGGTTTCTGTTAAAGAAGAAAGTGGTATTTCTATTACAAATTTTTTAAATGAAAGCAGTTTAAATAAAACAGATGAAGGATCACCACAACAAAGTTTTAAAGTAACATTTTTGAACCACATCCGCGAAAAATATGTCGCTCCAAAGCACCTCAACAGAAAAGTTAGAATGGTAGAAGCCAAAAGTTCAAAGAAAATGGATAATTTCACTTTGTGCCGAATCAAAGATTCATCCCTGCATATTCCAGAGGTCCAGGATATTAGAGAGGACAAAATAAAGATTAAGGATTACGACCACAAAAAGCTGTTGCAGGATGTTTGTCGGGTTGCTTATAAAACTGTTAATACTGCTTGTACAATCAACTTTAAGGATATACGAATAAATAAAGCTTCATTCAAAGGGTACGCATATTGTACACATAACAGTTGCAACACATATTTATTTAAGGGCGACTATAGTGGCAATATTGAAGTGTTTCGTTCAAAGAATGAAATAACACACATGATCGGCAACAAGAAGAGATATCAAAAACGCGGCCTCCAAAAATACCACAAATTGGCACAGATATCTAAGGAAACTGCACTATTGCACCACCAACAGGAAATAAACCAGCAATCAAAAGAGCAGCAACTTGTTGGAAACCTGGAAATAAAAGAACTGGCTAATTTGAGAAAATTGAAAGCCGAAGCTTCTTCCGAATACGACAGGCATTCTGACCCATATATAGATACATATCTAATGTTGACTACAAATTATAAACATTATGTACAAAAACTATCGGCAGGATCAGAGGTTTTCCTGTGGTCAAAGCAGCAATTGGAAGTCTTACGTAGAAATAGTGACTTCATCTTAAAAAGGACCAACTATACTCTTCACATTGATGCTACTGGCCGGGTGATTAAAGAATTTCCATGGGTAGAAAAGAGAATGTTTTTATATTCATTAGTAGGCCATATCAAGGAAAAAAAACACATATTTTCAGTCGCTGATGCGATACTATCTGCACACTCAATGGATAGTATTGCTAAGTTTCTTATTGCACTTCGTACAGTTTGTGCAAGAAATAACATAAGGTGGCCAATATGTAAGCGACTTGTAACAGATGTGAGTTTTGCTATTATTGGAGCAATTCTGAGAGCGTTTAATGACCAAACGCTTTCTGAATATTTAAAACATTGTTACACATTTTTAAGTAAAACCGAGAAAAAAAGCTTGCCGTTTGTATGCATACAATTTTGTGTAAGTCATTACACAAAAATCATGTGTAAAGATATTGACCATACTGTGGGACTAAACAATGTCGCATTAAGGACGTTCTTGCGAGAGGCAATGGGTGTTGCTTTCAACTTTTCTACAATATCAGAATGTAAAATTTGGTTCAAAAGCTTATGTGTAATTCTCACCTCTAGGCAATATACAAAAGAACTTGAAATTGCCTTGAAATATTTTACTTCATACAGCAATGGTGATAGCAATGGAATAAATGAAGAAAATTTTGAATTAAATGAAATCAGTGAAAACGAATTTAAAGAAATTGAGAAAAATCTTAAAACTATTTCGGAGAGAAGTCCATTTCGTCAAGAATTTTTGGCTTACATGCCATACATTAATGACGAAAATTTAAATACTATGGCAAATATATATCACTGTCCGAGAATGGTACATGTTGTATTAGATAAATATGTTCCTTTTCTTCCAATGTGGACTAATATAATTGGTTCACATATTAATGTTTTGGATGAAAACATTAGAGTCAGCAATGGTCCCATTGAGACGTATTTTAAGGACATAAAGTACAATGAACTGAAAGGAAAAAAAAATCGACTCGGAAGATTTGTGAGACAAATGGAAAAAGTCACAAAATCTAAAATAAAAAAGGTAAAAATAATGTACTCCAGTGAATTTAATAAAGAAATTATACCAAACACAATAATAGTACCGACCAAAAAAGCAAGAACACCAAAAGCAAGCATTGCAAAAAGCCCGGATAATATTTTAGGAGCATCTTCTAGTAAGAAAATTACAAAAATTGAGGAGTCGTGGAACAAAAAATCGAAAAGACTGCCACACGGAATGTTCCAAAAAAACTTCAGTATGGTAAAAAGAACATTGAAATTTTCAGATTCCAACATAAAAAGTAGTACCCCGAAAGATCCAAAAAAGACAGACATGGAAGAAAATCTTTTCGAACACTTGGATGATTTTAATATTGGAATGAATACTCCCTTAAAATTTACAAAAGCCCTAATAACGCATCCGGAAAAAAAGTGGCATTTCAAGATATTGATATTAAGATGGATAATACATCGATTGCTTCGGAAATTGGAATATTGCAAAATAAATCGATTGATTCGGATATTTTATATATTCCTGTTACATCACATGACCATAGTTATACTCGCGATGAAAGTGTGAATAATACTTATCAAAACATTATAACTTCGGATGTGAGTTTCAGAATGGAAGAAAAATTTAAATCCGCCATTGAAAGATATAATTTAAAAGAAGCGGCAATGCCAAATGCATTGAAATGTCAAGTGTTAAAAATGGTAACATTATTTAAGGCAGTACACCAGAATCCAGGATTTATGGAGTTTTATCCAGTACTGGCAGATTGGGCTACACTGAGAGTCAACCAAAGAAATGTTAAAGATGTGGCTTACCAATACTATAGTCAATGCAGCAATTACTTGCTTGTTATTTGAAGCGAAATCTAGTGATATTTTATATATTCCATCACAAGGTGGCGAGAATTGTTTCAAAAATTAACGACTCATAGTTGAATACATTTCTAAAAAACCAAACTACGTAATAGTTCCGCAGTGTATTAAAAATCACTTTTCCATAGTTCTTCTCGATTTTATTGAAAAATCAGTTATATGTATAGATCCGTATGGAGATACAGCAAATGGTAAAAAGTTGGCATTATATTACCAAAATATTTTAGCAACAAATATTCCAGATACAAAATGGACAGTTAAAAAGGTAGATCATGATATACAAAGAGATTCGTATAACTGTGGAATATTTGTTATACAATTTGCGGGAAGCTTTATAAATTCGCAACCTTTTACAAATGTTGTTGATCCAGACAATTATCGAGAAGAAGTAAAAACGATGCTGCTCAAATATGCAGATTCGATTGCACGAGTTTGCTTACATTGTGGAAAAAAGTTACTCAGAGTAAAAGAAAATCTGCAATGTGACTCCTGTGAAAGATATATATGTGAGTATTGCATTAAGCATTATAACTTTCACAAAGAAAGTATTCAAAAATTGAAAAGTTCTTTTGAAACATTCTCATGCAAATACTGTCCTTAGTAATAAAATTATATTATTAAAAAGTAGAGTTGTATAAATAGAAACAAAAAATATATAGAAATAAAATAAATTTTTTTTTTTTCAAAAATGCAAAAAAATTGGAACGTTTTATTCAAGCTTTATCAAGTTTTCACTATCTTCAAAACCAATATTATTACTTATTTAATATCTCTGAAAATTAAAAACGTTATATAAAGCGCGAATCGTCAAACAGTTATTTTTCTAAATTTCTATATATTAAGTTTAACAACCCTTGCGGTAAAAATATATTTTTAATGAATTAAATAAAATTTAATTTTTTTTTTTGTGAATTTTTTATATCCAATTTTTTCACATTATTATTTTCTAGTGTATTAATAATATAAGTATTTAATATATAAAAAAAATTAATATAAAAAAATTTATATAAAAATGCTATAAAATAGTATAATTGGTAAAAGTAATATCAGGTGTAGTAATAAAACTTAGTTTAGTGAAAGTAGAATTTGAAATTGGAATTATATACTCTATTTTCACGTTATTATTATCATCTAGTGTAAATATGTGAATAATTAATGTATAAAAAGAAATGTATATAAAAATGCTTTGAAAGCTATTAGTGTAAGCAGTCACAGACGTAGTAACAAAAGGTATAGTGAAAGTAGTTAATGAATAAATGAATTATATAGACTGAATTTGTCTCTGTGACATGCATGTAGAACAATATTAGATATGGTTTAGGCCTATTGGGGATGCAAGCCATGTAAAATAATTTGCAACGCGCCAGTTGTAGTACCTCAATGGTGGTGTGGAAATCTACATACAAAAAATCATCCGTTTAAATTATAATTAAGGTGCTGATGATGAAGATGACGAGGACATGGAAAACGGTGAGGATGAAGACGACGATGAAGAAAAATGCCATAAACCTGATGCAGATTTAGAAATAACCAGTAATTAAAATGATTTTGAAAATGATGATGAAGAGCCAACTGTTGGAACTGATGGTTCTCAAAAAGTGGTGAGAATATTCAAGCTTTATATTCAGTTTTTTTTAAGGTATACATAAATATATATAAAGAATGAATTTGAATGATTTAAAATGTTCGTTAATGACACAGTCAGTGCCTTTTTTCTTTCTTTATACAGCCAAAAGGATCTCTTGACTAAATGCACAAAACGGTTTCAAAATGGCAATGATAATGAAAATAAAACAAAATAAATAACTCCATTCGGTAGATTGAACTTTGAATCGTATTTTGAATAGAATGCCTCACGATAACAAAATTTCTTCACGTCTAAAATAGCAAGCTAAATGGTGAGGAATAGTGAAAGCCCCCTAATGTTTATATTTTGAAATTTTTAATTATTTTCTACATTTGTTTGTTTATAAAACACCTTTTTATATAGATTTACTTTTTAAGAAAGCATTTGTTTTAAAAAGGTATCTTAATATATATTAAAATTTTGCAATATAAAGTATATCCAACTTTATCTAAAGTTCATTACTAAATCTCCTATTTGCAACTAAATGTAATACTACTCTTATCAAAAATTAAAAACGCAGAAAGGTTGATCATCATGCTAAGGACAATCTTAATAAGTGCCGTTTCGAAGGTATTAAAATCGCCTTTAATATGACAGAGATTTTTTCTTTTTGACAAATGTCATAATCATATTATTCTTAGTTTTATTTTTTTAGTAGTTGTTGAATCTACTTAAGTTGCAAAATGAAATGGTTAGCCAAATACAGAAATATAAAATCAAATTTAAGAAAAAAATCCATCTGATTTTACTCTTTTATTTATTTCTCAGGAACCAATAACAACACAGCTTTTATATCTTGCAAAAAATTTATGAACATGTCATTGTTCTACTAGGCCACTAGATATTGCCTGAACTGTTAAAGCTAGTAAGGTAGAATGAACAGTCATGCCAAATTTTATTCAATTATTATTCAAATAGAACCCAAGGTCGGTCCAGCCATTTTAGAGTCCATATGTAACAAACACTTTAATATAGAATTTTATGGATATAGATTTATATTTTACATTAATTTTTCTGATTAACTGGTACAAATGAAAATTCGTTGCTTATATAAATATTTCAGTAGTTTTTATTAAAATTAAATCTTTTTCTCTATAATTGTTTTTGTGTGCTTTATATTAATTTTTCACTCGTAGTGGCATTTTAAATTTGGGTGCTGTCTGCAGCTGTATTTGATAAGCCATATTTGTATTTGAAGCCATAGCCTTGGAACAAATTGATTAGTAGGCCTGTCATGGAGCACCATAAATAACACACATATGTGTACTACCGAAAAAAGTATCATCCGTGTGATGGTGACATGATGATTTTGGTGTATAAACATCAACACATTTTGGGCAATGTACTTTAACTATTGCCTCGCCAGGAATATCAGATGAATCCAATGGCTACATTGTTTGACTTTCGCACTATACACGTGAACAATGTCCGAAATCTCCAGTTTGATATTTTTCAATAATTTGTGCAATGCGTTTGAACGGTAGTATAAAATGTATACCTCATACCACATTTTAATTTACAGCAGCGTTGCACAAAATACACGCAAAAAAATAAAACAATAGTCATTGAACACACCCCATCATTTACATAGGCTACACAAAGAAGTGAATATATCTCGAATTTTACCTATTAATTTATGTATTATAATAAGAAAATAATAATTTTATTAAATAAATAAATATTTCGAATTTTTCCAGAAACGTGCTGGCAAATTTATTGCACGGAAGACTTTTTATATCCGCCTATGCCTAAGCTTCAATTTGACATGCCGTGATCCATGGTACGAAGCTTAGTTTGTCTATAAGGTGGGTCTGGCCAAAAATAAAGATTCCCAGTTTGTCCAGAAACGTGCTGGCAAATTTATTGCACGGAAGACTTTTTATATCCGCCTATGCCTAAGCTTCAATTTGACATGCCGTGATCCATGGTACGAAGCTTAGTTTGTCTATAAGGTGGGTCTGGCCAAAAATAAAGATTCCCAGTTTGTCCAGAAACGTGCTGGCAAATTTATTGCACGGAAGACTTTTTATATCCGCCTATGCCTAAGCTTCAATTTGACATGCCGTGATCCATGGTACGAAGCTTAGTTTGTCTATAAGGTGGGTCTGGCCAAAAATAAAGATTCCCAGTTTGTCCAGAAACGTGCTGGCAAATTTATTGCACGGAAGACTTTTTATATCCGCCTATGCCTAAGCTTCAATTTGACATGCCGTGATCCATGGTACGAAGCTTAGTTTGTCTATAAGGTGGGTCTGGCCAAAAAAAAAGATTCCCAGTTTGTCCAGAAACGTGCTGGCAAATTTATTGCACGGAAGACTTTTTATATCCGCCTATGCCTAAGCTTCAATTTGACATGCCGTGCTCCATGGTACGAAGCTTAGTTTGTCCAAAAAGTGGGTCTGGCCAAAAATAAAGATTCCCAGTTTGTCCAGAAACGTGCTGGCAAATTTATTGCACGGAAGACTTTTTATATCCGCCTATGCCTAAGCTTCAATTTGACATGCCGTGCTCCATGGTACGAAGCTTAGTTTGTCTATAAGGTGGGTCTGGCCAAAAATAAAGATTCCCAGTTTGTCCAGAAACGTGCTGGCAAATTTATTGCACGGAAGACTTTTTATATCCGCCTATGCCTAAGCTTCAATTTGAGATGCCGTGCTCCATGGTACGAAGCTTAGTTTGTCCAAAAAGTGGGTCTGGCCAAAAATAAAGATTCCCAGTTTGTCCAGAAACGTGCTGGCAAATTTATTGCACGGAAGACTTTTTATATCCGCCTATGCCTAAGCTTCAATTTGACATGCCGTGCTCCATGGTACGAAGCTTAGTTTGTCCAAAAAGTGGGTCTGGCCAAAAATAAAGATTCCCAGTTTGTCTAGAAACGTGCTGGCAAATTTATTGCACGGAAGACTTTTTATATCCGCCTTTGTCTAAGCTTCAATTTGACATGCCGTGCTCCATGGTACGAAGCTTAGTTTGTCTAAAAAGTGGGTCTTAATTAGTGGGTCTGGCCAAAAATAAAGATTCCCAGTTTTTCCAGAAACGTGCAGGCAAATTTATTGCATGGAAGACTTTTTATATCCGCCTATGCCTAAACTTCAATTTGACATGCCGTGCCCCTTGGTACGGAGCTTAGTTTGTCCAAAAAGTGGGTTTGACCACAAAAATGAAGATTCCCAGTTTGTCCAGAAACGTGCTGGCAAATTTATTGCACGGAAGACTTTTTATATCCGCCTTTGCCTAAGCTTCAATTTGCCATGCCGTGCTCCATGGTACGAAGCTTAGTTTGTCTAAAAAGTGGGTCTTAATTAGTGGGTCTGGCCAAAAATAAAGATTCCCAGTTTTTCCAGAAACGTGCAGGCAAATTTATTGCATGGAAGACTTTTTATATCCGCCTATGCCTAAGCTTCAATTTGACATGCCGTGCCCCTTGGTACGGAGCTTAGTTTGTCCAAAAAGTGGGTTTGACCACAAAAA
This sequence comes from Cordilura impudica, assembly GCA_963682025.1. Lineage (NCBI taxonomy): Eukaryota > Metazoa > Arthropoda > Insecta > Diptera > Scathophagidae > Cordilura > Cordilura impudica. The sequence goes on along the minus strand of OY821517.1, from coordinate 242,588,679 downwards.
TTAAGATTCCCAGTTTGTCCAGAAACGTGCTGGCAAATTTATTGCACGGAAGACTTTTTATATCCGCCTATGCCTAAGCTTTAATTTGACATGCCGTGCTCCATGGTACGAAGCTTAGTTTGTCCTAAAAGTGGGTCTGGCCAAAAATAAAGATTCCCAGTTTGTCTAGAAACGTGCTGGCAAATTTATTGCACGGAAGACTTTTTATATCCGCCTATGCCTAAGCTTCAATTTGACATGCCGTGCTCCATGGTACGAAGCTTAGTTTGTCTAAAAGGTGGGTCTGGCCAAAAATAAAGATTTCCAGTTTGTCGAGAAACGTGCTGGCAAATTTATTGCACGGAAGACTTTTTGTATCCGCCTATGCCTAAGCTTCAATTTGACATGCCGTGCTCCATGGTACGAAGCTTAGTTTGTCTATAAGGTGGGTCTGGCCAAAAATAAAGATTCCCAGTTTGTCCAGAAACGTGCTGGCAAATTTATTGCACGGAAGACTTTTTATATCCGCCTATGCCTAAGCTTCAATTTGACATGCCGTGATCCATGGTACGAAGCTTAGTTTGTCTATAAGGTGGGTCTGGCCAAAAATAAAGATTCCCAGTTTGTCCAGAAACGTGCTGGCAAATTTATTGCACGGAAGACTTTTTATATCCGCCTATGCCTAAGCTTCAATTTGACATGCCGTGATCCATGGTACGAAGCTTAGTTTGTCTATAAGGTGGGTCTGGCCAAAAAAAAAGATTCCCAGTTTGTCCAGAAACGTGCTGGCAAATTTATTGCACGGAAGACTTTTTATATCCGCCTATGCCTAAGCTTCAATTTGACATGCCGTGCTCCATGGTACGAAGCTTAGTTTGTCCAAAAAGTGGGTCTGGCCAAAAATAAAGATTCCCAGTTTGTCCAGAAACGTGCTGGCAAATTTATTGCACGGAAGACTTTTTATATCCGCCTATGCCTAAGCTTCAATTTGACATGCCGTGCTCCATGGTACGAAGCTTAGTTTGTCTATAAGGTGGGTCTGGCCAAAAATAAAGATTCCCAGTTTGTCCAGAAACGTGCTGGCAAATTTATTGCACGGAAGACTTTTTATATCCGCCTATGCCTAAGCTTCAATTTGAGATGCCGTGCTCCATGGTACGAAGCTTAGTTTGTCCAAAAAGTGGGTCTGGCCAAAAATAAAGATTCCCAGTTTGTCCAGAAACGTGCTGGCAAATTTATTGCACGGAAGACTTTTTATATCCGCCTATGCCTAAGCTTCAATTTGACATGCCGTGCTCCATGGTACGAAGCTTAGTTTGTCCAAAAAGTGGGTCTGGCCAAAAATAAAGATTCCCAGTTTGTCTAGAAACGTGCTGGCAAATTTATTGCACGGAAGACTTTTTATATCCGCCTTTGTCTAAGCTTCAATTTGACATGCCGTGCTCCATGGTACGAAGCTTAGTTTGTCTAAAAAGTGGGTCTTAATTAGTGGGTCTGGCCAAAAATAAAGATTCCCAGTTTTTCCAGAAACGTGCAGGCAAATTTATTGCATGGAAGACTTTTTATATCCGCCTATGCCTAAACTTCAATTTGACATGCCGTGCCCCTTGGTACGGAGCTTAGTTTGTCCAAAAAGTGGGTTTGACCACAAAAATGAAGATTCCCAGTTTGTCCAGAAACGTGCTGGCAAATTTATTGCACGGAAGACTTTTTATATCCGCCTTTGCCTAAGCTTCAATTTGCCATGCCGTGCTCCATGGTACGAAGCTTAGTTTGTCTAAAAAGTGGGTCTTAATTAGTGGGTCTGGCCAAAAATAAAGATTCCCAGTTTTTCCAGAAACGTGCAGGCAAATTTATTGCATGGAAGACTTTTTATATCCGCCTATGCCTAAGCTTCAATTTGACATGCCGTGCCCCTTGGTACGGAGCTTAGTTTGTCCAAAAAGTGGGTTTGACCACAAAAATTAAGATTCCCAGTTTGTCCAGAAACGTGCTGGCAAATTTATTGCACGGAAGACTTTTTATATCCGCCTATGCCTAAGCTTTAATTTGACATGCCGTGCTCCATGGTACGAAGCTTAGTTTGTCCTAAAAGTGGGTCTGGCCAAAAATAAAGATTCCCAGTTTGTCTAGAAACGTGCTGGCAAATTTATTGCACGGAAGACTTTTTATATCCGCCTATGCCTAAGCTTCAATTTGACATGCCGTGCTCCATGGTACAAAGCTTAGTTTGTCCAAAAAGTGGGTCTGGCCAAAAATAAAGATTCCCAGTTTGTCCAGAAATGTGCTGGCAAATTTATTGCACGGAAGACTTTTTATATCCGCCTATGCCTAAGCTTCAATTTGACATGCCGTGCTCCATGGTACGAAGCTTAGTTTGTCTAAAAAGTGGGTCTTAATTAGTGGGTCTGGCCAAAAATAAAGATTCCCAGTTTTTCCAGAAACGTGCAGGCAAATTTATTGCACGGAACACTTTTTATATCCGCCTATGCCTAAGCTTCAATTTGACATGCCGTGCCCCTTGGTACGGAGCTTAGTTTGTCCAAAAAGTGGGTTTGACCACAAAAATGAAGATTCCCAGTTTGTCCAGAAACGTGCTTGCAAATTTATTGCACGGAAGACTTTTTATATCCGCCTTTGCCTAAGCTTCAATATGACATATCGTGCTCCATGGTACGACGCTCCATTGTGCTGGAAGCTTCCTTGGAGTATCCCGGTCCCAATAAATCCCAATAAAAAACAAGAATTTAGGTTCTATAAATGTTCTAATATTGATTTAAGTATTATTCCTGTTTAAATTAGTCATCCCAAACTGGAGAATCCACTCCCATAAGCATTGGAATACATTTTAAAAATTTCGCGTTGCCAACTATTCATTTGAAATTCGAGGCTATTTTTTCGAGGCTATCGGCACGCACGTATATTTTTTTTAAATCAACTAAAATTCCCTAACGTTTTTGACATTAAGTGGTACTAAAACAATAAAATTGCACAGAAAAAGTATAGCAAATATGAATTGTGCAAATGGCGATAAAGGTAAATCATGCATATAATAAAAGAATGATTGTTTTAACATACATTAAACTTTTTTAGGTGGCCGTCACATAGAAGAAATATTTACTAAAACTGTTTAATTTAAAGTAGTTTTTCAGTTCACTAACAATAAGTTATCCTCTTTTTTATATAGTTAAAAATTTTTCTTGATTTAAAAATTTATGTATTTTATAAATTTACAATAAAAATTTATAGAAATATTTAAAAAGACAATAAATAAATGTTTAACTAAAATAAAAATTTACGACTTTTTCATTGAAACTTCTCTACCTTGAACCAATATCAGGTAACTTCTACGTTCGCTGCTTAATATATTATATTTTAACTCGGGCTCTTTCAAAAAAAGCCAACCTTTGGCCCTTGTGAACATTAGGACTAAAAAGTTTACGGAACATTTTCTGACAAAATTCAACTTACAACATTTTTAAAAACTATTAGTTGTAAAATTAACTGAAAAAATAAAACATAAAAAAGGTTAAAAACTTGTAACACTTCACTTTTATACTAAAATTCAACTAAAAATGTATTTTAAACCCTCCATAAGTTATCGGTCAATATTTACGTTTTATAGCAAAAATTAAAGTCCCACCTAACAAAAAACCTCATATCAAAATTCCAATCCAATCAAAAGTTATGGATTTTTGACCGCCTTCTCGGTAAATGGTTCACTGTGCGCCTTTTTTCCTTTATTAACATTAGTAATGGCGAAACACGGCAAATACCATATACGATGGTCGCTACTGGATACCTCCTCCGGCTTCAGTTTCCTGGCATACGATTTTGAAACGTAATCTATTTTAGCATTATACCAATCGGCCAAATCTTTATCCTTACTCATGTTGGCCTCCAAACCCTGCAAGTGTTTTATAGCGACAACGTAGCTATCATTAAAATCAAAATTTTCATGCCTCCATATAAGGCGAGTCTCATACTGAAGACCGATTTTCCGTGTAGTACGCTGAAGTATTTCTTCTGCTATTTCATCATCCTTTGAAACCAGTAGTATGTATCATGTACGCCAGAATTTTCAATGGTAAAATAATCGTCAATTTGTTGACGAATTTCATCTAAAAACTACATCGATTTTGCATATAGTAGGCTCTGTCGAACCTTCATTTGAACCAAATAAAATGTCACCCAAATAAGTCCGATGTACGGCAAAACATTTATCCAAATTAACATCAAACGGTCTAACGAGTCTTATAAGAGGCAACCCAATTAGCATTATACCACTTTCAGTTTCTTCAAAACCGGAAATTTATTCTAAAAATCTTCAAAATGTAAACTCTGTGGCGGCAATTTCAAATTTCCTATAGTCCATACATTTCTTATATTAAAATTAAAATACTCATTATTTTCATCCGTACCACTTATCTCCAAATATACCTTCTTTGATACTTCATTTGTCGTCTTGCCTGCAATCCACCCGAGGCTCAAGTTGCTTGCCAATTCAATAGCGATTTCTTCTAGAAGTGATATTTTTGAGCCTTCGTCTATGAAAGTTACAACTCCAATTGAACCCTTTGGTCCGCTTAATTTAATTGACAAAAATTTAAATAATGAGTCCGTACTAAAAGAATTACCAACAATTGCGTTGACAGCACTGTTTTCATTTCCAACGTTTATAAACCATGTTACATTTCCAACTAATACCTCATTGTTATTGACAGTTGTCTTGCTTTTGTTTGCATTTTTGCAATTGTTAACTTTTTCGTGGAGTAATCTGTTGTGGTATTTAATATATTCGGACAAACCACATTGGCGCCACGCTTTGTTCTACAATTATGCAAATTGTGTCCAGCTAGTTAAAAACAGAAGCAAAGATGATTATCTTTCACAAACTTCCTTCCGTTGTCAACCTTTTTAAATTGTTACACTGGTACAACTTGTGATTCTGCTGACACAATAGGCCTTTGGTAAGACGATTTGCCATAGTTATTGTAAATGATGGATTCATTTTGTCCTTTTTATTACAGTGCACACCAGTTTTATCTGTCGCAGTAGTAAGAGCAATGTAAGTGGTTACTTCCTGTAACCATGTACTGAATTGCCGTACACATGGGATATTGGCCAAGATTCTTGCAATGTATGCATGACGTAGTAGCCGCAACTGTAAACGCTCCAACGGCTGTAAGCATTAGCATAGAGGTCGTTATTTTACTTTGTACTTTTTCTTTCTCACGGAAAATACTTTTCTCGAGAAAAAAATTCTCCAATTATAAATTCTGCTTGAACAAAAAAATTAATAAGTGGCATCATAGAATTTCGAAGCCAGTTGTTTTGCTTATTGACAATGTTCTATTTTTTTTTTGTGTGTGCAACCGAAAATAAATTTATTTTAAAGAAAAATTAAATAAAAAATGAATAGCATAGCTATGATGCGAGCACTCGTGGAGGAAATTGGTGTTGGAGAGCAACAGCAACGAAATGGCTAAAGGATTGCTAGAAGTCAATTGCGGGCTGAATCTATGGAAAACACAATCAATGCCTGAATTGGCTCTCATTAAAGTTAACAAAAGTTGAAGTTTGGCTTTATTTGTGGTCTTCAGCCTACAAGATTAATAAAATATTAATTTTTTTATTTAAATTTTGTTTTATCAAAATACTTCTTACATTTTTATATAAACTCCCGTCTGCTTTGCAAGGGAAATTTTTTGAGGGAAAAAACCAAATTCAAGTGCATTGAGAATAACTACTTTTTTCCCATCGAATTTTTTTCCGAAGGAATTTCTATTCATAATAGGGGAAAGGGAGAAGTGAGAAATTTCATGCGGAATTTTTGTTTAGAATTGGGCTGAATAGTTACTGTGAGATATCTTAGAAGATATGTGAAAAAGCAAATTCGCAGACAATCGGTACGCGCTGGATTATAAAGGCATCCATTGCTGAGGATGTTCGTTTTTTTTTTTTTGTAGATAGTTGTTTTGTGGATAGTTGTTTGTTGTGTGTCAATAAAATCAATGTTAATACAATTAAAACAACTCTGGGTTAATGAATGATCTTTTGTTGAGATTGTCTACAGATCAGACTAACAAGTCCCCTTGTGGGGTCCAAACTGTTCCACACAGTGTCGTTGGCGGCATTTCTTAAGCTGGACACTTGGTACGGCTGTTGTTCTCCATAAGAGCTCTCAATGAGAGATTTGACTGCAACAACAGATAACAGAATATAGTTTGGTAATAACAGTTTTGTTTCTATATATAATTTTCCACATGAATGCTACTGGTGGAGGCTGCTTTCGTTTTGTGTTTGTAGTAAAAATATCTAACAATAATTCAGTAGTATACATTTGAGCATTTATACACATGATAATTCATAATACAAACAATCTATTGTGTGTATGAATACATGTCTGTTTGATATTGAAACCAACTCACCTGCTGCATTTGTTCCATGGGATCATTACGAATAAGACTCCAGTTAGCTGGGGGTTGAAAACAATTGTCGTTAGAAACGCTTAGAGTATGCCATACATCGACAGTCAAGTGCTGCAAGAGTGAAGGACGCATACACCAGTTTTTTTTTTAACTGCCTAAGCAAAATGAAAAGAAATCATTTTTGTAAAGCACAATAAGCGAAGAAATGTCTAAACCGAACCCGCTTGATATACTGAAGATATGTGAAATGTGTTGGGTATTTGAAATAGCGACGACTGTAAAATGGTCATTAGAAATTGTCATTTGCCAAACTGTCCCATTAATTGTCCACTAATAGCAGTCCCTTCATCATCAGCACTAAGTTTTTGAAGCTCGTAGGTATGTGTCCGCCGCTGCTCCAATATTAGGGTCTTTGTTAGTTGTGCTAGGTTGTGTGTTGTGTGTTTTTTAGATATGTTACTATGGCTGGCCAAACCATAGTGAAGATTTTGACAGATGGCAAAAGCTGTATTTTTAGGGAACAGTGAACACTTATAAAGACAACATAAAAAGGAAACTAAGGAAGAGAATTTTTAAAATTTCTCTTTGAGTTAAAGATTAGAATGCGGAAGTAGTATGTTAGAGAGGTTGTTTGAATTTGTAGACCACTTATCGGTCGTTCCAATGCTTCTCAGAAATTCATTTGAATTAGCATAGAGGTTTCTATGTAGTTTGGAATTATGTATGTATAATTTATATACCACATAAAAACCGAACTTATATTAAGTGCCTAGGAAGAAGCCATGATCACATCATAAGTGGCGCGAAAGCGAAAAGCTGCATTTTAAAACAAAGTGTACTTCAATTTAAATAAAAAGACAGTTTTGTGTATTTTGTGTCCATGTTGAACAGTTTTTTTGTCATAAAATAAAAGTCAAGCTAGACTTTACACTTCGGGATGAACTTTGTACTAAAGAAGTGTATAATTTAAATAGTTGATAAATTATAAAAGTGAAAATTAAAAATATATAAAAGTTACATAAAAGAAAAAAGAAGGTAAATGCGAAAAAAACGGGGTTGTGTAGATACCGGAAAATAATCTTTAAATAATTATCAAGCAGGTTTTGGAAAGAGTAAGGAGACCACACCCGTTCAGGATTGGGTACTGTTTTTTTGGTGGAACAGTAAGGAAGCGTTTACCGATAACCGTAAGTTGGTGGAAAGAAAAGAATTAATTATGGTGAAGATTTAAAGTTTCATGCATTTGTTAGTGTGCTCAGCGAGGAAGTGAAGATAAGTCTGAGAGTGAAAACGGAAGAGAAGTGCCAGCTCTGTTTCCTAATAGACCACAGGAGTTATTAAGGTAACGCTGTTTATATGTCCATTGGTATATGTGTTGAAAAAAAATGGCTAGGAAAACTAAAAGCACTGCTTGTTGGGGTGAGAACAAACAGCTCATCCCAGTGCAATACATGAAAGCGGAGACGCGAACCACGCATTCAATAAGTGAATTTATCCACAATATTAAAGTCTAAAAAAAAGTTGGGTTTCAAATAATTGTATCACGTTCCAAGTATAGCCTGTTTTAAGGAGCGATAGGCGAAGTTAGATTGGGAAAGTGTTTCTATTTTTGTTTAGTGACTAGGTTTATTTAATTAACCATTTATTATATTTTATGTTAGATTTTTTTATTGATTATTTATTTTTAATATTTTAAGAGCATGTTAGATTAAGTTTTAATTATGTTTTTTTGTGTGTGCTAATTGTTATTTATATGTGTTTTTTTTAAGACTTTTGTGAAGATTTTGTAAAGGTTACACCCAACTATTTTATTTTGTAAATTTTGCAACCAAAGGAAGTGTTTGGTAGATAACTAACCTCCAGAGAGCTCTTTTGAGGGAAAGTATACAAGAGTAGACTCGTGTAGTTGTCCGAGGGTGAGTTTAATCCATAGGTCGGCAAAGCGTAAAATGAGGTTGTGTGTGTAAGCGAACTACCCAGCAAACACGAAATCGAGCGTTTTAAGTTACCATTACCAATGCAGAAAAGAAATTAACAACGAGATTGATATACAAACGGAACTTTTAATACTACCAAGCTGATTTATTTACACATACAAATTCTCTGTATTTATACTGTTATGACAATTTCTTATTAATAAAATGTGTTCTAAATTTGACGAACTTAACTTATAGCGTTGCTTGGAAGAAATGGATTTTAAGTCTGAAAAAATTTGTTCACAGAGGTAAATATAAGGAAAAAAAACGATAAACATTTTAAATAATTTTTTCTTAGTTCGGGAAATGCGAATTTATCCAAATTTATTTTTCGTAATTATTTATCAATTTGAAATGTTTGTTGGGGAAGTATTGCTGAAAAAAATAAAAATGCATCCGCCGCATGTGCATACATCGCTGTCTCAACGACGACTAAATGAAAGAGCATAAGTATATGTGTGAAGTGGTCTCTGCACAATTGTGCTATGAAATGCCGACCACTGGTTTAATCCTAATGAGCAAATGGGGTTATCCTAAATTAGGAGTTTTGTTTTTGTTAAATTATTTTGTTTGAGTTAGGTTATCATAAAATAAATAGTTTTATTAAAATTTTTTTTTGCATGTTAGTACAGTAAGGTAATATATATTTAATTTTTTTTTTATTTAAATTTTTATTTATAATAGGATATTTTTTTGTTTTTTTTTACATCGTGTAATTACATTTACATTTATATCTTATATTGTTTTCTTCGTAAGCCTCAAGTCTAAAAAGAAGACCAAATATCTGAAAATAGGAAAAAATATTAAAATTATTGAAAAGATTTTTTTTGCCACCATAGTATTTAGTGTTTTAATGTTAATAAATGTATAATTTATATAGTTGAATTTGTCTGTGTAATTTGAATTTTTGGAGGAAAAGAAGGGACAATGAGTCACTGGTGTGGTATGTTAAGTAAAGATTAAAAAGTGTTGGAGTGGTAAGTAATGGGGTCATTTGTGAAAGTTAACGTAAGGTTTAAATGACCAGTTTGGGTGGGTAAAGAGCGGGATCATGAAGATTTGATCTCCCAATATTCTTCGTCTGAGCGTGAGTTGTTGTCGTGTAAGTTTAGTCCATCGTTTGTAATAGTTTATTGTTGCGCCCTGATAGGTGTTGTAAAGGGTTGAGAAGTCCAAGCCCATAAATCCAATAGCCGGGAAATAAAAACACTGGAAAGGGGTTTCGTAACACCATTCCTCTTTTTTATAAAGCGGCAGTTTGCCAACCAATTCGTCAAGCAGAGTAGGATTCGATAGATGAGGTGTTGCACCTGCATTTTCCAAAAAAAAAAAACGTAAGGTTAGATACCATCGTGCTAAAATTAACCAACTTATAGATTTTTCTTTGGCAATTTAGCTACTGTTCAAATATGAACACGACTAGATTAGTATGTTAGTTCGTAGTTCTTAATAATCACAAATAATTATATGTTATTTTTGTGGAAAATTATAAATCATTCTATTTTATCCATGGGTTATTTTTTCCCAAATTAAAGATAAGTCATTAAGAATAGACATCTGGCAAACATATGTAGTCTAGATAAGTTTTAAGATTCTTGTGTCTTACAAGCATTGAAACGTAGTGGTTACATTTATTAATCAACAAATAAAATATAGTTTAAAATATATTTAAATTATGCATGGTCAATCGAACCGGAGTACAATTAATAATTGTATATTGGTCCTTCGAAGTATTTGTTTTAATATAAAACTTATTAAGCGTCAATCTCGGCTAAAACAGAGATTGTAATTAAAAAAGTTAATTAAAAAAATTTTTTTTTGAAAGCGTCTGTCTCGGCTGAAACAGAGATTGTATGTTGTGAAATAAATAAAACACTTCAAATGGACAAGAAAACGAAACTTTTGGAACGCCTAAGCACCTTAGGAGAGAATGCAAGCAGCCTATTTGCCAAAGTAGAAGGTGGAGAAGTTCGGGCAGCATCTCTCAAATCAATGGAAGAGCAGTTGGTTAATATTGAGCTTGAATTTAAGAGCAACGACTCTAAACTTCGGCTGCTTGGAAATACAACTGAGGACTACTTCCAAAAGGAATACTTAACGAAGGTGTTAAGAATTATAGAAAATGTTCGAGCTATAATAAAAAACCCATACCAATAAATCAACAAAAAGACAGCACACTCTTAGAAGAGGTACCTCATATTAAAGGGTCGGTACCCCAAATTAAAGAGATGATAACTCAAGATCAGATGCAGACACTTCGAGATGAAATGGAACAAATGATTAAAAACTTTATGATAAAGTCAGGAGGAAATCAGCATCTGAAGGTACAACAAACAGTTCCACAAGTGCAAGAAACAACTCCAATAATGTCGCAGAAACACGAACGCCATATCGACCAGGGCCATAGAACAAGTGTGATGTTTTTTCAATTTCGCCGGGTATGAAAATGACAACATTCTCGTATTGGAACACAAAAAACAGTGATGGGAGAAGAGGATGAGAGACATAAAAAGAACTTATCTTGAATTGACAATTGAATTGTCAGTGAATGATGATATCAAGGAAGAATTCGATGCTATCGAAATGCAATATTTAGAAGCATTGTCAACATTAACAGGATGCGTGAAAAAGAAGAAAACACAACAGCAAAGCCGCATGTGGTTTTTGGCGCGTCGGCAAGACCAACAAATGGTAAGAGCAAAAATAATTATATCTACACAAGTTCCAGGCTGTCAGAAGATCCGGGAAATGATGAAAGTTACGTTAAAGAAAAAAGGAAATATCATCATCTTCATTTAGAACCATCACCTCTCCATCTTCAAATACACCAGTTACACAACACCTCAAACTTCGGCCAACAGTTCTTCATGCTCATCACGGGCTATAAGTGGAACAGCTGCAACAACTACAAATTCAGCCGAAACTCAGGAGGTTAAATTACCTAGGGACCAGGGTGCCTTGGGTTTAGCCATAATTCATGGTACCGATCAATCATGTGTCCCCTTTGGAACTTGAGAACCGGGAATTTTTATATGCGTATGGGTGACCGTATTTTAAAAGTTAATGATTCAGATGTCTCACGTGCCACTCTTCAAAATGCAACGTCGGAAATGCTTAAGCCAGGCAAAGATACTAAATTAACAATACAACATAATCCATTGCCAGCTGGTTTCCAGGAAATTATCATCAGCAAAAATAAAAGCGAACGCCTGGGCATGCGCATTAAGGGCGGCCTTAATAGTCTGCGTGGAAATCCAATCGATCCCAGAGATGATGGTATATTTGTTTCAAAAATAAAGTCCGTTGCTGCAGCTAGACGTGACGGAAGGCTTAAGGTTGGTATGCGTTTGTTAGAACTGAATGGCAACTCCTTAGTGGGTGCCTCATATCAAGAAGCAGTTAATATTTTACGCATGCCGAACAATGATATACATTTGGTCGTCTGTAAGGGATACAATAAATTCAATTTTATCCATCCCTTTGGTACAAATTGTTGTATGAGTACCGTCAATAGTAGACATGCTTTTCGTGCCTTTGAAACCAGTTCTGAGTTAAGTCAAAGCCAAAATATATCTTGTTTGGATCTTTATGATGATGAACACCTTAGACTAGATTTGAAAGTTTTTGCAACAAAAACTAAAAAGAATACAGAACAACCTACACCTATAATAGCAGACGTTGCTGCCGCGGCACATTCAGTCACATCAATGACTAAAACAATAGCACCAGTGACATTACCAACAAAATCTATAGATGGTTTACATGCTTCACAGCAACAACAGCAACCTTCAACACAACATCATGATACCATCGTTGCTTTGCCACAAAACTTAGAACGGTCCTTGGCTTTCCCAAAAGAAAAGAGTAACCATGAAGAAGTTTGTGAATTTGTACGAGGTGCTGATGAGTTTATTTCAGACCGTCTGAAATTACCCTCAGAGCATCATGGTCAAGATAGAATACAAAAGATTATAACGGGTGTTATATCAAAAAATACATTAGACACAAATCTGGCTCAAAGTTACTTTAAAGAAAACGAAGACGCAGAATATGGTGATGAAGCCGATTTCATAGATGACAAAAATTAAGATGCTGCATCGGCGGGTGATAATACAACAGTGAGTTTGATGCAAAATACCAATATAAAAGCTGCCACTATCTCTAAGGCTGTAGAACAACAACATATATCAAATTCATCATACATAGATCATACAGAAGATCCAGCAAATGGTGATATACAATATGATATAAACTACTTTACCAAAAATGAGGATGCTGCATCGGCGGGTGGTAACACGACAGTGAGTTCGATGCAAAATACTCAATTAACGACAGTCACAATCTCAAAGGCTGTAAAACAACAACCGACAGACGAAGAAGAGCAGTGCAATTGTGAAGATCAAGATCAGAAGTTGCTTTCAGATCAAAACATAGAAGATGAAGGCAAATATCGTGATAGTCTTGAAAAAGTCACTCTTGAACAGTTAAAGGATGTCAAAGAATTGCATAATTATGTGATCTACAACTAGAATTAAATCGTATATAAAGAACAACTGCACGCTGAATTCGAAAGAGCACAACACGAAGAATTGCAGAATAAAATTAAATAAAGTCCCTGTCTACACATGCAATTTTTCTTTCTGAAATTGTTTGAAATTCTCTTTTAAACTTTCATCCGTGTCTACACACTGAATTTTTTGTATTGAAATTCAAGATTTGTTCATGTTTACTTTATCATTTTATCATTTTATCGTTTATTTTTTCATTTTATTTCATCAAAATTAACTTTATTTCAATTTATTATTTTTCTTAACACAAACAAAACATAAAAATGAAAGAAAACGTAAAATAACTTCACTTTGACAATTGCGAAGCAAGAAACACAAGAGTATTTCAGAGTACATAAAAGTATGTACCCCCTGCCATTCTTCTCTCCCGTCTCACCTATAAACTTAAGACTTTCAGCAAGAAAACTTTCATGTGTGAACACAGACAAACTATTGATGAGACTGGTATTAATCAAATATTTGATCAAATCAATAAAGACGGCGTCCATAGTGGAACTCCAATGTATTCATCAGCTGGCTCACGCTGTCTAGGTGTCTTTATAATGTGTGGTTATGACATTTTATTAATGAGTTAATGGTTGTTCTTGGGTTATTTTATTATTAAAAATTGACAATTTCAATATGTAAGTACGATAAATAAAATGTAAATTATAATGCATGAAACACATAGAAGACTGTGGCTACACTACAACACGACTACAAGTGCTGCTGGCTGTACTATTTTTGACAGGCTGTAGTCGTGTAGCCGCTGTCGTCTACCCTACAAGAAATGAATGACTGAAACTAACACATAAACAATTTTTGTACTAACACACTTGCAGTTTTTTTCTATTTAATAACATATGACTGTCACTGTTGCTGTTGTAGAGTTGCTTTTGTTTAGGTTTAGGAAAGGTAAGTAATTAATTAAATTAAAAGTTCAAGTTAATTTTTGTTGTTTCTTTAGGATTCTTCAAAATATGTCAGTGAATTCGTTAGTGCCATTATCAATTGTGGTGGCACATCCCTCCTTATACCCTTCCACAATTTATTTTTTGCTCGCTTCTTGTGGCCTATTCCTGTTGGATCGTTAACTTAAAGATATTGCTGTAGAATCTTCACAAACTTTCAATCTAGAACTTTTATACCTCTTAGGAAACGCATTTGTGTAAAGAATTATATTGTGCGACAATATTTTATATCCTGGATTTCGATTGTGAATGCTGTACCAGAAAATAATATGGTTATCTATATTATATTATTGATGGACTTTTAATGATGTTGGAAGATAATACACAAGAAATATAAGTGTGTGAAACAACGCTGACACAGTTTCTTAAATCGATTCGTAATGATTCCCGTTAAGTGCGCATGGAAGACACTATAAATATATTGTTAATACATGCGCAATCACCAAATGAACTTATTAAGGTAATGCACTGACATTTTATTAAAAATTGTAGCTAGAAACAAAGTAAAGGCCTAGTTAGCCACCCGTAACCGTATCCAACCGTGTCAGCTGTTTTTTTCTGTTACATGAAAAGCATTTAGAGCAGTTACCGAACTCAACTGTCACGTAACCGGAACGTCCCAATCTGTTGAAAATAGATTTTTGCTACGTTTGTACGTGACATTTATGAACAGCTGATAAAGTTTGGTTAATTTTATACAGCAACATGCAGGTTCGTTTTTTACGTTCTATAATTGCACTAAATGCCAACGTTACATTTACGGTAAAGATACATTTTAATAACGTGTGGCTAACTAGGCCTTAAATCTTCCTTGCAGCATAAACGTTTAAAAAGAACCTTCGTGAAGTCAACGTACGGTTGCCATCGTACCAAAATAAATTACTGGTCAACGTAGGGTTGCCACCGACACAAAATAAATTAGCGATCAACGTAGGGTTGACAAATTTACTTTAAAAATTAAAATTAAATAAAAGTTAAACAAGATAACAATTTTAATCCGCAACAGTAGTATTAACTTTTTGCACCATTATTTGCATATGCAACGTGTTTGTAGACGTGAAAATTTTTTCTAATGCAGGCCATAGATGATGCGACCGTTGTTACAACTCGGTTAGTAATCAAGTTGGGTGCTATTACATGATTTGTTTTTTACATAAGTACTGTCAAATTTTCCCACAACAAAAGTTGTAGACATCGTGTGATACATATGAAACATTGTTTATGTACAATACATGAGGAAAGTCACATGTACATTTTTCAATTAGAACAGGTTCTATTTTTGCATGACAAACATATGAAAATACAACACTGCTTGTGGCGAAAGAAAAACAGAGTAAATTTTAAAGATTAATATTGAAAGAAAAATAAATTGTTTAGTGTTAATTAACAAGTAAAAAATATATAACCTTTTTTTTTTAACCATTTTTTTTTAAATTCACAAATTAAATCAGCTGTTGTTTACATTTAGAGGTTATGTCATACGGAAATACATATGTACGTGTGAGCAAAAATTAATTATGAATCGTATGTAAAAGACAATTTTGACAGACATGAGGAATTTCATATGGATAAAAAAAGTGACAGTACATATGTAAAAAACACTTCGTGTAATAGCACCTTTATACAACTTTATTTTGAAAAAAGTCATGTTTAGTAAAGATGACGCCGCATATTATTGTGTGTGGCTAAGTTTTATTTGCCGACGGCATATACAATGTTTTTTAATTTAGTTTTGTATTTATTATTTTTTGTTTTAAAAAAATATTAAATTATCTTTTTAACTTCTTTTTCTTAAAATATACTTTAAAAAATTTATGCTCTTCTAAAAGTTTTTATTTTATGTGGGAAGGTACTTTGTTTTTTAAAAATGCTTTTTTTAATGCTTTTAAAAAATAAATTTAAAAATCTACTTCACAACACAAAGGTAATAATAAAAAATTGCTTCAATCGATATCATAGATGACAGCTAATTCATTGAAGATTAATAAATATTACGGGACATAAAAATATAAATAATAAAATCATTTACATTAAAATTACAATTCTAAATAGGTTGGAAGAAATCAACTATTTCAAAAATGTTTTCATCCATTAAATTAGTTTCGCGGATATAATACATATGTACATAACACGTATACGTACATAAACACAAAATAGAATGAAGTTGCATGAAATGCCCACAAACGTTATGATCGAGTTGAACAACTTGCCAGAAAATCAAAACTTTTTGATTTTTCGTGCAACTAAGACATAACTTCATGCAACGACCCCATAAACGTTGCAATATAGTTCCCAAACTAATCAGGTTGTACCAACGATCGCAAATTGTATGGGTAGCATTATGCTTTTTTGATTTTCTGGCAAGTTGTTATATTTCGGGGAAGAACTTTTTGTGACAAATTTGTACCGATCACTTTACTAAAAATAATTTTAAGTTGATTTGTACTAATTAATAATAACTAAAAAGAAGAAAAAGAAACTAATCTCACTATGGAAAAGCAAAAATCGTCTGATACTCAGAAAATTTTAGATTTAACAGAAAAAAGTAAATCCTTGCGTGAAATTGGCAAAATTGTGGGTAGGAATCATTGCATAATAAAAAAAAATAGTTGATTAATACGTGAAACGCTATCAGGTTGAAGATTTACCAAAATCTGGAGCTTAAAAGCGGCTTAGTGATACCAAAGTCAGAGCTGTCGTTAGAGAAGTAAAGACATATCCAGCCTAAAGTGCAGTTAAATTATCAGAAAACATAACGCAGACATCAGGCAAACCAGTAAGTTCGAGTACAAAAATGGCCTACATAGAAGGATACCATACAAGAAACAGAGCAAGCTAATGAATTTCGGTAAAAACTAAAATAATGAGGCTCTATCTTTTTGGGAAAGCATACACAGATAAGAGCAAATCCGAAATTTTTGGCTCCTCCAAAATTATGGTGTGCTAAGAATGAAACCTTCGAAGAAAAGTATGTTATGGTTTTGGGCTATGTGGCAGCAACAGGTATTGGTAATCTTGTTTTTATTTACTCCACTATGAGCGAAACGGATTACTTAGCCATTTGAAGGACAACGTCGGCCATAGCGTTTAAAAATAAGGCATGGCTGGAAACTGGATCTTCTAACAAGACAACAATCATACATCTAAAATTGTGAAAGATGTGGCTACTGTATCGGACTCCTGGGACACTTGATCAATAACCGCAGTCCCCTTACCTTAAGCCGATCGAGCACCTGTGGGAAAAGCTTGACAGAAAAATATCAAAGGGCTATTTCAAGCAAGGCAAACTTAAAGAAGCCTCTAATGGAAGAATGGAGCATAATCTCCCCCGATATAACAAAAAAATTTGTCAAGTCGATTCCAAGAAGACTATATGAGGTGTTTAAGGCCAAATGAAAATAAACAAAATATTAAAAAATTTAAAAAGTTTACTTTTTGTATTGAAGTTCTGTTGAATTTCCTTGCTGTTTACTTTTTTTTGGCGCATAAAATTTGGTCATTTTCTAAATAAAGTGCATTTATTATTGTTTTGCATTAATTTTGTTTAATGTTTTTATTGAGATTAACTATTATTTAACAATTATTGAATTCCTTATATTTACTTTTGATTTTGTGGTAATTACTTCATTTTAATAAAACAATCAATATGAGTAACTAAGGTGTTTACTTTCTTTTAACGCTCACACTATATTTTTACTATAAATTATAAAGAGAACACGCCATTAAAAGTAAGAGCACAATAACAACTGAGATAAGCTGAAAATACATTATATTGTAAAAATTTAAACTTTTTTTATATAATTTTAAAAAATAAATGTTTATTAACATTTTAATTTTCGGTCCCGGTAGCCTATTCAGTGGAAATACCCATATTTTATTTATTTATTATTTATTTATTTGCAATGTTTACCCTCAAAATAAATTATGAAGGTAAAATATTATTTACATAGGCACTAACGACTAAGGTTTTAGACCTAATATTTAATCAAACATGAGAAGGGAATAATAATTTTATATTACAGTACTTTAGTATATTAACTTTTTTTTATATTTTCTATGTCAATTTTTCGTAGCAAATCTGGGAAACATATTTTATTCAGTAAGATTAGTTGGGCTTGGTTTATGACATTGAAGTTGAAAATAAGATGTGGTATGTTGATTGTGCTTGTGTTGCATAAAGGGCAGTTATCTATACGGAAGCCTTTAAAAAGATGTTTATTAGTGATGAAAGTGTGGCCAAGTCTGAGCCTGGTGTATTTCTGTATATCTGCTCTTGAGGCTTCTGGAGGGTATATTGGTGTTGTTTTATGTGGGTTTATATTTTTGTAATGGTGTTCATAGTTGGACCACTCGTCTGTTTCTATTTCTTTTATATATTTGAAAATTATTTTATTTATGTCGTTTTTATTGGTTGAAGGGTATTGGATGATTGGGGCGTGAGTTGCGAATTTGGCTGCTTCGTCAGCTAGACTATTACCAGTAATGCCGATGTGGCTCGAGATCTACATAATTTTAAATTCTGTGTGAAATTTGATTAAAATGTCTCTGGTCTTTGAGATGGTATTGTTTTTGTTTTTGATATTTTGAATAGCTGTTACCGAAAACTTTGAATCAGTACATTGATGAATTTGCCACGAATAGTTTTGTATTTATTTAGGGCGTAAATGGCTGTGGATTCGGCAGCAAAAATAGAAGCTCTTTGATCAAGCGTCGCCATAAAGTCCGTTTGTAGGTCTTCGTTTATGATAGCCATTGATGTTGCTGTATCAGTCTTAGATCCATCAGTGTATAAAAACTTCCAATTTCTGTTTTTGTATGATGTAGCTAATTCATTAAACTGAGATATGTAGATGCTATTGTGTGTTGATTCTTTTGGTAGGCCCATAAGATTTTGTAAAAAACTAGAGTTCTTCAGCTTCCGAGGAGGTTCAGTTGGAAAATATGCTTTTTGTGGTTTAGTGTCGACATTCATTTTTGAAGCATGTTTAAAAGCTAAGCAAATTGTGGACGGAAATTTAAGAGGTAGTTGTGATGGTATATGAGCAATCCGGTTAGGTGATGTTGTTCTGTAGGAAATATGATTTTTGTAATAAGTTTTGCAGTGTGGCTGTTGAATCTTTGTATCAGCGTAAGCATTCCCGATTCTGCCATTAGGTTTACTATGGGGGAGGTTTTGAAGGCACCCAAAGCTATTCTTATGGAGGAAAAGTAAGGTGGGTTTATTTTATTAAATAGTGTTTTAGGCGCTTTGCCGTAGACTGCTAGTCCGTTATCAATTTTTGATAGAATTAAACTTCGAAACGCGTTTAAAATTATATTTGGATGTGAATTACTCTTTTTAGTGCTTTTTTAAGGTTATCTATATGTGACGACCATGAAAAACTGCGGTTAAATATTATACCAAGAATACTTAGGTTACGACATACTCTATTTGATTACCTTGTATGACGATATTCTCGTTTCTTGCAAATATGCAGGCATTTGATTTTTGGAATGGATATTTTAGCACCTGTTGAATTGCACCAGTTATTAAGGGATTATTAAGATTATTAACTTCATCTTGAAGGTTTACGTTTTTGCCATGTTTTGATATTATGTACAAGTCATCAGCGTATATGACATGCTTGAAGAAACTATTGTTAGAAATGATTTTATTTAGCTTATCTGTTGCAATTTGGAAGAGAATGACAGATAATGAATACCCCTGCGGTATCCCATTGTATAAAGGCTTTATAGATGAAAAAACTTTGTTGACTTTAGTCCTTATTTTCTTTTTTTGTAGAAAAGCGTATATGAAGTTGATTATTTTTGGACCAAATTTCCATTCTTTTAATTGCATTATAATCGTGTGAATGCCCACACGATCAAATGCGTTTTCAAAATGATGGATATGATTGATAGATGGTTTTTGTGCGATAAGGTAGATGCTGTGATATGATCAATGTATATAAGGGCGTCGAGTGTGCCTTTGTTTGGTTTAAAAGCGACTTGGTGATAACTTAAGAGTTGGTTCTTTAAGAGAAACCAGGTTATTCTTGTGGCGATAATTTTTTCGAGTAATTTTGATGCACAAGGAATTAGTGAATTAGGACGACACCCATCGACAGATGTAATGTCTTTTTTTGGTTTTGGTACTGGTATAATCGTAGACGTCTTCCATTGTTGTGGTATAATACCAGCTATAAATATTAAGTTAAAAAGTTGAAGAAGCAATTTGTTGATGTTGGTAGGCAAGTTTTTTAATATAGGGATATTTTATCAAAACCTGGAGTTTTACCTTTAAGAGATTTTAATGTTGATTGCATATGTTAAATCTTCTTGTAGGAGTTTTGAGAACCTGTTTAGTTGATAGTTTGTAGAAGTATCTATGGAGTTTTGCTCAAATTAAATGATTCACTAAAGTTATCATCAGATTGCTTGGAATAAGTCTCAGCAAATAAGTTGGCAATTTCCAGTGGATCGTATAATGTCTTGTTGTTGTGTTCTATATGACGGATATTATGTGCTTTGTAGGTTCCGTTAAGACTACGAATGTTATTCCATATTTTGTTTATTGGCGTATTGGGGTTGATTTCACTAGTGAAATTAAAAAAAGGTTCTCTTTTAGCGATTTTACATTTACGTTTAAAGAGTGCATTCGCTTTTTTGTAAGCAATTCTGTTTTCTGCTGTAGGGTGTTTTTTAAAATAATTAAATAGCTTTTGCTTTGTGTCCCGAATATTTTTTAATTCGTTATTCCACCAATGTAAGTATTTGTAGCTTCTACGGTTTTTGTAATGTGGTATCGCAATATTTGCAGCTAATATTATGGTTTTTTGTAATTTGGCGGCTTCTTTGTTGATGTTATTTGAGAGTTGTTTGTCTGGTATTTTATCAAGGACGCATTTAAATTTTTTCCAATCAGCTTTTGCTAAATTGAAACGTGTATGAAAGTGATTACGTTGTATTTGGGTGTAATTAGGCATTTGTATCTCTATATGAATCGGAAAGTGATCGCTACCATTAAGTTGTGAATTTATAATCCAAAATGAGAGTGGTGCTATGTCAGCAGACGCTAGCGAAAGATCAACATGTGTAAAGGTAGATCTGGTTGAGAAATGAGTCGGCGAACCATCATTAAGTAGAATCATATTTGATTTGGACAAGAGGTTTTCAATACTGTAACCTCTATTTAGGGTAGTAGTTGAACCCCATAGGATGGAGTGCGTGTTAAAATCGTCTAAGATGTTTGTCCGATGAGTGTTGTTGGTGAATATGGTATTTAGTTCCGAAATAGGTGGACGAAAACGTCGGCGGCCACAGAGAAATTGTTTGAAGAATTAGTAAAATTGTTTCAGATTGCTCTTAATAAATAAGGTAGTACCACCTCTGCTGGACCTGTTGGGGATGGATAAGTTCGATACGTATCCGTTTAAGAATAGTTAGTTAACGGCGTGATGTGTTTCCTGTAATGAAATAATGTCAGGAGAATGTTCATGGATAAGTATTTGTAGTTCGTGCAAGTTGTTTTAAAAACCGTTTAAGTTTCACTGTAATATTTTGATTGACATAAAATATATTAAAAAATAAATATGTATCTAGTTTATTGTTTTATTCTTCCGTGTTTGGAAATGTTAGATCAATTTCACATCTTCTGATAGTTATTCTAGCAGGTTCATATTGTTGTGTCGGGCTGTTATTTGCATTTTCGTTTTGTTTATCAAGAGAATGATCTCTAGAATTTTGTTTGTTTTTTAATTGATTTTTTGTTGTGTTTGATTTGCTTGTATGTGAGGTACTTGGTTTATGGCTTGTTGTGTTGGTTTTTTGAAGAGTATGAGTTTCGTGTTGGTTACTTTGATTGTTTAAGTTGTAAATTGTTGATGAGAGTTGTTTTAATGTTTCTTTAGTTGCTATTTTTTGTGCTTGTGTAGTAACTGATGTTTCTGGAATAATGTTAGTTGTTGGTGTTTGCAATATTTGTGTGTTTGTAATAGGACTGGTAGGAATGGAATTGGTTGTTTTTTTTTTATTTAATTTTACTTTTCTTCTATTGCTGTTTCAAGGTTTCCTGTAGGTATGTTATATGTTTGTTTGTCTGGAATTTGAAGTAAAGCTTCTTTATATGAGCAATTTTGTACAGTTTTAATTCTTAATATTTCTTGTCATAATACAGCCGTCAATCATAGTTAAAGATTCTCTCCGATTGTAAAAACCCTCCACATCAATAGATATCGGGGAGATATTGGGGAGTTTGGCCATCCATCTTGGATGAATTTAATTACTTTTAGAAGTGTAGGATCTTTCATTGTAGCAATACGAACTATTTTCTGAGTAATGGGTATGTGTTTAATGTTATCTTGTAAAATAAAATTCATATCATCCGCTGTTTGTATAGCCGCTACCACAAAATCTTCTTCATAAGGCTTATGACCGATGAGGCGTGAAAGTACATCAACATTTCCAAATTCGCTTGTGTTAATGTATTGAATTTTGAAATCATAACTCATTAGAACGAGCGCCCATCTTTGTAGTCGGTTCGCTGTATGCGTTGGAATACCCTTTTTAGAACCAAAAATAATAAGAAGAGGCTTATGGTCCGTCAATAAAGTAAAATTGCGACCATAAATCATACGATGGAATTTCGCACACCCGTAAACCAGCGCCAATGCCTCCGTCTCTATTTGGCTGTACTTCTGTTCTGTTGGCGTTAGTACACTTGAAACGTGATAAATGGCTTTTGTGTACCATCTGGCATTTTATGAAATATTTGGGCATCGATGTCTACTGTTGATGCATCAGTTGCGACAAAAATTGGTAGTCTGGTGTCATAGTGTGTTAAGAGTAGGTTTGATTGGAGCAGTTTTTTAAATTCCTTGAAGGATAACTCGCATTTTTCAGTTCATTCCCACTTCGCATCGTTTTTCAAAAGGTCATCCAAAGGATGCCGAATTTCACGCATACGGTTTATGAATTTCCCGTAGCAATTAATTGCACCCAAGAATGAACGAAGTTCGGATACATTCTTCGTGCATGGCATACTCTTTATTGATTCTATTTTGGAAGGATCTGGATGAATTCCCTTTTTATCTATGACGTGACCAAGATATGTTAATACGGTTTTTAGAATTACGCACTTTGCCCAGCGGATTGTTAGACCATGGTTCGGAAAACGTTTAATAACTTCTTTCACTTTGATAGAGTTTTCCTCAGCAGTGGATGATGCAATAATAACATCATCTAAATATGCAAAAACTCCGTTAAGTCCAGCAAGAATTCTGTCCATTGCCTTTTGGAATGCCCCGGGTGCTGATGTTACTCCTGGCGGCAACCGATTGAACGAATAAAGTCCTTTGTGTGTGTTGATCGTAAGTATTCGTTTCGATTTTTCATCGACTTCAAATTGTAGGTATGCATCAGAAAGATCTATTTTGCTAAAGTACTTACAGTTTGCCATCTAAGCGAAAATTTCATCTGCGTGTGGTAATGGATACAAATTTTGGTCCATACATTGATATAATCCAGTAGATTAATCACCGCAAATACGTATTTTGTTGTTTGGTTTGCGTACAACCACTATTGGTGCTGCCCACTCAGAATATGTTATGGGTGTAATTATACCCTCTGCTTCCAATCGGTTTAGTTAAGCTTCAACCAAGTTAAGTGTTGCATATGGTACTGGCCTCTTTGGTCTGAATACTGACGATGCGTTTGATTTGGCATGAAGTGTAAGATTAAATTTTGTACAATGTCCGGTTTTATCCTGTAATACTTCAGGAAATTGTTCCTTAATATCGTTGAAAATTGACTCATTATAATCAAATTTGTCGATTAAATCGGTACCGAAAACATTTAAATTATCCAACTCTGTTACGTACAAAGTACCGATATGGTTCTTACTATTGTGCTGTATTTCAATATTAAACTCACCAATAAGAGGTATTCGGTTATTTGAAGCATCTGATAATTTTTGTACACAACGTTGCTACTTTGGTTTACCAATGAGAGTCCAATTGAATTTGAAATTATCATTACATCAGCTGCTGTGTCCAATTGGAGTTTTATTTGCTGTTCTGCAATTGTGATTGTTATAAATTTTCTTCTTGTTGTATGATTGTGAATTGCTTTTACAACTTGAGGTTGTGTTGGTGTAGCAGCGACAACATTTGTACGTAGTTCGTCTTTGTTGTGTTTATCTTTCTGCTGTTGTGTTGTGATATGAAATGTATTATTTCTGTTTCCTCGAAAGCACGCACAATATCCGTCTTTATGCCCTAACTTTCCACACTCCTTGCATTTGTGTTGTGTATAGGAACAATCTTTTACGAAATGCATTGATCCACACTACCAGCAGGGACGTGTCTGACCATTCAAATTTTTGCGAAAAACCTCTTCATTGTTCTTATTTTGTTGTTGATTTTTAAATTTATAATTTTTCTTGTATGAGACAGCATTTACCTGAGGTGTTTGTGTTTCAACAAGGCTTGCGTCGTTCTTCTGCACCGTCATTCATTGCACCTCGGTTGCTAGTTTTTCTAACGTAACGTCTGAATCACTATCCAACATGGATATCAGTTTGGCACGAATTTCCATGTAATTTGGTGATTGCAACCCGATGATAAAAATTAAACATTTAAATTGTTGCGAGGTTATCTGATTAGTCTGAAAACGCTCACACTGTTTGTTCACTCGTCCAGCATATGTGATGAAATCCTCATCTTCATCTTTAACCGTTTTGAGGCAATTATACCTCATATTAAAAAGGGACTCCTGATGATCAAACAATCCAGAGAGGGTAATCACCGTTTCGTTGAATTGTAAATCCTGCGGTTTTCGTGGCAATAGAAAATTGCCATATCTGTCGTAAACTTGCTGATTCAATTTTCGTAGCATAAGTCGAACCTTTGATGCGTCGTCAAGCATCTTCTAAGAAAAGCGCTTCATGTCGGCTATACCAGTTTGAAAAATACATGTTTGAGTCCGGGTCATGGCGAAACTCGTTAATGCCTTTGGACAAAACATCCATCAAATTTTCTCGTCCAGCGTTGGTGGACTGCTGCGATGTGACCCCTAAATTGGACGACTGCAGGATACTTGCAAGTGCCTCCATCAGATTCTGCTGACGGTCTGCAGCCTTATTTTGTTGCACCAAAAGTTTTGCCACGACACTTTCCAATGTATTGCTCATAATGTGATCTGCGTGTGTTCTTTTTTATTTTTTATTAATAAAATAATTAACAAAAATAAAAACTCGTCGCCACTGTTACGATCTTTGGTCGTAAAAATCAATATTAATCTTTATTTATAAAATGGACTTATTCGTTATAGCCTCAAGCCAGAAGTGACGCTACAAAAATCTCTAAAAGGAAAAAACGAGCGGTGAAGCCGCATACTATGATTATATAATTCAACATATACTATATGGCCTTGCCAGATTATCAATTACGTTTGTGGCTGTTGCCAACCATTTGCGTGTATATCCAAGTTTTAAACATTTTTTACATTGAATCTGTTAAGCTGCGTTCACACTACGTGTTTTGCTCGTGTTTTTCTTATTTTTTTAGCACGTGTAATTTGTACACATAGTGTGAACCCTTTCAAACATTGTTTATGTACAACACATTTTGCAAGACATATGTAAAATTAGAGCAGGTTCTATTTTGGCAAGATAAACATATGAAAATACAACACTGCTTGTGGCGAAAGAAAAACAGAGTAAATTATAAAGATTAATATTGAGAGAAAAATAAATTGTTTAATATTAATTAACAATTAAAAAATATATAAAATATATAACTTTATTTTTAACAATAATTTTTTGTAAATTCACAAATTAAATCAGCTGTTGTTTACATTTAGAGGTTATGCCATACGGAAATACATATGTACGTTTGAACGCAAAAATTATGAATTGTATGTAAAACGGCAATTTTGACACACACACGGAATTGCGTATGGATCGTAAAACTGAATTTACACATGGAAAATACACATAGTGTAAGCACACCTTTAGATTCAGCCTCATTTTTAGTAAGTAAAAGTAAGTTTCCGTCTCTTGTAAATGATGTTTTTAATGTAGGATCACTTGTAATAGCCTCAAGACCTTTCGCGACTAAAAATATATTTTAATTTTGGATTGGTTTACCTTCAACTTTGCTTTTCAATACTATGAATTTGGGACATTGTGGTTTATGTACGTTTTGACTGATGTGTTTGCGTTTTATTTGTGGAAAATCTAATGCGTTGTAATGGATCGAAGTTTAGTTTTTCAACTGTTAAAAATAGTTTTAAATGCCTTTGACATATGGTCCCTTATTGGGCGCCATATGTAATGGGTTTAGTTTTTTTGGGTGTTGCGGATGGCACTCTATGCTTCTTGGCTCCGGCTTGAGCTCGTCAGAAATGGGTGGGTTGTTCTGCACGCTTCCATTAACATTAATTTATTATAGTGCATTTTGGTATAACCCTCAAATTACAAAAAATTTAATAAAAGAAAAAGAAGTTTGAGTAGAAACCCATATGAGCGGACGGACGTACATTCTACAATTGCGATTATGTAAAACTATATTCACCTTGTCGACACAGTAAGATTTTCGTGAGGCCAGGTGTAAATGACCTTCCAGGCTGCCCTCCCTTCGACTGATTGGATGCCAATCATTCCGTTAAATTTCTCCTGCCTGTTTGCAATGTTTTTGTAGAAAAGTCTCCCTGAACTTAATGTTTAGCTACCTCGTTGTTTTTTCTAACTACATACTCATCCCCCTTTTTTTTGCCTTACTCAAAATGTTCCATTTTTAAAAGATTTCAAATTGTTAGAAGATATGTTATATTTTTTTTTCTGTTCATATAATATAAAAACGTTTTATTCGGTTTATCATGTCCCTACATATTTATTAGAGTTCGTTTGGCGACCAGGTCACCTGATTTGTTTTTCGGGTATCAACAATTTTTTAAAGGTTTTTGGGTAAATAAAAATAATGGCGGTCTTTTTTTTTCGAAATTTTCACTCCTTGGGGTGGTTCAACCCACCTAAAAACGCGGATTTTGAGCTCATTTTTCTGCAGTGCAAAAACGGTTATATATATTGCAAATCTGATTTCACCAGTCGATTCTGCAGCAAAAACTAATACAATGTATGTTTTTTGAACCCCTAAAAAGTTCCAAAAACCCACAACAGAGGGCGCAAATCTCATTTAAAAAAAAAAAAATTTAGATTTTTTTAAACATGCACGATGAAAAGGCATTTTAAGCTTAGTGAAACGGTACCAACATTTTATTTTTATCAGAACCCGTTAAAAAGTTATGAGACTTCAAAATTATTTTATAACAAAAAAAAAATAATTGATAAAAAAAGTTTACAAATTTTTTTACTGTTTCAAATGATTTATTTAAAGTAATTTTAAACAATTTCAGTGTTATCTACTGCGGCTATAGCTAAACGATTTAAACCATCTTTATTTTTCTGCAAACACGAATCGTTTTGTCTTGAAATTCGGCCAACTAGTTGTTCCGTATAAATGCTTGTAGGTTTAATGTTATTGGCGATTTTGATTGCATTTACATAGCTTTTGTTAGTTGGCCAATCAATGGCTTTATGACCCATAAAAGAAATATTTATACCAAAATTAGCTAAACTTTTTATGCTGTGAAGAGTGACATAATCAAAAGGCGATTTAGAACAAAAAGAATCATAATTTGCTAATTTGCTAGTTACATCGATAGTTTTGTTTAATACATTTTCATTTTCATCGACATCAACGAAATCTTTTTCATAAAGTATTTGATCGGTTGAATGGATCAAGTTAACAAAATCTTCAGCTTCTTCATCCAGTGTACAATATGTAACAGTGTCGGCATCATAGTCTTTGAAATCGTGTAAATAACAATTTGGATCAATTTCTAACAACTTTTGAGTTTGATCTTTGATTTTACTTGGTAACAATTTTTTTCGTAGTTTTTCCTTTTCCTCTAATGAAGTTCGTTCGTCAAAAATTGAAAATACTGCGTTATCATCGCTTAGGTATTCCAAATGCCGTAGCTGAGTGGCTTTAGCACTGTTTGCAATCAAAGAACAATATTTTCCTTCCAATATTTTCGTGCACGTTTAAAAAAACCAAATTTTTTATTTTTTTTTAATGAGATTTGCGCCCTCTGTTGTGTGTTTTTGGAACTTTTTAAGGGTTCAAAAAACATACATTGTATTAATTTTTGCTGCAGAATCGACTGGTGAAATCAGATTTGCAATATATTTAACCGTTTTTGCTCTGCAGAAAAATGAGCTCAAAATCCGCGTTTTTAGGTGGGTTGAACCACCCCAAGGAGTGAAAATTTTCAAAAAAAAAAGACCGCCATTATTTTTATTTACCCAAAAACCTTAAAAAAAATGTTGATATCCGCAAATCAAATTTTTAAAATTTACTCTAATATTTATAAATTGTTTCTTATTTTTTTTTTTATAATTCTTTTTTTTTATAATCTTATCTTCTGTTATTAAGTACCGAAATTTCGAATTTTTTATGTCTATATTTATTTACATTTATATATATGGTTTCATGTTAACATGTGTTACTTTTTCTTGTTCGTGCTTATACGTAAGTATTTTCTTCTTTTACATTTATGTAATTACATATCAACATACATACATGTATATACATGTATACACACATATATAGCTTCTGTGATCTATAGTTCAATTTAGGCATAAAAGTAAGCCTAATATGTTTTTAAGTATATGACTCATTTTTAGTATATAGTGTTTTATGTTTTTTTTTTTTAAGTTAAGTTAAGTTAAATTATTTTATTTTTTTGAATTACTCTTAAAGATGTCAAAAAATATCAATATAAATTCTTTGTTTTTTTTTGTTTTTTTTTTTATTCGAAATGGATCAAGGATCCTTAAAACTAATTATATAAGATAACACTGTTATCCAAGTGCCAAACAGAAATATGTGACATTCAAGTTGTCTTTCTTATTTTATATATATTTATATACTAAAATTTCTTCCATAGGTTTACTTCTAATATTCTTGTTATTTTAATTATTGCTGTAGTGTGTGAATATGTTGCTAAAGCTGTGATATGTTCTCTAACTGTTATATTTATATATACATACTATTATATTTATATATATATGTATATACCTATCTGTCGTCAATGTTTTTTTTTTCTTTAAATTTCGTGGGCTGTTTTGGAACACGAAATGATTTCAGGGCACTGTTTTTTTTTCTCTCTTTGTTTTTTTTTTTAAATTTTAAATTTTAAGGGTGATATGGTGAGGACATTTATTAGTGAAAATATATTTTTGTTCTTTTAAGGCTAATTTTGAATTTAAATCCCATATATATATATATTTTTTTGTTTCACTAAATTAAACAACAAAATCAGATTCCTATACCTATGTATAATTCATACATATATATGTGTATACGTCTGTAAAACTACGATTATCCTCAGATTTTGAAACGCGCAGAGAAATTACGTTTTATATATGGATTCAATGAAGAAAAATTGGTATCGTTATTTTTTTTTTTTTTGGTAAATGGAATGGCTAAATTCCGATCTTTCGCGTCTATCTATGATTTTGTCCGTAGTCTGTCGGCTATGCCCTTGATATAAGCTGTCGGAAATAATTAATGAAATCAACTACAGAGTACCTGGATTTTGGGGTTGTTTGATGGTATTATTCCTGGTGCTGTTGCTTGTTGTTGCTGGAGTTAATGCTCTTGTTTTTGTTGATGTAGCTATTGTTGGAATAGATATTCTGTGGGTGCTGTTGGTGTTTCGTTCATTGTTGTGGATGCTTCTGTTGTCTCTGGTAATCCTGTTGATGTATGATTGATTTTGTTGAGGTTGCTGGATTCTATTGTTGGGGTGTTGTTGTTGCTATTGTTAGCGGTGTTGTAGTTGTGATGTGGATGCTGTTGTTGTTGTCGTTAACGAGCCTTATCTTGGACAGTATTATCTCCTATAACAGCTGTTACTAACGTTGCAATTTTTTTGTGTTTTTATGAATGTAAGCACTTCAGCTTTTCTCGACTCGTATAAAACTTGTTGTTTTGCCTACCGCGTTCAGTCCTAACCAAAAAATGTGAATTTATCCATTATCATTTGGCATTCACTGGTTGGTTGATTTCTTTTTATTTCTTTATTATAAGTAACTTTGCTTTACCATGATTTTTGCAAATTTCGTTTCACAGATTCACTTAAAGACCCACAACTCGCAATCTTGTGCACGTTTAACTAGCGACCAACGACGAAAAAGAAAGCACACCGCCAAAGAAAACTCCTTTTATATGTCTGCAGACGCCGGTTGCCATTTTTTTCTTTTGTTCTTTTTTTTTTCTCTTTCTATTTTCGTTAAAAAGCTCGGTTGGAATTTTATTTATTTATTTCACAAAGTCGCTTTTTGCCGTAGTATTTTTCTTTAGTTGTAAATTTGGCATACTGAGCCGTTACAGCGTTGTTTATGTTATATGTTGAGTTGGTTTTTTACGCTTCGGAGATGGATCAAGGATCTCATAATGTTGCCTCTTGAGGAGGATACCATTGGCGCTGTATCACCAGACGCACGAAATTTAATATCCGTAAGAGAAGCTAATATAAAATTTGATTTTGTTACAAATACTTAAGAAAGAATGTAAATATTTGAGAGAAATTTAAAGCACAACAAGTTTTCTATACGCGACCGTTATCGACAAGCACTTGTTATTGACTGTACCCATATTTTAAATTACATTTTTCTAGAAGGAAGGTTACCAAAACTGAAATATGCATATATTTCTTCGATAAAACTTTTGATATCACAAAAACTGGCTATTGGAAATCTTTGTTAGACTTAATAATATATGATGTGACTTAATAATGTAAAATTAATATGGAACTTACCATATTTTTTCTTCAAAAGAATTTGTTATCTGAGATAGCAGAATAATAAAAAAATTAAATAAAAGCCCAAAACTTAACCTTTTGTTTTTAAATTTATACTACAGGTGGGAAATACAGAATAAACCTATTTACGATCAACAACTGATTCTCACAAAAATCCGAGGAAGCGTTTTTTGAATATAGGCCCTCGAGATATTTTAAATAAAAAAGATACAAATATTTTAGTAATTTTTAACTTTTAGTGAGGCTTATTAACATACTTTCAACATTGAAAAATTTTGAATTACAATGTTAAAAAAATCCCATCAATTCTAATGTTCGTACTCAAAAGAAAGTTCCGGTGTATTAACATAAGATCAACTATTTTAGGAAAAAATCTTTATTTTTCGTTTAGATTAGAAATTTAGAATGTTGATTGAAAAATAAATTTATTCATATGTATTTTGTATTCGTAGTTATCAATAAAAGCAATACATTGCATTGGATAATTGTATCGGTCAAGGTTTCCGTTACTGGAGACTGGAGAATTTTGCTTTCACTTCCAACACTTTTTTGTTGAAAAGAAGTAACAAATTTTAACGAACATTTGGGATTTGTAGGAAAAATTTGAATTGTAACATATAAATTTCTATTAGAATCGTATCCAATTAAAGAGCAGTACGTGTTAATTGTATAAAGGTTTAAAACTAATAAATTTTTATCGAAAATATTTTCTAATATATAAATTATAAAACAAAGTTTATTTGATTAATATTTTCAAAATACTTTTAAACAAAGTGAATATTTTGTTGATATCCAACATCCCCTCTCAACGAAATATATTCGCAATTAATTTTTTGAACGTTGGATGTGATAAAGGCTTGGTGAGAAAATCAGCAAGTTGTTGATCAGAAGGACAATACTTGAATTCAATAATTTTATTATTATATAAATCTTTGATGTGATGAAACTTTACATCTATGTGTTTTGTTCTTAAACTAAATTTCGACGACAAAATTATTTTGATGCAGCTTTGGTTATCTTCGTGCATTGGTATTGGCATGGTAATTGGAATGTTCATATCTTTCAATAATTGAATTATCCAAGATATTTCTTGACCAAGATACTTCTTGATGTTGCTATAAATTCAGCTTCTGTCGATGATAATGCTACTGTCGATTGCTTTTTAGATGACCAGGGTATAACATTACCACTAAGTAAAATCAAGTAACCACTTGTTGATTTTCGATCTCCATAATCACTAGTGTTGTTTGAAGATAACGTATAACCTTTTTAACTGCTTCCCAATCGCATTTACGTGGATTGGAAACTCGCCTACATAGTATTGATACTGCAGAATCAATTGATTAATTATAACTTAATTTTACTATTTGGGTTTTGCTCACTTGCTATTAGTGTCGTTGTGTTTGATTTTGTGTCAGCTATCGTTGCACAGTGGTTCAAAACCAAAAAAAAGTATTAATAAGTCTGGAACTTCTAAACTATTGGTTGGATTGGAATAGTATATTCTAGGCAATTGTAGTCAAGGATATAGGCTTTCAAAATATTTATTTTTGAGATACCCTGTTGTAACACAGGGTGAGCTACAGGGTGCCAAAGTCGACCACCTCGAGGTGGAAAATGCTTTCAAAACTTGTAACTTTTATAAATATGAAGTGATTTTTACGTTTTTTAAATTTTTCCAATAACCATTAAATTATTAACAAAAAACATGCTTATACGACTTAGTTATCGCTTATGGTTTAAAAAATATTTGATTTTAAAAATCAACATTTGAACTTTTCACCAAATTCTTTCTTGGTTTTTCGCAAATAACATTTTTATTAAAATAGATAAAAAAAAATCTAAAATATGTGGCGATAGCCAGTACTTTTTAAAAAAATACGTTGAAGTATTTTTTGAATTATTTCAAACCGTTTAGTGAGCACAAAATCTTAAAGTTGACTTTTTGAATCAGGTTCTAAAAATTGCAAATTTTTGCCAAAATATTTTTTCAATTATATATTCCTCCTTTATTTACATATTTTAACAAATTTGATATTTACATATGAGATCTTATCTTTACATAGATATTTCAACAAATAATATATAGGATCTAAAGACATTAAATAGTTTTTATTTTATTTTTTAATGATTTTTAAAGGAAAATGGGAGGGAAAAAACCTTTATATGATTTAATAAATTCAAATACTATCTGAAAATATTTATATGCTTATAGAAGGTTTATTAGAAATAATAGACCTCTATAAGCATATAATTTTCAATTTGGTGATTTCTTTTTAATTTTACGTTACTTCTCTACATTCTCTTATCAGTGGGTAAGAGGAATTTTCAATTTTGGCAAAATAATTGTTGTTAATCCTTGTTATGAAATCGATAATTTTTTCATAACCTGTTTCTTCATGCAGAAGATTTGTAGGATACCTCCAGGGCTTTTTATTTATCATTTTAAGACATTTGTTTTGTATAATTTGTAAGCGTTTTAGGTGGCAGTTGGCAGCGTCACTCCAAATAGGACACGCGTATGTTAATATTGGCCTTATAACACTTTTGAATAGGGGATTTTTGTTTTTGGGGTTTAGAAATGACCTTCTATTTAGAAGTGGCCATAATGCTTTAAATGATTTTATAGCTTTTTGGCACGTAGCCATAATATGTTGTTTAAAAGTAAGCTTTTTGTCCAAGACAACTCCGAGATATTTGACATGATTAACTACATTTATGGTATTGTTTCCAATAAGAAGATGGCGATGGTTTTGGGAGATTTGTTGAATGGAAAAATTATTGCTTGGGTCTTGTTTGGATTAATTTTGATTTTCCATTTGTGAAAATATTTACTGCATTTTACAAGTCCCTTTTCCATTTTCTTCAGGAGTGCACTTGTAAGTTTGTTTGAAGAAATTAACGCAGTATCATCTGCGTAGTAAGCAATTTTCATATATTTCGGGACTTTGAAATCGGATGTATATATCGAGTAAAGCAATGGCGACAAGACTGAACCTTGAGGTAACCCTGTGGTAATGGTTTTTGGAGATGATATTTCATTATTAATCGCAACTTTAAAGCTTCTGCCGTGAATGAAATCTGAAATAAGTTTGCATAAATATTTTGGTACATTTGCATCAAGAAGTTTAAATACTAGGCCATTATGCCAAACGGTGTCAAACGCTTTTTCGATATCCAACAATATTAGACTCGTTGAACGTTTATTGTTTTATTGCTGATTATTTGATTTTTAATTCTGTTTATTTGGTGAGTAGTGCTATGCCCTTTTTTAAATCCAAATTGTTCTTTAGCAACAATAGAATTGGTCGTTACAAATTCACTAAGACGAGAATGTAGCATTTTTTCAAATATTTTACCTAAGTTACTTAATAAACTAATAGGTCTATAGCTATTTGGGTTATTTTTTGGCTTACTAGATTTGTTGATAGCTATAACCTTAGCGTTTTTGAAATGGTTTGGGAAATAGTTGAGTTTGATGCAGCTGTTAAATAATATAACCAGTAATTTTAGAGCTTTGAGTGGTAGTTTCTTTAAGAGCAGGTTGGGAACATTGTCAAAACCAGGAGATTTTGAGGGTTTTATTAATGAGACAATATTCATTACTTCTTCTAGAGATGTATAAATTGCTGACTCAGAACTGGGATTTTCCTTCTTAAAATTATTTACTGTTGTATTTATTACTATATCCGCTGAGTGGCTGTAATTCGAAGTGAGGTTATTTGCTTTGACAAATGTATTTGCCAGGACTTCAGCCTTGTCATTATCAGATGTTATCCTTGTATTTCCAACCTCAAGGTGAGAGATTTGATTTTTTCCTTTTCCTCGCAAGTTCCTGCTTATTCTCCAAAATGATTTATCACCTGGTTTTAAATTGGATAATAACTGACACCATTTCTTATTGCGTTCCGAATTAATACTTTTATCAATCATGTTACTTAGAAACTTAGTACATTGATTATAAAAAGTTTGCTCGGCTATATTTGAAGATCGTTGGCTTTTTCTTTTAAAGCTTCTTCTTAGTTTAATATATTTCACAGTACTTTCTGGTAATGTGTAATTATTTTGTTGGTTATTTTAGGTGTAGACGCATCCCTTGCTTCGAAGACTACATTTATAAATTTTTGTATTTCCTGATCAATTACTACCTTGGTATTGAATATATCCGAATTTAACGTGATTTTATTTTCTAAAAAATTCATATAAATGTTCCAGTTGGTTGACTATAATCATAATAGTTGAGGTCAACCTGCGAGGCCACTGATCTTTTAAGTGTACACATAATGGGGCGATGGTCTGATGGTATTTCGTAATCCATTGTCTTTACGTCTATATTTAAAGCGGTATTGCTTAAAATAATATCGACTGTGGATGCTTCGCGATTGTGTTGATGGGGGAATAGGGTTGGACTATTAGGATAGTGTATAAAAAAATTGCTTGATTGCTGTAGATTGTTGAGGTCTATTCCTGCAGTATTATTTGAACGGCAATTCCAAGAACAGTGTTTGGCATTTAGGTCACCAAAAACAATGTATTCTTTGGTGGAAGGTGTTAGGTTCAAGATATCAGCACAGAAGTTATGGGTATACCTTGGTGAATATAACGAAGATACAACAATAGGTCTATTATTTATAATAACTTCAATTGATATGTTTTCGATTGATGAAGTGTTTGATATAAAGAGGTTTTTATGAGCGACAGATTTATGAATTAACAGAGCTACTCCTCCTCCTCTAGCATCTGTTCTGTCACTTCTATATAAATAATAATTTTTAAAAAAGGGTCTATGATTTTCTGAAAAAAATGTTTCATTCAAAGACGCTATTTTAATATTTTCTCTTTCAATTAGTATTTTAAATTGTTTTAATTTAGAAAAGTTTGAAATGCCATTAGCATTCAAGTGAAGCATTTTGAATTCGTTTAAATTATTAGTATAATCCATTGACATTACAACTTTGATTTGTTGTACTTTTGAAGTGCACCTATGCAAATCATCAATAGCTGTAGTGAAAATATCAAAAAGCTCATCAATGCTAAATAAATCGTTGTTTGTTTTCAGCTGGTTAGCATATGTAGCTTTGCTGTTATTATTGATGTTATTGTTACAATTTGTGTTGTTGTTTCTTAAATTAGGAAAATCTCCCACATTAAATTGAAATGAGTTATTTTGTAGTTGTCTGCTTTTATTCGGACTTTTAGAAGTAACTCTTGTTCTAGTTTCCAAATAGAGAGAACGTAACGGACAGTTGATATCGTTTGCAGAGTGATCAGTTCTCTCTTTTCCTTGTTTTTTGCAATTAAAGCATGTAAAAACAGCTGGCCTTTTTTCATTTGTGTTAAACGGACACACACTTGTATGATGTTGTTCTGCACATATCATACATGCAGCACTTCGATGGCAATGTTCACCGCCATAGCCATACATCAAGCAGTTCCAGCATTGAGTTGGTTTCTTCTTGGATTTCGTTTTGTATTTTTTCCAAGAAATTATAATGTTAGAAATTGTTCGTACATTTTTTAATGCAGTTGGATTAAAATTTTTACGAACAAATTGAACTTTATAAACTGCATTATTGTTTGAACTGAATTTGGTGACTATTTCAGTTACGGAAGAGGGGGATAGGTTGTAGTTTTTTAGCTCCTTGGAGATTTCCTCAGAGCTTATGCGGGGTAAACCGTGTAAAAAGGTGGTGTATAACCTATTTTCTTTGGAGCCATAAGAATGAAACTCCATCTTATTCTCTTTAAGTATTTGCTTGTAGCATTCGTACATTTTATTACTAAGAGCAAAAATTTTGGTACCAATTGAAGTACGTTTGAAAATGCAATCCTTACCAAGCAGCTTTTGTAATTCTGTAAATTAAGCGTTAGCTTCTACAACAATCGGTGGTTTGTGTTCCTTAACATCGTTAATATTTGATACGGGAGTTACGTCCATATCATTGAGGCCAGCAAGCAGGCTAAATCTGTTGCTTGAAGTTGACGCCATGTTCGGGTTAACAAAACCCGGAGGAAGTTTTGTCATCTTCTTATTCACAAGCTTTCTTTTTGATGAAGACTTGGCCCCTCGGGCCATCGCAAAATTTTTATTCCTGTTTTAAGCTGGATTCTCTACCACGTGAGTTCAAATGAGATCAAGAATAGGCAATTGCAAAAACAAGAATATGCACTTGTTTTTAATTTTAATAGTTGTACTCTAAGCGCTTTGATTTTTACACAACCGTTCGTAAAGAGAGTTAGATTCGAACTGGAATTTTTGCCAAAAAATACCCTTCATTCTTTCACTTTTTTCTCACAACCTTGGTAAAACATGTATATATTTTTCTACATATTTTAAAAGAATATGCTTCAAGAATGGTTGTAAGCGAAATTTTTAATATTTTTGGACATGCACCCTACGTCCAGCATTGGACGAAATTGGGCAATTTTTAAAAAAAAAAACTAAGTTTTAAAAGTTAATACAAAAACATCCGCTCGATTTCTTCACATATTTCACCGCAGTATTAAAGCCCCAAATATTTTTATTTATTTGCCGCAATAAAATTCACCGCCATTACATAAACGTTGTCAGGAGGGCTTAAATGGTGAAAAAAGTCAAATTTTCATACGAATTTTTTTTGTTAACATAAAAAACATATTAAGATTAGTTATTTTTATATTTTGTTTATTGATTCAGAACGGCATTTAAATTACCTAAAACACTTCAAAAAATCATTTTGATAACGTTAATAGTTTTTGAGATATTTATATTCAAATTTCAGAAAAAAATATAGAAAAACTATGGTTTTTCGTTTTTTTGGTTTTTTTGGTAAAGTGTTCCCAAAATTTTTGAATTTTACTTATTATTATATATATTGTTAAAGAAGACATATTTATCTATTCAACGATATATAACATGTCTATCAAATATATTGCAACATGCTGAAATAATGACCCCAAACTACACTCCACAGGCAAAAATTTAGCTATTTCTCTATTTGTTCATATAAATGGTCATTTACATAGTGAATGACATATTTTTTTATTGTTTTTTGGTAAAGGGTTGCATACGTTTTTATTACTTCAAATAATTTTATATATCTTTTCAAAGAAGGTATAATTATAAGTTAATGGTGTATGAAATATTTACCTAATGAGTTTCAACTGATCATAAAATTGCCCGAAACTCTGATACCTATTGCAAAATATCTGTAATTCACAATACCTTTTTATGCAAAAAAAAAAACAGGTAAAAGCCAAATCCTTAGATTCACTAAAACAAAATGTAAGTATTGGTTGAAGTACCTGCCCGATATATTACCTTTAAAAAAGTATTTTCAGTATATAACCATGAGTTTCTTGTTTATTAAGATCACTTACGTATAATCTATCATGGAGGTTACATTAAAGTATTATTCACTTTGCAAAGTTATTTGGGAAAATCCTTCCGATTCTACTATTCATTCATCACGTTCGGAAAAAGTCTCGAAATTATTTTATACAATTAACAACACTTACGGTTTAAATGTGAGATCTGAAGATGTTGAAAATTTTTACATAGCTTACGAAAGAAGATTTAGCCAATCGGGTTTATCAAAATCAAAGTTTATGACTAAAAATGAAGAATGGTTGAAAACGGGCCTCACAGTACAAATTGAGAAAAAGGCATTTGGTCGACCTAAAAAGGACTACGAAAATGTTCAATCAAGGACAAAAAAGAAAAAACAAGAAGAAATCATTAGTAACCATTCGCCTAATGAAATTAAGGATTCTTTTAAATCAGCCTTGACACGCACGCAACCAAAGGAAGCTGCTAAAATTGTAGATGTGTTACCAACTGCATCTCCTAAGCGGTTGAAGCGTATGGTGCAAAGTATTTCAACGCCAAAATCGTCAACATCATTTACAGAAGAGGATGCGTTAGCTCTTATTTTAAATTTGGGATTGACAAGAAATAAATATGGTATTTTGAGAAAAGCTCTCAAAGAAAAATGATTTGATATTTTTCCTACCAGCAGAGCCATAAAGGAAACAAAAGATAATATTCTACCATCTAATGTGAAATCCAATACTGAAAGTGCAAATGTTGGATTAGCGGAACTGCTTGAAAACACTGCATCTAGAATAATATCCACATTTTGCAAAGAAGAAATAGAAATATGCAACAATTCAGAAGTTACGTTAATATGTAAATGGGGATACGATGGAACATCTGGATTTTCTGAGTATAGACAACCAAGTGGAAGCAATTCAGAAATAGATTTTTCAACAATTTTTATGACTCAGTACCATTAAAAATGAGGCTATATAATGAGACAAGTTCTTCTTCTAGTGAGAGAGAATATCAGGACATATGGAGTAATTTAACACCCGGATCTAAGTTTCTATGTCGGCCAATCCGATTTGAGTACTCAAAGGAAGATAAAATTACAACACAAAGCTTAGTGAGTTCAATAAATCAGGAAATTTTGAGATTGTCTCCAGTTTTTGTGGAAATATCTGGAAGTGTCATTAAAGTGTTATTTCAACCACTTTTTACAATGATTGATGGGAAAGTAGCCAATGCCGTTACAGATATAACATCTACTTGGAAATGTAATATATGTGGAAAGAAAAGTTCAGAATTTCATAACAGTTGTCATGAAATTCCTATTAATGAAAATGCTTTAAAATTTGGAATATCACCACTTCATGCAAGAATACGATTTATGGAATATTGCTTTCATCTCGCATATGATCTAAAATACCGGCAAATTCCAGGACAAGAAAATATACTAGTTAAAAATAATACTGATCTACACGCCATACGAAAAACTGAGAAGAAAAGAATTCAGGATGAATTTAAAATGCAACTTGGTCTAATTATCGATAAGCCTCTTTGTGGCTATGGAAGTTCAAGTGATGGTAATGCAGCAAGACGTTTCTTTGAAGATCCCGAAACTACTTCTTTGATTACTGGCATTGACACGGCTTTAATCGCACGGTTTAACGTAATATTAGCTGTCATTAATAGTAAACAACAAATTAGTGCGGAGAAATTGAAAATACATGCTAGTGTAACTAAGGAATTAATAATGAACTTATATCCTTGGAGGCCAATGACACCAACTGTACACAAAGTATTAGCTCATGGGAAAGAAATAATACAAAATAGCATCCTGCCCTTGGGAGAACTGACTGAAGAAGCACAAGAAGCTAGAAACAGAGATGTCAAACACTTTAGAATTTTTAATACAAGAAAATGTAGCAAAGAAGCCCAAAATTCCGATTTAATGGAATATTTATTGATATCATCAGATCCAGTAATATACTCCATAAGAACAAAATGGTTACCAAAAATAAGTCTTGAAATAGAAAATGATGATTCCGAAGCTATGGATATAAAACATCTTTTATCTTTTGATATTTCTGATTGTTTTGTAGAAAATAACTAGTAAAAAAGCAGACAATTGTCATGTAATTTTAAGCCTATTATAAAACAAATAAAAACAAGTAAGAAAATTATAGTCGGTATAGACCGACTATACGATACCCTATACCATGCGTTTAGAGACCCTATCTCTCAGGCCCAACTAACTGGATATAGAAAATAAGCATAAACCAAATTTGAGTGGGATTTTTATTAATTTTTTCAGCTGCAGATATGCTATATCTATATGGGGACTAGGCCCAAAAATGGACCGATCCTGACCATGTTTGGTAAAGTCTCTTGTATTTTGCAAAAATATATACAAACAAAATTTGAGAAGAATCAGTGCAATATTTTTGTTTTTTGATAGATTTAAGTGAAGATCGGGAAGTAGCTCTATATGGGGCCTATGACTAAGAGTTGTCCAATAGGGATCATTTTTGGACTACTGATTAATGGATGTAATATATACATACAAACCCAATTTGACTAAGATTTGTATGATAATTTGGATCTTATGGCAATATATGTTGATTTCATAGGGGTCATTTGTATGGGGGCTAGGTCTGAACATGGACCGATTCTCACCAATTTCACTAGCGTTCATCCCATGGCCGATAAAAGATCAAATACCAAATTTCGTCAAAAAATATTCATATTTGCGACCTGCAGTTTGATTACAACTTTACATGGACACACAGACGGACGGACGGACATCGTTAAATCGAATCAGATAGTGATTCTGATTCGATCGGTATAATTAAAGATGGGTGTAGGTCAAATATTTTTGGTTGTTACAAACAGCAGCACAAAGTCATTATACCCAAACCACATAGTGGTATAGGGTATAAATACTCGTTAAAAAAATTTAGTTATATTTGTTATTTAATAATGAAAATATCTTAGGCATTGGCTTTTTACCTGTTTTTTTTTTGTATAAAATCAGCATCAGAGTTTCGGGCAATTTTATGATCAGTTGAAACTCATTAGGTAAATATTTCATACACCATTAACTTATAATTATACCTTCTTTGAAAAGATATATAAAATTATTTGAAGTAATAAAAACGCATGCAACCCTTTACCAAAAAACAATGAAAAAAAATATGTTATTCACTATGTAAATGACCATTTATATGAACAAATAGAGAAATAGCTAAATTTTTGCCTGTGGAGTGTGGTTTGGGGTCATTATTTCAGCATGTTGCAATATATTTGATAGACATGTTATATATCGTTGAATAGATAAATATGTCTTCTTTAACAATATATATAATAATAAGTAAAATTCAAAAATTTTGGGAACACTTTACCAAAAAAACCAAAAAAAAAACGAAAAACCATAGTTTTTCTATATTGTTTTCTGAAATTTGAATATAAATATCTCAAAAACTATTAACGTTATCAAAATGATTTTTTGAAGCGTTTTAGATAATTTAAATGCCGTTCTGAATCAAATAACTAATCTTTATATGTTTTTTATGTTAACAAAAAAAATTCGTATGAAAATTTGACTTTGTTCACCATTTAAGCCCTCCTGACCACGTTTATGTAATGGCGGTGAATTTTATTGCGGCAAATAAATAAAAATATTTGGGGCTTTAATACTGCGGTGAAATATTTGAAGAAA
The DNA here is from genome assembly GCA_963682025.1 of Cordilura impudica. Lineage (NCBI taxonomy): Eukaryota > Metazoa > Arthropoda > Insecta > Diptera > Scathophagidae > Cordilura > Cordilura impudica. The sequence goes on along the minus strand of OY821517.1, from coordinate 242,546,891 downwards.
TCGAGCGGATATTTTTGTATTAACTTTTAAAACTTAGTTTTTTTTTAAATATTGCCCAATTTCGTCCAATGCTGGACGTAGGGTGCATGTCCAAAAATATTAAAAATTTCGCTTACAACCATTCTTGAAGCATATTCTTTTAAAATATGTAGAAAAATATATACATGTTTTACCAAGGTTGTGAGAAAAAAGTGAAAGAATGAAGGGTATTTTTTTTGGCAAAAATTAGCAATTTTTAGAACCTGATTCAAAAAGTCAACTTTAAGATTTTGTGCTCACTAAACGGTTTGAAATAATTCAAAAAATACTTCAACGTATTTTTTTAAAAAGTACTGGCTATCGCCACATATTTTTAGATTTTTTTTTATCTATTTTAATAAAAATGTTATTTGCGAAAAACCAAGAAAGAATTTGGTGAAAAGTTCAAATGTTGATTTTTAAAATCAAATATTTTTTAAACCATAAGCGATAACTAGGTAGTATAAGCATGTTTTTTGTTAAAGGTTATTAAAGGTTATTGGAAAAATTTAAAAAACGTAAAAATCACTTCATATTTATAAAAGTAACGAGCTTTGAAAGCATTTTCCACCTCGAGGTGGTCGACTTTGGCACCCTGTAGCTCGCCCTGTGTTACAACAGGGTATCTCAAAAATAAATATTTTGAAAGCCTATATCGCCTAGAATATACTATTCCAATCCAACCAATAGTTTAGAAGTTCCAGACTTATTACCACTTTTTTTTGGTTTTGAACCACTTTGCGTTGTATGCAATTGTTGTTGTGTAGTTTAACTTGCGATTTTGTTTATTGCTTAATTTCAACATTTAGGTTTTGCATACTTTATTAATTGGGCTATGTTTGGTTGTTGCGTAGGTTCAAATATTTGTTTAACGCACAATTTTATTTATTGTTTAATTTTAGTATTTAGGTTTTGCTTTCTTTATTAATTCTTTATTTTTTTGTGTAGTATCAAATATTTGTTTAACTTACAATTTTGTTTATTGCTTAATTTCAGTGTTTAGTTTTTGCTTACTTTATTAATTCTATATTAATTGAACTATGTTGTGTTTGGTTATTGTTGTGTGGCTAGAATTAAATGGGGTCGGTGACTGAACTAAGTTACAATTGATCTAACTGTAACATATTAAGAGTATTCACCGAATGTGTTAACTTACATGGTGTGTGTATGAATCACATAGTTAGGTTTATATTTCTACACATTATGGACAATATGGTCAATACACACATCACATAGTTTTTGTGTACATGAATCATGTTATTAGTGTTTCTATACATTATTTGGGATTTTGGTGTTGTTAATAAAAAACTGATTTCAACTTGATTGTTTGCGGTTGAAGATATATATTTAAAAAAAAAAAAAAAAAACTCAAAATACATCGTTTTATTTTTCAGTTTCACAAATCTTTCTTTAAAAACTATCTATGTTTGCTTGTCATGTGAATTGATGCACCAGAGTCTATGACTCAACCACGACCATTTCCTACTTGAAGACATATCTCACCACCAACAGCACCAATCTCTGAAACTTGAGCGTTCTGATTTTGCCTCTTCCACTTGTAGCAATCCTTTTTAAAATGCCCCAATTTGTTGCAATAAAAGCATTTCACAACTTTCTTCCTTTTTATTTGCTGACCTTTCAAAGCATTGTTGCTAAAATCTTCACTATGATTTTCATTACGCCTTTCTGATTCATCAAACAATTTCTCCATTACGTATTCTAAAGAGATAGTTTCCTCTGGTTGTCCTTCAATTGACGTAACCAAGGCAGAAAAGGTTTTTGGTAAACTATTTAACACTATAGCTACCATAGAACTGTTTTTGATTTCTTCTCCTTTATCAAGTAATTGAGCCCTCATTACATTTAATGAATCCAAATGTTGTAGCATATTTTCACCTTCCTCCATACGTTTATCGTATAATTTTCTTAATAAATGTAATTTTGATGTCATAGTTGTTCGTTCATGTGACTTGTAATTTCAGCCACATTTCCTTAGAACTATTGATACCTCTTATCAAATGAATTTTCTACACACATAGCAATGGCAGCTCTTGCTTTTTGATCCTTTTTGCGGTAAACTTCAGTTTGTTCAGAGGGAACAGGTTTTTCTATTACATCCCACAAATCCAATTGTATCAGATACATCTTCATCTTAAACTTCCATATGAAGTAGTTTGAATTATTTAACAATTGGAATATAGCTTTCGAATCCATTATATGTATATATTTCAATACAAAATATCCTTTTGTTATAACACACGTCCTGGGCCCATAACCTATTAGAATCCTATCCAATTGAAAACTAATAAATTTTTATTGAAAATATTTTCTAATATATAAATTATAAAACTAAGTTTATTTGATTAATATTTTCAAAATACTTTTAAACAAAGTGAATATTTTGTTGATATCCAACAATTTCAAACGTTTTATTACGCTTCGATTTATAAAACGTGCCCATTTAAATGCTGTTTTTTTTTTCTTCAAGAAACTATTGTTTGAATATTATGGTTTTGTAATAACAATAAACAAGATTTGGTTACATGGTTTAATTTGTTGCTTTATTTTATTTAAACATTATCGAACAACATACAACACTTGAGTGTTTCATAGAAGTGGAACGGGGAATAAGCTTTATTTTTATAAACTTATTGAATATTGATAAAATGTATATTGTAGAACTATTTACATATTTATATATATTTTTTTGTTTATTTTTCTTCTGATTTATGTATATTTTATGAATAAACTAAGTTTATGTACTTTTTTTTATCTTTTTGACGTTTTATTAGTTACTACATCTATCGCTTAAATTTTAAATTTCAAAGTGTATTATTTAATGCAACCATAATAATAAAAGTCCCTAGTAGTGATTCGTTAATAAAATTTCACTAAGCACAAAAAATTTTTTATTATGAAAAGCTTTTCTGTTAAGAAAATACTTAAATTCTAGTAAAAAAAAATTAAACAATTTTTTGAGAAAATACCTGCTAAAATATTTACAACAAAGAACGTGCCCTACTTTAGGCACAGTAGTATTATATCCACAGTAGCATCATGACCAAAATGCAAATGACAGTGTTAAAAAAATTAGATATAGTAGAAATACAAAATTTTGAACACTCAAATCAATCAATTATTTGCATTCTATGCGTACATATATATTATGTGTGTATGGTTGAGGTTCCTTTTTAATATAATGTTGCTGTTTTCATAAACAATCTGTACTTAAATCTATATCTTAACCAAGAGGTATTTGCCAAAATGTCGATGCACTTAAAATAAAACAAAGCCCGCTTATATAAAATCAAAACCACAACGACTACGAATGGTAATATTTTAAACTTAAAAAAAAAAATTATTATAATAAACATTATAACTGAGGTAAAGTGTGTGGTTAAAAGTAAAAAAAAAAAAAATAAAAAAGAACTGATCTAATTTAAAGTTCCTCTGCATCCTTGAGCGCCGCACAAGCATGGTATTTTCTCATCTTCCAATGGGAACTTGTAGTCGTATGTTATCTCTTCATTTACACCAATCGGTTGTTTTGAATAAATGACAATCTTCTTTTCCGATTCGATTGTAATAACTTTTGCATAACAATTTGGCTAAAAAGAAAAAACAAAACCGGCAATTGTGGTAATATAAACAATGACTAATCCATAATTTGTACTAACGTTGCAACTGTGATTTATAAAACGAGCCAAATTGCCACATTTTGTTGCATCAATGATTGTTTCCATGTCGATGCGGAATAAATACGAACTGCCTATACCAATGGCCTCATATTTGGTTTCACGTAAGTCGGCCACGATGGGTCGTATCATTTGACCCACATATTCTATAACCATTTCATCGGCCGCAATGGGTTCCATTGCAAAGAGGCCCCAGTCGTGGATGGCAGATTTTGCGAATTTCAATTGTTTTTTACGGAACTTGAGTTGGTTGAACTTCAGCAATTCAGATTCTGCGATTGATCCGAATGCGGTCAAAAGCCTTCGCTGATTAGATCGGGCTTCGCGCGAAATACCTTGCATTTTTGAGACAAGCTTATTTAATTGGTTCGTTATATGCTCGTCCGCGCGATCAACACTGTGTGAGTTCTCAACATTTGCCTTGGCATGGTGGTACTTGTGTTTGGCCTTGTCTCGTACATCTAACTTGTAATAACCTTCGGTTCTAGCACAACCAGTTTTATGACGCTTTAGTTCATCTTCCTTTCTACGTTTCTTTGTGGGCGGGGGTACAAATGCTCGATCGGTTACACAATGATCTACCCAATGGGTGTTATTTAACCAAAATCTTAAAAAAATATATAAATCAAAATCAATCGTTTGAAACTGTTTAAAATTAAATGCCATATTTTAATAGATTTTATTACTCATTTGACAACATTCCTATAATACGGGTTTTAAGAAATAGCGGTGTCATATGTTATGTTTACTTACCCGTATGTGTCTTCTTGTAAATGTATTTCATAACATCTACGAACATACTGAATATCTTCGGCATCGATACCTCGGGTAAGAAATTCATATAGAACCATCATTTCGTCGTTAGCCTCACGTGGTTTAAACATATCACATGGTTCGAAGTTTGCCAATGCCTTTGCATAGTTATTGTATGCTGCTACAGAAGATATATCTGAGGAATGCACCCGCTTATCAGCCGTCCGCTGTGCAGAAGAATCATCCTTTTTTTTCGTACGTGTTGAATCTTTGCGTGGCCTACCAGGGCCAGGTTTGGGTAAAGATAATGTGGACGACTGTTGGGAAATTAGGGACGGAACGACATCTTCTGAAATAGACGCCCGTGGAGTAGGAGGAGTAGCATAACCTCCGTGATCATGAGCCAGATATAGCTGTTTTTTGCGCGCTGCGTTTTCACCAATTGATGGTGACAATGATGAATTCTTTTTTGTTGATGTGTCCGCCTCCGGTGGCAAAGAGTAGCAATGTTCCAAAGCCACTTGGCTGGCTTGACTGGCTTGGCTTGAACCTCCATCGGAAGATGTAGGCGACATTTTTGCTTCATCATTTTCTTCTTCTGTTTGCGACGAATCCATAGGCGTTTGCTTTTGTTTGATTATATCTACAGTAACGTCTATGCTTTTTGCAATCAATGCTGAAGGTTGCATTTCAACTTCTTTATCGAGTCCATTAGAACTATTTACTTTACTTAAGCCGGCTGAAGAAGAGTTAGTTAGTTTCTCTTCTAATGATGACGACAATTGGGCAGTAGTTGGCGGATTTATGATTTTCGGTTTAGGCTCCTTTCTTGACTTTTTCTGTTCAGTCATGTTGCTCGCAACAGTCTTGTCTTTTTTGCTTTTACCAATAGTCTTTTCTCGTTGTTTGCTCAATTCAGTACTGATTGAATTGAGTACACCTAAATCGCCTTCCAGTATAGCACCAGGAGTTGGAGGTGGTTTAGTTAAATCGAGTATTTCCGGCATTTCTAAGTTTGCGCTGGAAGTCTTATCTAAGGCAAAAGATGCCGTATCTTTTGGTACGCTCTCCTCTTCCTTGGACTTGCGCAATTTTTGTTCCTGTTCTTCGAGGAATTCACGTTCAATTTGAGCCATATATTCAGTGTTGCGTCTTCGTCTCTCTTGATATTCGCGCTCCTCATCAGAGTCGCTGTAAATGCGATCATAATCAAATTTCTTCTTTTGCTTCTCTGATTCCAGCTTAATTTTTTCCTGGAGTTCATCTTCAGTTTTTTGCGAATTCATTTCATTATCCATCTTATTTTTTATTTCAGATACTTCAGATTTCATTTTTGCAACATGCTTATAATGTTCTGATTCTTCGCCCAAACTAAGAGAGCTGTCTTTGCTAATATCTTCTAAGTCGGAAACAATTGTTGAAAAAAGCAGAGATCTTAAATCTTCCTTTCTGTTATCCTTATTTGTGGGTGCGGTATCTTTTACCTTTTGATCATCTGAATCTGAGTATATAGTATTCTTGACATCCATAGAGTTTCCTACTACAGTAGGTTGTGACTGTGTCTCTGAAGTTGTTTTCATCAGCGACACATCCTCTTCGTCAGAGTCTGAGTAGAGATCGTTTGTAACTGATTGGCGCTTTTTAAAACGGTTCTTTTCTTTGCGACTCTTATTTTTAAGTTGACCGTCGTCTGATATTGAGCTTAATTCGTCTGCACTTGCACTATCGTCACCATCACCTGAACTGCCGTCGGCATCTTCATCGTCGTCATCATCCCCATTATCTCCCTCGCTAGACGATGAAGATGAAAAAAAACTTGAAGAACTACATTTACGCTTGACTCGAGCAGCTGGAGTGGAGGACGATTTGCCTTTAATATTTTGGGATACTCGATCTTTTGCATCTTTTGCACCACTGCTAACATTCCGCAGTAATGCAGTCGAGCTAAGATTCGAATCATCCTTTTCAGAGTCTGAACCTTGCACCATTTCCTCCTGATCGCTAAGATGTTTTTCACCGTCTGCTTTTTGTGATTTTGGACTCGGCTGTTTACGTATTCGACGAAAGGATGGCAGTTTGGGAATAGATGCTCGCAAACCTAGGGCTGGGTAGGTAGAATTAAAGTCTGATAGATCTCGATGACTGTTTATCAATTGATTAATGTCGGGCGGTTTGTCTATTCTATTAGTAGTGGGTGCAGCTGTGGTATTGAGGGATACTGAGACAAAAGTCGCTGTTTTTTCAGTTGCAGCCTTTTCAGTTTCACTCTTGTGTCGACGACTCTTTTGAATCTGTTCATCCCACCACGCCTCGAAGTTCTTAAAGGCAGTGTTTTCAATCATTTTTTTGTTAAAATCTCGTTTGAGTATCTGTTTGAGTTCGTCACTTACTTTTTTAACTACCTCTTCGATGTGCCTTTTATAGGGATCTTCCTCGTAAGCATTTGGATGATGTCCCAAATAGTTGGCATAGCCATCAGATCGGTAAAATTTGTAAGCATCACTATATGGATCATATGCGGCAGCCGCAGCCGTAGTTCCAAATGAAGGTAAACCATTTATGCCAGGCAAATATGATGATTGTATATACGCGGGATTGGGAAAGTATTGTGCAGCTACTGTTCCCTCAGTTGTAGGATACGATGGATATCCTCCGCCTGTATAATAATATGTATTTGTAGATGACTGTGCAGGATACACATATGCAGCAGTTACACAAGCGTTCATTTCTGTTGCAGCCACCACGGTCCTTGGACTTGATTTCAACCTTTCGTTTGTATTCTTATTAACGATACCTTCATTCGAAGATAAACTTGAGAGAGACATGCGGTCGTCATCATTTTGCTTTTGATGGCAAGGATATATGGGACTAAAAGATTCGTTTTTAAGAAGAATCTCATCGTCGCTAGATGATATATCACTGGCACCATGCTGGACAGCATTTACTCTGATTGATGTTGCGCTGCGCTGTTCTACTGTTTTGTTCTTCTTAGTAGAGCGTCTTGAAGATGATCTTTCATTTGATTCAGAATTCACTTCACCCTCCTCTTCATCACCCGCTACAGCACTGCCACCCTTTCCAACACCTTTATCTGTCTCGGATTCACTACTATCCATTTGAAGGAAAGGCGGAGCATTGCCAAACGATTTTCCCTTAAACATAAGGGCAATACGTGTGTCCAAATCTACATTGCCCAAATCAGTACTCGCCGATTCTGTTTTATCCGACGAAGGCTGTGAGGTTTTATTAGTCAAAGACTTTTTAATGAATGACGTGATGTTGGACGAAATCTCTTTTCGATGTTTAGCATCACTTTGAGGCATTTCATCATGACTGCAATATCCTCCTGGTGGAGGCGGCTCCGGTTCATCCCAATCAGGAGTAACATTTGGTGGTGGCGGTGGCAGAGGTGGCTGGGGTGGTTGCGGTTGTTGTGGTTGATGGTTACCCCAGTGTCTGGTGCTTCCATGCCAAATGTGTGCAGGAGGTGGGTTCTCACTTGCGTATCCGTATGTATGATACCCATAAGAACCGGGAATGGTTGTGCTAGCAACATGTGCAGAGGGGTGGGAAACACCCGATTGATGGGGATAGTACGCCACACCACTATTTGGCGAGGGATAAGGTGGGGCCGCGGTGCTACTAGTTACGGTTTCTACACATTCGCCTCGTGAATATCGCAATGTCGAGTTATACTTTTCATTACCACCACGTATTTTAGCGACACGATCTCTTTCACTCGATCGGTCACGTTCTCTCTCCCGATAATCACGTTCACGATCGCGTCTATCACGATCTCTTTCACGTGAACGATCAAAATCTCGCACTCTTTCTCGATCCCGGTCACGTCTGCTACTGCTCATATTGTTACCCACGCGTTCGTTACTCCGTTCTCTAGATCGATCTCGCTTGCGATGAAAGTGATGGTGGTATTTTGAACGATCTTTATCGTATCGCTGCGTCACTGACGATGACGTGTACTTATCCCGACTTAGCTCTCGATCATTACGCTTATCACGGTATGATCTCTCTGTATCATCTGCATATCGATCTGTGCGACTGTGTGACGAATATCGTTCGTAATCCAAACGTTCAGAACGATATGTACGTTCAGAGTGTTGATAGGTTGGTTTTGCTGAATCAAAACCGTCCTGCGATACATATTCACCGTGGTGGTATTCACTTAGACCTGTGGACAATACCGATGTTGCAGCAAGATTATGTGGTTCGGGTGTAGTGCCCGGTAAAGATGGAACAGATGTTGCTGCCGCAGAAGTAACAGGTAGTGGCGGCGGTTTCGGCTTCGTTGATGTTAAATTTTCTATTGTTTGCTTGCAGAGGCTACCAAACGGATCATGGAATACACTTAAAATCTAAAGGTTACAAAAACAATGTTATACAAATTTTTGGGATTATTAAAGTAGTTTACCTTTCCCATCACCGACTTCTGGTTATACTTTTCAACGCATTGCCGAGCCGCTTTCACATTCTCAAATATAATACGAGCCACACCAAGATGTTTATTTGTCGTAGGATGATGATATATTACAATCTCATCATATACGCCACATTTATCCAGCATTCGAGACAAAAATTGCCTGTCAATATTATCATTCAAATTGGTCACCGTTATTTCTATGGACGGTGGACTTCCCACATAATTTGTATCAATTTTTAAACTAATAAAAAAAAAACATGGCATAAAAGACTTCACCCTTAATCATATTTTACATACCGTGGCACAGTTAATACCATTGGTTCGACTGGTCTTGCACGTAAACGCACTACCGGATTACGTGGATCTCGAGGCATAACCGGCGGATATGTAGGATCGTTCGGAACAATACCATCGAAACGATATATTTTAATAGCCCCCTTGGTAATAGTTGGGTCAGAGAGAAGTTTAAAATTACGTGGTGCTTTTTGCTGGGAGGCATTCCCGCCGCCCAGAATGTCACTGGAACTAACTGCACCATTACTGTTCGGATGTGTGGGTGGCATGCGGGAATAATTATTGTCCATTAGATCATACATTAACAGCTTCTCGACTGTAACGACAATAAAAAAACATTAAACCAATCAGACAAATTAAATTTCTTAAAAAAAAAAAAAAACTAAACCGTAACAGGAACTAAATTTCAAAGAAATTAGAGCATATTTACCTTAGACTTCGTCAAGTTTTTCAATTATGTTAGATAAAATTTATTAATTAAAAGGTTCACATAATTTTACTGTCTGGTCACTGACAGTTAGTGGTTACTGATTTCCATTACAATTCCATGGGCATCAAAATGATGTGATGGACCCCCTAAGGTAATAAAAGAAACTTTTGAAGAATTTTTTTCATGAGAGTTTTTTCCAATGAAAATTTGCAAGGCATATGCCTTGGAGGTAACAGAGCAGAATCGCGCGCTTCCCTCAACGGATTAGTTGACAGCAAAAGACGACGTAAACTGCACGGTACACAAGAGCTGGCTTTGCTCGTTCTTAATATCGATGGCAAAAAAGAAAATTAAATTTTTTCTATTTGCTCTTGTTTTTACTGCCAGATTTCATACAATGAACGTTCAAAGTGTAGTTTTCCAACTATTTTTACAGCTTTGGAGTAAATTAATTGTAATTTTACTAGATTTTAACAAAAAAAATTGTGGCAAAACGAAATCAATGTTCTCCGCCGCAGCGAGAAAAAATATTAAGCCAATACGTATTAAAGCTGCGCAGCGCTGTCCACAAAAAACCAACAGTGTGACGTGAGGGTGTTAACAATGGCAACCCTTCTTCACATTGAACATAGTTGCTACTTATAGTTCTTTTGGGTACGGTTGCATTTTAATGTTTTATTTTTATTATATGACTATATGAAGCGAATATTCAATTCTATACACGTGATTTTATATGTGTATTAATGTACATATATATGGAATGACAAAATTTGATTTTCTTTATATCGATTACTTTTACTCGTTAAGGTGCTATTATACGACGTCTTTTTTACTATCACTTTTTTTACCCATCAATAATTCCGTACCTCTGTCAAAATTGTCGTTTTAAGGTGCTATTACATGATGTGTTTTTTACATATGTACTGTCAAATTTTCCCACAACAAAAGTTGAACACATCGTGTGATACATATGAAACATTGTTTATGTACAATACATGAGGGAAGTCACGTGTACATTTTTCAATTAGAACAGGTTCTATTTTTGCATGACAAATATATGAAAATACAACACTGTTTGTGGCGAAAGAAAAACAGGGTAAATTATAAAGATTAATATTGACAGAAAAATAAATTGTTTAATATTAATTAACATTAAAAAATATATAACTTTTTTTTGACAATAAATTTTTGTAAATTCACAAATTAAATCAGCTGTTGTTTACATTTATAGGTTATGTCATACGGAAATACATATGCACGTGTGATAGCAAAAATTATGAATCGTATGTACCAGACAATTTTGACAGACATGAGGAATTTCATATGGATAAAAAAAGTGACAGTACATATTTAAAAAATACATCGTGTAATAGCACCTTTACATACGATTAATAATTTTTGCTATCACACTTGCGTATGTATTTTCGAATGACATAACCTCTAAATGTAAACAACAGCTGATTTTTTACTTTGTGAGTTTACAAAATTAATTGTTAAAAATAAAGTTATATGTATATTTTATATATTTTTCATTGTTAATTAATATTAGGCCCAATTCAATACTTTAAACAATATATTTTTCGTTGGCATGATTTACACGGCGACTTTTTGACGACGTCGTTTTTCGACGTCTTTTTTTGTTTGAGCGGTAAACAAAAAGACACGATTTCTGTTTTTGAAGACTTTTTTCATATTTCTCTTTACACTCATTTCTTTTTTTCTTGTAAGGTTTTATTCTTTTTCATACTTTGAAGTGGCCATTTCAGTGAGATCAAAAATCGCTTACATTTTTATTTATTTTTTATTTAATATTTATGCATAATTTCTTTAAACTGAATATTTTTTAACTTAAAGCTTTTAAATATTGATACGTTCTACTATTTGATTAGATATTCTAAACATTCTACTCTTAATAATTTAAATATTAAACAGGTTTTTGTATATAGTGTGAAAAATTATGATAAATTATTAAGTATAAAAAGATTAAAACTTATAATGAAATAATGTAAATAATATTTTACAAATAAATAAATTGAATTGAAAAATAAAAAGATAATTTGAATTTAGATTAATTCATATATTTTTTACATTTTTCTTAATGCGAAAAATAAACTAAAGCAGATTTAAAAAAGACATGAAACTAAAAATCATCGTATGAAAGCAACAGGTTTTTGGTAGCAGCTTCAAAAGAGAATTAAGAAAAACGACGTCGCCCAAAATCGTTGTGTTAATTGGGCCTTTTAATATTAATAATTTACTCCATTTTTCATTCGCCACAAGCAGTGTTGTATTTTCATATGTTTTGTCATGTTAAAATAGAACATGTTCTAATTGAAAAATTTATATGTGACTTTCCACATGTATTGTACTTATGCACTGTTTCATATAGGTGCTATTACACGATGTGTTTTTTACATATGTACTGTCACTTTTATTATCCATATGAAATTCCGCATGTCTGTCAAAATTGTCGTTTACATACGATTCATAATTTTTGCTATCACACGTGCATATGTATTTGCGTATGACATAACCTCTAAATGTAAACAACAGCTGATTTAATTTGTGAATTTACAAAAATTTATTGTTAAAAAAAAGTTATATATTTTTTAATTGTTAATTAATATTAAACAATTTATTTTTCTTTCAATATTAATCTTTATAATTTACTCTGTTTTTCTTTCGCCACAAGCAGTGTTATATTTTCATATGTTTGTCGTCCCAAAATAGAACCTGTTCTAATTGAAAAATGTACATGTGACTTTCCTCGTGTATTGTACATAAACAATGTTTCATATGTATCACACGATGTGTACAACTTTTGTTGTGGGAAAATTTGACAGTACATATGTAAAAAACACATCGTGAAATAGCACCTTAAGTGCCAGTTTACACATGAAACTGAACTGTTTGAAATTCTCTTTTAAACTTTTACCCGTGTCTGAAATTTTTATATTGAAATTCAAGATTTGTTCATGTTTACTTTATCATTTTATCTATTAATTTTATCATTTTATTACAATAAAATTAATTTTATTTAAATTTATTTATTTTTTTAAATCGAACATAAAAATGAAAGAAAACTTTTACAATTACGAAGTATGTACCCCTTGCCATTCTTCTCTCACGTCTCACCTATAACGCGCTGTCTCGACTAGCTGTAATTCGTGGCAATGTTCATGTCCAAGGCAGAGAAACAGAATTACGTCAGAACGCTAAGTGAGCAAATTATGTTTAGACATTTCATTTCCAAAGTCTTTGAACCGTAAACAACAAAAATGCGTTATTGCACTCATTGCTTTAAACGAGTTTAAAAAATTTTAAATCAGTAGTTTTCACTTTCGTAGTTCCATAAAAACTCATATCGCGATATATATTAATGAAATTAATAATTTCGCTATTTAATTTAAGTTGCGCCATTTTAAAATAAACGTCATACACGAATGAAACGTCAAATTAATGGCTGAGTTTATGTCAGACTTTCTGTCATGGCAAAAAGTTGTAGTTTTAAGTCACAACATAAACATTAGTGATCTCCACTAGCCATTAACTTGAACATTGCCATGAATTATAGCTATTCGAGACGCCATATAAACTCAAGTCTTTGCTGACTTTGACTTACCAAACACTTCCTAATAATTAATGTAGAAAAAGTATTTTGCGCTTCGTCCGAATTACGAAAAAACTTACATTTAGCCATGGAAACCTAAAAACGTTTTAGAAATAAGTTATTTAAATATATTTATATATTTCAAAATTAAAATTTATCGATAAATAAACTTTTTTTCCAGTTTCTAAGTTAATACGTATATGTAGACCGGCTGGTACTCCTTGGCCTAGAAAAGAAAACTAAATCTCAAAATTTCTGTTTTGTATTAAATAAACAATAATTATCTTACCAGGATGGTATCTTTTGACATAGTCACTGAAATATGTAATTTACGGCGTTTATATTAGTTTTTAGTAACTAGAATTTGCCACTTAATCGATTGTAATTTAAAGGTGCTATTACACGAAGTGTTTTTACATATGTACTGTCACTTTTTTTATCCATTTGAAATTCCTCATGTCTGTCAAAATTGTCTTTTACAAACGATTCATAATTTTTGCTATCACACGTGCATATGTATTTCCGTATGACATAACCTCTAAATGAAAACAACAGCTGATTTAATTTGTGAATTTACAAAAATTTATTGTTAAAAAAAAAGTAATATATTTTTGAATTGTTAATTAATATTAAACAATTTATTTTTCTTTCAATATTAATCTTTATAATTTGCTCTGTTTTTCTTTCGCCACAAGCAGTGTTGTATTTTCATACGTTTGTCATGCAAAAATAGAACCTGTTCTAATTGAAAAATGTACTTGTGAATTTCCTCATGTATTGTACATAAACAATGTTTCATATGTATCACACGATGTGTACAGCTTTTGTTGTGGGAAAATTTGGCAGTACATATGTAAAAAACACATCATGTAATAGCAGCTTAAGCTGCGTTCACACTACGTGTTTTGCTTGTGTTTTTCTTAGTTTCTTAGCACGTGTAATTTGTACACATAGTGTGAACCCTTTCAAACATTGTTTATGTACAACACATTTTGCAAGACATATGTAAATTTTTCAATTAGAGCAGGTTCTATTTTGGCAAGACAAACATATGAAAATACAACACTGCTTGTGGCGAAAGAAAAAAAAGTAAATTATAAAGATTAATATTGAAAGAAAAATAAATTGTTTAATATTAATTAACAATTAAAAAAATATATAAAATATATAACTTTATTTTTAACAATAAATTTTTGTAAATTAACAAATTAAATCAGCTGTTGTTTACATTTAGAGGTTATGTCATACGGAAATACATATGTACGTTTGAACGCAAAAATTATGAATCGTATGTAAAACGCTAATTTTGACACACACACGGAATTACGTATGGATCGTAAAACTGAATTTACATATGGAAAATACACATAGTGTAAACACACCTTTAAGGAACCTTTGTTTTCAGCATGAAATCTGTGTGTTTGTTGTAAATAATGGTTGAAAATTTAAGGTTTTTTCAAGCTCACGAAATCACGGTTTTTTACACTTGTTCATAAAAACCATCGATAATAAAAAAAATCTCCAGCAAACAACAAAAATCATGATGGCGCATCATTCTGGATTCGGCTTAAGTTGAGTTTACGGGCGTCGCCCAGATTTTTTTTGCAGGTGTTAGGGGCTTTGGTGGTGATTTCAGAGAAATATTTTTTTTTCGGACGGGCCTTTTTTCGGAGTTACGGACCGACAAAGTTTCGATTTCATTTGTATTTAACTTTCTTTGTTATTATCGGATTTCGGCAATATATATATCATTGGAAAGCTAACTTTAGTGCCTTTTACTTGGCATTTAAAATTCCAAATCCATTAATTCATTATGAACCTATTCTATTTTTTGTATTTTTGGAAAGTTTTTTTTCGCAAACGTGGCATTATCTCATAAAAGGATCTATAAAATTTTGGTATTTATAGCAACTGAATGAAAGCTGGGTCCACTAGCTACATTTTGATATATATTTTGTCCTCTTAACCCTTCCAGGACCGGAGATATTATTGATTTTAATGAGACTATTATGAAAATTTTGTTGGAAAATTCGCTTGTGGCGTACGCAGGAAAACTTTTTTCAGCGAAGCCACCTGCCGTGTCTTACTGGAGAAGAAAACCCTTAAGCGCCACGCAGAAAAACTTTAGTATGCGAAGCCAGATTTCAATACTTAACTTTAGTGTCTCCGGGAAGACATAAGACAAGATAAAGCCATCATGGCCTTATCTCACATGGTATTAAAGCACCCCCTCATTTCTTCTCCGTCCGATTATGAAAATTTTGTTTTAAAAATCACGCGATTTTCATAACTAACTTTTAATTCATTATACTTTTTCATTCAAATTATATACCACCGGTGTAACAGTAAATTACGCGGTTTGCCAGATTTTCTCCAAAATAAATCGTTACAAATTTTTATTGCTAAATTATTATTATTATTTTAAATTGTTAATATTTCCTGTCCTGGATGGGTTAAGAGGGCAAAATATATATCAAAATGAAGCTAGTGGGCACAGCTTTCATTCAGTTGCTGTAAATACCAACATTATTTTATGAGATAATACCACGTTTCCGAAAAAAAACGAAAATTTTAGTTTCCAAGACGGGCGCAGAGTAAACGAATAAAGGTGCTATTACACGAAGTGTTTTTTTACATATGTTGTCACTTTTTTTATCCATATGAAATTCTTCATGTCTGTCAAAATTGTCTTTTACATACGATTCATAATTTTTGCTATCACACGTGCGTATGTATTTCCGTATGACATAACCTCTAAATGTAAACAACAGCTGATTTAATTTGTGAATTTACAAAAATTTGTTGTTAAAAAAGAGGTTATGTATTTTTTTAATTGTTAATTAATACTAAACTATTTTTCTTTCAATATTAATCTTTAAAATGTACTCTGTTTTTCTTTCGCCACAAGCAGTGTTGTATTTTTTATTTATTTATTATTTTGTGCGTGACTGATCGAACCGCGATAGATACCTTTTCTTGATCATTTTGTTTGAAATTATTAGCGTCCCATTAACTAACCATGAGCCTTTCCAGGGAACAAATAATTGATATAGTCACTGTCTCTGTGGAGACGTTAACTGAACACTTGACAACACAAATTGCCACTCTGACACAACAATTCGAACAACTGCACCCTAGGATAGAGACGTATGAACCCGTAACTATAACTAACAAAAATAGGGGAAATTCACTAGAACTTATTAGGTCCTTGCCAGAATTGAGAGGTGAAATGCATTCCTATCCTATCCGAAGGCACAGAAAACTATTACATAGCAATAGGGATTTTCAGGAATAAAATAACGGGCTTGGCTAACGCCAAACTTTCATCTTTTCACACGATACTCAACTTTCAGGCAATAATTGCAAGACTAGACCAGTGTTATGCGGACAAAAGATCTTTACAAGCCTTAGAAAATCAGCTTAGTATATTGAGGCAGGGAAGAGAGTCCATTTCGGAATTCTACGACACGGTAGATGAACATTTGACACTGATAATAAATAAAAATAAGATGACATTTTCCAATAACGTAGAGGTAGCCACTGCACTAAATGAACGTGCAAGGGACAATGCTTTACGCGTTTTTATTTCAGGATTACGTCGTCCATTGAGCGACATTCTATTTTCCGCTAGACCAGCAGATTTACCTACAGCTCTGGCAACCGCTCAAGAATTAGAATCTGACCAGAGACGACAAGAATTTGCAAAAATTTTTGCAGCTGGGGACATCGCGAAAGCGAACTATACCCAGCAAAAGCGAATGGGAAATTTTTCATCAACACACCCTTCCTATAGGCCCGCACGTGGACCAAAACCTAGAGCCGAGGGAAATTTCGAGGTCAACCCCACACCCATGGAGGTGGACCCAGGGTCGTCAATGTTTAGGCGTCCAACGGCCTATCCAAATGGTCAACAACACCGACCGACACCAAATAATTCAACTAGACAACAGTATCCACAACAACCCATACAGGGAACCTTAAATAAACGAAGATACGAAGATTCAGGGAGAACTGCTCCCGTCCCAAAAACCCAGAGGGTTAACTACATACAATCAGAAGACTTTGAGGATCAGGATGACATAAATTCTGTATTTGAGTACGATCAAGATACTGAAGAGGACACATTTGCCGTAGAACAGCTTAATTTTTTAGATTAAAACCGCTCCTGCCTTTTGTGGAAAAGACAATAAAGGGCAGGAAATTAAAAATTTTAATAGACACAGGAACTTCTAAAAATTTTATTCAACCAATAGACGCCTTAGTGGGCATCGTTCCACTAGAACAACCTTTTAGGGTAAACTCAATAAACGGGACAAATTCAATAGTAAAAAAGTGTAAAATGGTCATCTTCGGTTACACAACCACATTCTACATTTTACCAACTTTAAAACATTTCGACGGAATAATAGGCTGCGATTTTCTTAAGGAAATCCAGACAACTATAGATATAGGAAATGACATTTTGAAATTTAAAAAGGGAAATGTTCCTTTGACATATAGTGAACAGAATAATATTAATATTATGTCGGTAGATAAAGACGACATACCCGAAACCGTTCGAGACAAGTTCGAGCAGGTTTTAATATCAAATGCAAATGCATTTGCTGACCCGGAAAGAACCTTGCCATTTAATACGAACGTGAAGGCAAATATAAAGACAAGCACGGACGAACCGATCTATAGCAGATCATATCCATATCCAGTTTCAGTATCTGATTTCGTGAATAGAGAAATTGAATCACTCTTAAAGGATGGTATAATTAGAAAATCTTCATCACCATACAATTCCCCAATACATATAGTTGGAAAAAAAAGACCTTGACGAATAGGGCAACCCAAATCACAGGCTGGTGATTGACTTTAGAAAATTAAACGAAAAGACCATTGACGACAGATACCCTATGCCAGATATATCGGTTATCCTGGCGAATCTAGGAAAATCAAAGTATTTCACAACATTGGACCTTAAGTCAGGCTTTCATCAGATAGTACTGGATGAAAAAGACAGGCAGAAAACGGCATTTGGTGTCAATAATGGAAAATATGAATTCTGTAGAATGCCATTTGGCTTGAAAAACGCACCGAGCATTTTTCAAAGGGCTATAGATGATGTGTTGCGCCAAGAAGTGGGTAAATCATGCCAAGTCTATATGGATGATATCATCATCCACTCACCGGATGAGTACAGCCATCTTAAGTACATAGATGCCATAATGGCAAAGCTAGAGAAGGCCGGTATGAGGATTTTCCCGTCAAAGTCAAAATTTTTTAAAACAAAAGTCAACTTCTTGGGCTTTGTTGTGACAAAGGAGGGTATTAGAACATGTCCCGAAAAAATTAGAACCATTATGGAATTTGAAAAACCACGGAATTTAAAAACCCTTAGATCATTGTTAGGCCTATCTGGGTATTACAGAAAATTTGTTAGGGATTATGCTAGAATCGCAAAACCTTTGACTGGGTACCTTAGGGGTAATAATGGCCATGTGGCAGCTAAAAGTTCCAGGAATATAAAGATCAACCTGGATGAAGAGGCTCTGTCAGCCTTCAATAAACTGAAACAGATACTCGCTTCAGAGGACGTCCTACTGGCATACCCTGATTACAATGACACATTCGAGCTCACAACAGACGCATCGTCAGTCGCTCTAGGGCTGTTTTGTCACAAAAGGGAAAGCCTATAACAATGATATCAAGAACACTTTCGGTCACTGAGGCAAATTACGCCACTAATGAAAGAGAGCTGCTCGCAATAGTCTGGGCTCTGAAAAATCTTAGGCATTTCTTATATGGTATCTCTGGGATTCACATCTATACCGACCACCAACCACTTACCTTTGCGATATCCGAAAGAAATCCAAACTCGAAGATGAAAAGATGGAGGGCATTTATTGAAGAATTTTCCCCGAAATTTTTTTACAAACCTGGGAGGGACAACGTAGTGGCAGATGCTCTCTCACGACAATATATCAACCAAATGTCCGACGATGATGACCAGACTGCCCATAGTGAGATATCGTTAACCAATGTAGTCAGATCCATAAAGTTCCCGGTTAACCAATTTAAGAACCAAATTATAATTTCAAAGGGTAGTCACGGCTCCAGGGTTAAAAGGATACTCTTTCAACGATTTATAAGACACATAATTGTCTATGACACCGTCGACAATCTCTTAAACTATTTAAAGGACGTTGTGAATACAACTGGCATAAACGCCATTTCATGTGACCTGCCAACACTGGCAGAATTTCAGGATCGTCTAGTTTCTGAATTTCCATCCACTAAATTTTTTCACACTGAAAAGGTTGTAATTGACGTAATCCGAGAGGACGACCAGTGGGAAATAATAACCACAGAACATAATCGAGCCCATAGGTCGATGCAGGAAAATTTCCAACAGATAATAGGGGAATATTATTTCCCAGGAATAAAGAAGAGGCTAAAATATGTTATCGCGAATTGTAGGATATGTAAAGAGAACAAGTATCAGCGGAAACCCCAGAATATTGGAATTGCCGAAACACCAATTCCCACTTACCCAGGCGAAATACTTCACATGGATATTTTGATTACAAATAAGCAACATTTTCTTACTTGTTTAGACAAATTTTCGAAATTCGCGATTGTAATACCTATAGGTTCTAGATCTGTAGTGGATATCAAAACAGCCCTGTTCCAAATCATGAATAGGTTCCAGAAAGTGAAACTCATTGTCTCGGATAACGAAAAAACATTCCGGTCAAATGCAATTGCTACATTTCTTAGGGATCACTTCAACACGGACCAATTTTTTGTCCCACCAATGCACAGCAAGAGTAATGGTCAAATGGAAAGATTTCACTCGACCCTGTTGGAGATCGCAAGATGCATCAAGGCCCAGCAGAACGTGGAAGATACCACCGAGCTCATACTCCTTTCAACGGTAAAATATAATGATACAATTCACTCGGTTACCGGGAAAAAGCCCCTTAATATTACGAATAACTTCGAAAGTGACACTTTGAAGGAAGTTAGAGAACGCTTACAGGCCGCCCAACGCGGAACTTTAATTAATAATAACAAGGGTGCAACCAATAAAACGTACGAACCTGGAGAGATAGTATTCGTTAGAAGAAACAAAAGACTGGGTAACAAGTTCGATAAGGTTTTTGTTCAGGGAATAATTGAGAGTGATCTTGGAACAACTGTCATGATCGACGGTAGAAAAGTTCATAAGGATAATCTTAGATAATTTATTTATTTATTTATTTTTTTTTATATATTTTTTTTCTCTTTTTCTCCCTTCTTCCCCTGTTTCATGATTTGTTTTTTTCTCGTTTGCATCTACCCATTTTAGAATACTTTTTGTTTGCTTACCATGGGCCTCAGGGAAGATCATAGACTATTCGGATGCGCATTTCGTTGCCATAACAGACGGAGACGTCGCGACATACGTAGACTACGATTACTTAATACATCGAACTAACCTTACTGAATATGAGCTGGTGATACGAGAAAATGAGGAATTTCTTAATAACTTTACGAGCCCTTCGGAGACCAATATGATACGGGAACAGATGAGGGAAATTGACCGTTTATTGGGGACCCTACGTTCGAACAGGTGACACGCCAGATCACTCGACTTCTTGGGATCCGCTTTAAAATTCATTGCAGGCACCCCAGACCATAGTGACATGGAACTGTTGACAACCCGGGAAGAAGCACTGGTACGAAATAATGATAGACAAATGGCGATAAATTCAGTCTTACAGGAGAAAATTAATGACCTAACCGACAGAATAAATATAATACAGGACCACAGAGCCAGTAACGCCATTGGATAGGATGAGCTTATACTTTTTGAACTAATTGCATCAAGAAACGGAGAAATCATTTCATTTCTCAACGGTCTTGCCTTGTCGATAATTCTGGCTAAAGAAAACATAGTTAACCCGGTTATTTTTGATAATATTGAATTGGAACACACACTCAAATCAAAGGAGGTACCCATTAGCATAAGTTATGTTCTAAGATCTAGTAACATAAATGTATTGCAAAATGAAAGCACTATTACATTGTTAAATTTCCGGTATTGAATAACTTTTGTAAACTTTTAAAAATATACCCAATCATTCATAATAATTCCGCAATAAAATTAGAATTGAATCAGGCCGCAGAATGCCATGATTACACTACCCCCATAACTGATTGCACAAACATTGGATCAGCAAAAATTTGTCGTGAAACTAAGCAACCATGCCTTTCTCAACTGCTGAATAACAACTCAGCGTCCTGCCAGACACAGTCAGCAGACCATATCCCACCAGTTCAAATGGTGTCAGAAGGATCGGTGATCCTCAATAACGTTCACAACACCGATGTGATCGAAGGAGAAACCATCAGGGTGAACGGCAGCCTACTAATTATATTTACTGGAAATATTACGGTAAATGGAACCGTTTATTACAACGACAATGAACAACGCAAAGTTGTAGAGTCTCACCCACCGAAGATGATAAATGTCATAAAGACTGATCATGAAGTGAAACTGACATTACCATACCTACATAGAATAAATCTCCAAACTTACGAATTAGTCTCTGGCATTCAAACGCATTTAATGGCACACAAGGCAATCATAGTATTGTTGATAATAGCCATTGCATTCATGGTATGGCTGATCTACCGTTCACGCGTAAATAAAAAGTCTAATCTCGCTGACATGGAACAGATCATCCAGCAGATAAGGTCGAGACAGGGATGTCACGACATTTAAAGGGGGAGGAGTTAACGTGTGCACGATAACGAGAATACTCCTAATTTTAAATTATAAATATTGCAATATCAACACATTGTTATTTGTATTTTATATTATGCTTAATACCTAATATCATATTTCATTTTTATGATTGGCCAATCTTGGGTAAATTTTTATTTTTTAATAAAGTGCACTGTTAGCACTATTAGTTTAATAAAAACTTTGAATAAAATAATAAAGAGGCATTCTAGTGAAAACCATGAAAAAAAATCGTATATTACTAACTTATATATATATTGGATATATTTAATAGCTGCAATGAAAAAATGAAATGATGTTATATTATATATATTGTATATAAGTTAATTGTTAATTACCTATATAGTTTAGAAAATTGAAATGATTAACTATTTGCATTTAATATGTAAATACATATTAATGAAATATCTAATTTAAATATATATATTCGATATATTTAATAGCTGCAATGAAAAAATTAAATCATTTTATATTATATATATTGTTTATAAGTATCTATATATGTTAATTGTTAATTACCTATGTATATTGATTTGAAAATTTACATGTAGATATTTGGAATTATTCAAATTACGTATTTAAACCCAAAAAAGCTAAAATGCTTATTGAGAAATGCGGATGCAATTGGGTGCAAAAGTACGCAATGGAACAAAGTTTTAATTCTAAAAAAATAGCAGACTTACAACGAGAAATAAGTAAGCTAAATGAAGAAATTGCTGCACTCAGGGAAAAGTTGGATAAAAAACAAAGATGAAATAATCCCTAGTGCTAAAGCAAGTAAGGAGAGTATATGCTTTGCAAAAATGATCGTGTCTGGAAAGCAAACATATACAGAGGATGAAAAAAACATTTCGCAAAATGTTGATACTATACTAAGAGGGATGGTTTACAATAAGGCAAATGACCGCATTGATGGTGTTGTCGACTTTTGCAATGGAGAAAGGACGAAGGATGTTGCAACCAAGGCATTGGTCTTTATGATCAAAGGCATTTTTGCAAAATGGAAGTACATCCTAAGTTACTATGCAACTTCTGATGTGTTGAGAGGTAATATTCTAAATTTAAATATTTTCTCTAATCTTTAATTGCGTTCTATTTTCCGACATATTATATAAATTTCAGCAAATACACTGCAGTAGCTATGTTCTGTAACTCTCACATCGGAAAGTTTTCACATGGAACGTTATAAAATTAAACAAAAACGTTGCGAACTGACACAAAATATTGTTTCTCGCATTCGACTGGTTCTGTAACTTTATTTTGTGAGAACTATCTGTCACGTAACGTTTTTTCTCACATTTATTGGAAAAATGAGAAAAAAGTGTTTCTGTAAAGTATGCATGTGAAAAGATTTGAAGTTGAACTGTCAAATTCACTCACAACTGAAATCTATGCGAGATAAGTTTTTAAATTCAGTTGCTTTAAAAAAAATATATATATAAGATGACATCGAATATTGGAGAAAAGGTAAAAAATATGTTAATTTTTTATTTATATTTTACTTTTAGTATTTGCATTTAAATTTTTTTTTTACAATTATTCAGAAAGTGCAACGAATTTCCCAAATTCAAAAAAAAAAACTTGTGGACTACATGTCTTCCAATTTGGAATTTGCCAGAGGACATTTTGTATGATTCAACGGATCACACTTAAACTGATCCTTTTTAAGGCTGATTCTTGATCTTTTCCTAACAGATAATAAAAGCAAAACAGATAAAGCGCATGTGTAGTAAAAGTTTTGTTACAATCACAAATTTTATTGTATGAATTTTGAAAATATGTATTTATTTTTTTAGTTGTTCGAATGATTTTGTAGTAAATGTTGTATAATTTTAATAACAAAAAAAAAAATAGTAATTCAAGAACTAAAAAAATCGTTTACTACATTTCTACTACAAAAAGCTGAAAAAATAAATAAAATCTGTTTAAAAAAATATTTAATGAATAAATTTATTAATAAAATGATAAATTGTTTAAATAAATTATTAATTTTAGTATTATCTAATATTATTAATAAATTTATGTATTTATTTATTTCATTAATAAGTTAATTTTGTAAATTCACGTATACGTAAAAGTTTAAACAAAACTGTGTAAACTGTATTATATAGTATATTGTATTAGTATATTATACTATAAAAATATAATTTCATAAATCCATTTTTTGATAAAGTTAAAAATTATTTCTATGTGATCCGTAGGTTCTTTACGCGGGGTAAAATTAATTAACATGTTTTTTTGATATATAATTTAATTTTTGAATTATTGAAAATATATTGATTTTAATTAATCTTTATTTCATAAATAGATTATTATTTAAATTAAATTATTAAGTTTATAATAAAACTCAATTTTTTAATTAATTTTTTTTTTAAATTAAATTGTTTTTTTAATTAAACAATCAATTGATTATTTGAATCAATAAAGTTATTTTTTTAAATAGTATAACAGCCATTCTGGGAGGGGAGAACTTTTTTGCAGGATTTTTTATACTGACTTAGTACTTTTACAATGCCCACGAACATGTTCGACAGTATAATAAAGGAATAAATTAATTTATTAATCAGATAATCAGTTGATTGATTAATAAATTAATTTATAAATCAGATAATCAGTTGATTAATTAATAAAAAAAATCAACCAAAATTCAGTGGGGGCCTTTTGGGCTCAAATGACTTAAAAATGGTTGATTTTAAATTAATTGTTTATTAAATTCATTTAATTAAGTTATTATTATTTAATTAAAAGTATAAATTTATTAACTTATTTAATTATTTGTATTTTAATTAATCGAATTAATATTTAATGAATAAATTAATTTTTTAACAAATCAATCATTATAATTTAACTCTAATGGCTTTTTAATTATAAATTGTTTGGTTTTTTAATTAACCAATTAATTGTTTTATCAATTAATAAAATGTTTTTTTAACTAATCAATTTTTTTAAGTTAAACAATTGCATTATTAATTTAACATTTAATTGATGTTTTTATTAATCAATCAACTGACTATTTGAAGCGATTAATAGCTTTAATACCATAGCGTTGATACCACCACACACCTTAAACTTGAATGATACTGAAACTGTAACAATATCGGACTATGATGATAAGGATAAAGAAAATTCATTCTGAGACAATATTCACTTATATGGGCACTTTTTAAGTACTTACATATGCACTTTTTAAGTACTTATATATGCACTTTTTAGGCACTTATATATGTACTTTTTAAGTACTTTATGCACTTTTTAAATAATTTTATTAAAGTTTCAGACAGCTTCATAACGAGCTCTTGCGTCTTCTGGATTTTCACATTTGATCTAAATCAGGTTGCAAATTGTGTTCCAATACCGCCGCTATAGCTTCTTCACTAGAAGCACACCGAGATGAAAGCCATCTAATAAAACCAAGTCCCAATCCAATATCATAGCAATTTCTAACTCAACATCTCTCTTCGCAGGGTTTTTAGTGTTGTTTTTTGTAACCTTTTCTTTCAGCTCAATTTTAGGATCCGTTTTGATGGTCTTAGCATTCGTATCAATAATTACTTGATGTATTATTAGATTTTGTAAATCATTTATGGTTTCCATCGTAGCATTTTTATAACCTTGTACTATAACGTTGGCTTTAATAGAATCTCTAGAAAACAAATATATTTAGATATGATTTTTTAAAGTTTATAATGCATACTCACAAATAACTGCAAGCTTGCTTTAATATTTCTATATCTAAGCCCACGGAATAATGACGTTCATAATCGACCACAAAAGTTTGCTCCGACAAACATTCGGTTAATAAGGCAATGTATTCTTCGGAAGGTATTAAAATTTAATTCCCTATAAGATAACATGTTTCTTAAAAGTTTTTCGAAACTTTTAGCAAAGTACTTACGGTTTTGATAAGACCGTTTCGATATATGAGTAGGTAATACTACGAAACGCTTTCAAAAACTGCAAACGAGCATAATTTAACCATAGTAAACTTTTAGCCCCCTCATTAAAAATATTCTTGCACAAAAAAGGCAGCGTGTTATCATTCAGTTATCATACCATCATTATCGTATCAGTTAATAGAAGTATATTGAACATTTTTCACAAATTTAAATTAAAAAAAATTATTTCAAGTTCTTAAATTTTTATAAACATAATTTTATGTTTACTTTTATTTGCTTTGTTTGTTTTTATTTTTTGACAGCTGACTTGGAATATTCCAATAACAACGTAACCAGTGTTGTAACTTTTCACATTAAGATACAGACACAGTTTTTACTCACAAATCGAGAAACAGTGGAATTTTTTGTTTCATACTTTTTCGATGTGAGAACTTTTCACATAAAATACAGAACACGGGTACAGGAAATGATACTGGCCAATGTAAAGGTAGCTGAAAATGTTGGCCTCGTTGTGCGATGTATCGTCATGGACCAGGGACAAATGAATAGATGCGCAGTAAATAACTTCGGCATAACGGAAACAAACACTTTCTTCACATCCACAAATTCCAATAAAGTGTTCGTTATGTACGATTACTGCCATCTAATAAAGTCCATTAGAAACACTTTGCTGGTCCATGACATACAAACCAACAGTGGAACTGCTAGTATTTCAGTTATTCGGGCAGCATTTCACATAGACAGTGAAAGTGACAACATTAGGATGATGCCCAAATTGAAATACGAGCATGTTTATCCAACAAGCATTCAAAAAATGAAGGTAAAATAACTTAAGGTACAACCATTATATTATATTAATATTAAAAAATTTAGGTTTCCACCGCCGTACAACTGCTCAGCGACAGTGTAGCTGCCACGATCAAAACATTGGCAGATGATATGGTAATTGACAAGACGTTGTCGCATTTAATACCCGGTACTGTCAAATTTATTGAAGTTTTCAATAAATTATTTGACATTTTAAATTCAAAAAATTTAAATGACAAGAACAAGAACCGAAGACCATTCAAAAGAGGTAATTTTGAACAAATTAAGTAAGTAGTAAGTAAAATTTTTATTAAGTCTTCTTTTCTTTCGATAACATAGATTGTCTTACATACGATGAGAACAATAATATTCTTAGAGCTATATTTGTCTTACTCTAATAGCTAAGTAAATGTAACAAGCAACATTGCTAAAGTGAGATGTGTAAATGTAAAAAATGTACAAACTGAATAGTTTGACAAGGCTTGCTTTCGGCCTTTAAAATCGCGAACAGAGCAAATGTCTGTAATTAACATACTAAAACTAAATAACAATTAATAATAATCAACAAAAGATCTGTTATATACATTGACAAACATGTTCATATCACAATTCATGTGGACGTATCAAATTAGAAAATACATCGAGTATGCATAAATGGTAAGTTTAACAATAAAACAAAACAGATTGTTCAGGTACAGAGTAAAAAAAATAATTAAATAAATAGAATATAAATATCACAGCGAATAGAGTTAAACTCTTGTAGGTAGTTACTTTGTCATATGTAAATTTTGTGCAGAATTAAATTCAATCTTCTTTTTCAGCCCCTATGATTGCCGGCAGCTGAGCTCATATAGAATGAGGGGAGGTCACGGGGGACTGGATCGTCGTCAGTATGTTCGTTGATGATTCCAACAGGTGAGAGGTAAGTAGACACAGTCCAGATGATGTTTCTCTCTGTGTTGTATATATGGCTGACCAGAGCGTTGTCGTGAAGCGCAAGTTTTACCACAAATCTGGTTTGCAACAACATGGCGTATCTACAGAAGGGTATAACATCTGCATTTTCATACACGTAGGTATTTGAAAATCGTTTTATGAAATTTTCATAATTCTTTCCGATGCATTTTCTTAGGATTTTTCGTTCAAATATCTCCAATTCCTTAGCTACTATAGGGGATATAGTGAACCAGATTGGGAATCCATAGGAGAGAACCTTGTAGAGTAAAAGCTTGGTGTTCTTAGGTAAGTATGTGTTGTTCATTAGTGTTGCAAACATTCCAGAGATTCTTTTCGTTTTCTCTAGGAGATTTCTAGCGTGGGCATTAAATTTCAATAATTTGTCAAAGTGAACCCCGAGGTACTTAATGGTGTTCTTAAATGGTATATTTACGCCATCCAGTGAGAGTTGTAGGAGTTTACTCTCCGGCACAGCGTATCTTGGACATTTACCCGATGCGTTCCTGATGCATATTGCCTCTGATTTGGCTGCATTGATTTTCATGCCCCATTTCATGTAAAAGGCACTTATTTCTCCCAGATGAAAAGCAGCAATATTCAGAGCTTGTATTGGTGATTTGTTGTGAGAGTAAATTAGACAATCATCAGCGTAAAGGATAGCCTTTGAATTTCCAGATTGGTGAGGAAAATCATGCAGGAAAATATTGAACAATAAGGGAGCCAGTATGCTTCCCTGTGGTACCCCACTTTTCACATGTCCTAGTTCTGAGGTTATGCTGTTGATTTGGATGCCAAATTTCCTATTTTCGAAGTAGCTGCAAAGTATTTTTACCAAAAACGGGTCCACGCCAAGTATTATAAGCTTATAAAGTATTCCGTTATGATAGACAGAATCAAACGCCTTTTCAATATCCAAGGATATTGCCACGGTGCATGTTTTATCCCTTAAATTGCAGGTTACGTCGTTATGAAATTTCAACAATGCATGTTGTGTTGAGTGAGTTTTTCTGAATCCAAATTGGAAATCTGATATTGGTTCCACAATGAACTCACTTTCCAGTTTTTCCTTAATAACATGTTCAAACAATTTTCCAACGTTGGATAAAAGGGATATTGGGCGGAAATCTTCAGGCTTTTTACTGTCCTGCTTCTTTTTCATCGGTAGTATTTTGGCTTTCTTCCAGACCGATGGGAAATAACCGTTATTAATGCAATTGTTGAAAATGGTAGCTAATAGTTTTAGTGTTGAATCAGGAAATTTTTTGATGATAAAATTGGAGACACCGTCAAAACCAAAGGACTTTTTGCTGTTAATGTTTTTTATGAGTATTCTAATTTTATTTGCGTTTGTGAAATGGTAATTATCATCGTTTTCTTCGGCCGGGAACGTTTCATCAAATGTATAAATATTTTGTGGGAGTCTATTAACGCAGGACGAGATTTGATTTTCTATATTATTGACTGGTCTTTCAGGAATTACTTCTTTGAAAATTTCAGAGTAATGGGATCTAAAAATCTCCGATATTTGAGAGCTATTTGTTGTGATGGTATCATCATGTAAGAGTTGTTGGCAGAATGGAGACTTATTTTTACCAATGATCTGAAATACATCTTTAAACGCAGTAGGACCTGGTTTTGTTTTTGAGAGTTTAAGTCTAAAGTTTTTAGCATCTTCAAGATTTAAAAGCTCATTAATTATTGTTTTTAATAATTGTATTTGTTTTGATAGAATTTTATACTCACTGCTAATTTTATTGCCAGTTCTGTGGTATATTTTCTTAAGGTTTTTCTGCCATGTATACTTTATTTTGAAAAATTTTTTGATGTTATCTGGATACGGACGTTTACGATCATTTATTTCTATTTTGATTGAGTGACTGTCATGGATTGAGGTAAGTGTATCATTAAATGTGTTTATGAGTACATCTAAGTCATCATTATTTAAATTGCAGTTGTTGGGAGGTAATATGGCAATGGAGGCTTCTTCTAAATCTCTCCTGAATGCGTTCCAATTGGTGTTTTTATATGAAGTTATTGCCGGAGGACTTCTTAGTTGTAAACTGGCTGCATCACCTTCAAGCTTCAGTACTAATGGGAAATGGTCTGAGAATGTTGGAAGACTTCCGATCTGATAATTAGGTTGGACTCTATTAATTATGCTGGGACTTAGTAAAAAGTGGTCTAGAAAAGAGGACCCGTTTGGAAACGATGGAGATATATCGCAAACGCGCGTTACATCTAAGCAATTTTGAACAAATTAAATTCATTTTAGATACCATTGATTATCTAAAGTCGTTTAGATTTACAGGACAAGGTAAAAATAAGGTGGTATGAATATGGGCCCCAGGAAAATGGGCCCAAAAAAAAAAATGAAAATGAGCCCCAAAAAAATGTATGGAAAACAACAACACGAAATTTTGGGGCCTGTTTTCCCATTTTGGGGTCGCTTTTCATTTCTTCATGTGGGGTGCATTTTCGTAATGAAAATGGACCCCAAACAAGAAAATGAAAAAGGGCCCCAAATAATTTTTGGGGCCCAATATCATATATTGGTGGGGCCTTACTTCATATTTTGGGGTTCATTTTCATTTTTTTTTTTTTTTAATAAACTTTTATAAACTTCCATGATGTAAAAAAATCGAATATTTTCTTTTTTGAATTCAGTTTTATTTAGTAACGTCAGTCAAATTGGGTTTAAATGTGTTTATTACATCCAATAATCAGTAGTCCAAAAATAATCTCTATTGGACAATTCTTTGTCATAGGCCCAATATAGAGCTGCTTCCCGATCTTCACTTAAATCTATCGAAAAACAAAAATATTGCACAGATTTTTCTCAAATTTGGTTTGTATATATTTTTTCAAAATATAAGTGACCTTACCAAATATGGTCAGGATCGGTCCATTTTTCGACCTATTCCCCATATAAATATAGCATCCCATATGAACTTTTTCATATCCGAAGGCAACACAACTAATAGCAATTCCACTCAAATTTGGTTTATGCTTATTTTCTTTTCCTATTAGTTGAACTTAAGAGATACGGTCTCTAAATGCATGGTATAGGGTATCGTATAGTCGGGCTTGACCGACTATAACGTTCTTACTTGTTTTAAAAATGTAACAAAAAATATATTTATAAAAAATATTTTGTTTGCAAAAAAAGAAATATTAATTCCTTAATTAAATTTTTTAAGACTTTCTTTTAAATTTTATAAAAATGATTCAATTCCTGTATAATTTTAGTGAGCCGGACTACTTTTTTACGGTGGCGTGATATAACGTCTAAGGACATAATGTCTATAGACACTATGACACTCAGAATTCTAAAATATTGATTTGATGCAATGGAAATAACAATTCATTTTGTTATGGATGGAATACAAATAATAACAATTTATTGAAATTTTTTTAAACTTTAATACACTTTAGAGCAAATAATAACAATTTAAGAGAATATTTTTATAAATGGAATACAAATAATAGCAATTTATTGATATATTTTTAAATTTGTTTCAACAATTTGCTTGCAATAAGGACACAGCAAAGGCGAATTGTTACTTTGAGATTTTTTATCCAAAATATCCAAACAGCTTGAGCAAATTTTGAAATGTTTGCAGGGAAAAGACATTTTTTTATTCTTGTGACGTACGCAGGAAAACTTTATTCAGCGAAGCCACCTGCCGCGTCCTACTGGAGGAGAAAACCCTTAAGCGCGGCCGCAGGCCGCCACGCAGAAAAACTTTTGTATGCGAAGCCAGATTTCAATACTTAACTTTAGTGTCTCCGGGAAGACATTGCAGAATGTTATTATTATTATTAATATTATTCCCTTTTGCGGAATGTTTACATCTAATTTAAACATTTTGTAAAAGTGAAAATAACGGCACTTTTACCACGTTTACAAGATTTGAAATGCTTTAGACATTATGTCACTCGTAAAAGTGCCATAATGTCTGTAGACGTTATGTCATGCCACCGTTTTTTAATATTTCCTGAATCATTTAAGTCAAGCGGTTAAATTTTTAAACCCACATTACGACATCTCATTGCAATTTTTTCGTTTAAAAATTAAAAAAATGTTTTTGTATAACAAATGTCACATTGTTTTACAAATCTTTTATATTTAAGTGAGCCGACCTAATTTTTCACTAATTCTTCAGACAAAACAAGTTAATCAACAAAACAAGTGAAAAAAAATTGGGGTCCATTTTCACATTTTGGGGCCCATTTTCATATACTTCATCGTACCGCATCCTTTAAATGAAAATAAGCCCCAAATAGTGTTTATGCAAATGAGCCCTAGAATAGTTTAGGGCCCGTTTTCATTCGTGGTTTGGGGCCCTAGTTCATTTTTTGGGGTTCATTTTCATTTCTAGAAATGGGGTCGATTTTCATTATGAAAATGAACCCCAAATTTGGGGCCCACTTTCATTTTTTACTTTGGGGTCCATTTTCCTGGGGCCCATATTCATAGCGCCAAAAATAAATGTATAGATGGTTTTATATTAACTTTGAGAAGTTTTATTGACGTAAGTCAACATTTATTTCAGCACAACCCTAACATTGATTTCATATTGTTCGGTAAATTTAATCAAGATGCTCTGGAAAATCTGTTTTTCAAAATACGATCAAAGGGTGGTTGTAATAACTAGAGTTCCGGCAAAACTCCCGAGCAACATATTGGTGTTCGAGTGCGTAGAGCGCTGGCTCTTGATCTTTTTCGCTTATGTTCGAATTCCAATTAAATAACAAATGTCGCATTTTTTTCTCATAATTTTCTTTTATTTTCCTTCAAACATATTGAAAACAACAAATTCTTAACATATGAATAACAACTAATAAATATAATCATTAATTTATTTAATTTCATTCAAATTCTATACATATTTCTTTTTACAATATTACATTTTCAACATTATTGGTGAATAAAAAAATTTAATATATATATATACATGTTTATTTTTATTCATCAAAAATGTTGATGTTTATTTTTATTTATTCATCAACAATGTTGCATTAGATACACACTTCTGGTTTCACCGTTCCATTATCGTTTTGCACATCCTCATTATATACAGTCCTTGATCCTCATTATATACAGTCCTTGTTCATACTCTTAGAACGTTCTGCATTTTCTTTTTTGCTTTTGAATACCATTTAGATATAGATACATACATGATATAAAATAAAAAACTTGTTAAGTAATGTTCCGGCAAAGCAGCGAATAATCATGTTGGTGGCCGATAGGGTAGTGTGTAAGCTGTTGAACTTTTTGTCCCATGTTCAAAACCGTATTATATAAAAAAAAATATTTTTCTCTTTTTTGTTTACTTTTTTTTTTAAATAAATTTTAATTTATATTTTAATTTTTTTCAATAACCTTATAAAAATACAACACTTAAAATATTTATTTATTTAAGTATTTTTTCATTTAATTACATTACAAATTCAAAATATATTTTTTTCTATTCTATTATACTCAGAAACATTTTTTATAGATAAAAAATTATATACATACATTTATCTACATATAACGCAACATGTTTCTCGTAACTATACATTCAGGTTTCACCGTCGCAAAAGAGGTTTGCACATCCTCATAATATATATATAGTTCTTGGTCAACCTGGTGAAAATGTTCAAAAGAACCGTGTCGAGGCAAGAAATTTATCGCCAACTGCAGTCACGCATGATGTTGCTGATGGTAACCCTTAAAAAACCAATGCTTGAGATAGATGTCAATTTTATTTTCAATTGTTTAAATATCCCAAGCGTAGATAAAAACTCCATTTTTTGTTTTAATGCTATCACTCACAATTTTGTATAAATAGGACCTTCAGTCGCATACTTCTTGCCTTTTTGTTATACTTCAAAAATAAGTAAGTCGTGTTTTGGGTTGTTTAAATAATCATATTTGTTCTTTATTAAAGTTTGTTTAACATGTAAAAATAAATATCTTTATCTAATTTACACAGAGAATAAACACACACCACACATACCCATACACACATAAAACATTAACAACACATCAACCCCTAAATGTACAAATAAAATATAACTAAATAAAAGAGTTGTCACTCCACAAATGTTAAAAAGGCTGATGGTTTTTATTTTGGAGGGCAGTCAGTGTCGGAAAGTTTATTCTGGAAACCTAACAAAAAGGACAATTTTATTCTTTATTTCGTAAATTTGTTTATGTCTCATAACCTTTGTCGTTAAAGTGTATGTCAACGTTGCTGTTTGCTGTCGGACGGACATTTGTTGAAACAATTGAGTGCAAATATTTCTGCCACAAGGTTTTTTTTTTCTTTTTGCCAAATTTGCATTCAATTATCTGGATGTTGTGTCGTTTATTTACCTGTTTTTGTGATCCGGTCGGTTTTACATGTCCCAAAACCAAGATCAGCCGAGAAGAACAAGCAGCAGACGAAATCAAGGAGTTCCACCAGCCCGTTTTAAGTCCTACATCACCGATATGCCAACCCAACACTCGCCAGCGACAGACACGCCAAATAAAGGCAGCCAACCACAGCCACAGGAATTAAGTACGCCTTCCGCAAATATGCCAAATCAAACCATGGTCCAACAGATTACGAAAACGCCTGCAACTAATTCGCCAGCAACAACTTCAAAAGCTGTTAATGAAATGGGTGAGTTTAAACGCCAGATGGAGCAGCTTCAACGCCAAATGGAGGCAATGTAAAAGGAGTTCCTGACCTCAACCCGCAATTTGCAAGCCCAACTCTTCAGTACCGCTCAGCAAGTTCAAAAGCAGCTTGTCAATGCTCAGAACACGTTACCGACGCCACAACCGGCGCCATCATCGCCACAGCCGGCGCCATTATTGCCACAGCCGACGCCACTTTTGCATCAGCCATTGCCATTACTACAGCCGCCAATAAGATCAAGTGCATCGGAAGTTTCAGGGCAAACACCATATACTCACAGTTCCAATTTGATTCCGCACAAGAAAATTTATCCTCTTCCCACTTTTACAGGTCTTCCAGAAGAATGGCAGACGTTCGCTGAAGCATTCGAGAGCACAACAAGAGAATTTGGGTACTCCGGCCTTCATAATATTATGCGCCTTAGAGAAGCTATAAAAGGACGCGCCCGTGAAACTGTTGAATCGTTGCTGTCCAGCTTTGCTAACGTTGACGACATAATAGAGATTCTTCGAGAAACCTTTGGCCGACCTGAACAGCTTATTAGAAGCCAAATTGAAAAAGTTTGAGCCATACCGCCGCTAGCGAATGATAATTTAGAGGCCCTGGTAAATTTCGCTAACAAAATCTCCAATATGTCAATCTTTTTGAAGAACGTACAAGGTGAGCACCATTTATCTAACCCGTCGCTGCTCAGTGAATTGGTAGCCAAATTGCCAACAAACCGTCAGATGCAGTGGGCCGAGGAATCATTGATGCTCGAACGTCCTGCCACTGTCGTCGACTTCAGTAATTGGCTAGCTGTTATGCGACGTCTTGCCAATATTGTTCACGACACACTCCCATCAGCATCTACCGCCTCCAGTCGTCACCAGTCTGTTTCCACTGCCCACAACCAACGCAAATATGCCTGCGTCGGCGTCGCCGTCGGTGCCAATTGTGCCATATGTCAGGGTGAGTGCACCAGTATAAAAACTTGTACACATTTCTTTCAGATGCCTGTGAACGAACGATGGAATCAAATTAAAAGAGTTAAAGCATGTTTCTGTTGCTTAGAAACTGGCCACCAATTGAAATTTTGCAACAACAAAAGGAAATGTGAGGTTATTGATTGTTCGAAATCGCATCATCATTTGCTACATAACACTCCACTGAATACAACGGCACCGACCGAGCCACCACCGCGACGATCGACCGCAGCACGTACGGAACACCGGAATACAGCCAGGAATATGATCGATCCTCAGCCACCACAACCCGAACGCCGAAATTGCCACGC
Organism: Cordilura impudica; assembly: GCA_963682025.1. Classification (NCBI taxonomy): domain Eukaryota; kingdom Metazoa; phylum Arthropoda; class Insecta; order Diptera; family Scathophagidae; genus Cordilura; species Cordilura impudica. The sequence continues at coordinate 242,511,270 of OY821517.1, read as the reverse complement.
CGCCGCCGGCACCGACAGTGTTTTATTCCAAATATTACCAGTAACACTGTATGGCAAACATAAAACGATATCGACGTACGCGTTTGTCGACGACGGAGCCAATGTATCCATGTTGGATAGCAATATCGCACGTGAACTCGATATACGCGGAAAACCCGAAAATTTGGAGCTGCATTGGCTCAACGAACACACGGTAAAATCAAAATCAGAAAAAATCAATCTGACACTAAGTGGAAATGGTAAGAGAGATAAAAAATTCACCATATCTAATGTTTATTTAGCAGATGATCTGTCGTTACCCATACAGAGTTGCCACACTACACAATTTTGGTCGTCCCGTGAATGTGACAAAATACCCATGCGGGATTATGTAAATGTGCAACCTAAATTAATCTTGAGTCTTAATCACTCTTTTTTGACAGTGCCCTTGGAAGTTCCCCGCATGTTATCGGATGCTGGGCCAATTGTCTATATAACCAGATTGGGGGCAATTATTTATGGGCCAATTCCCGGTGAAAAATCTGAGAGAAAAAACGTTCCTTACACATTCGGAGGCATTTTGAGGACGAAAATCATTTGTTAAAAGAGCTCCACGAAATGATGCGGGGCTACTTTGAGCTGGAAACATTGGGGATAAAGGTAAACACCAAGCAGCTGTTATCGAAAGACGATCAGAGAGCCATGGACATATTAAAAGAAAATATTCGGAGGATTGATGGCCGATATGAATGCTCGCTGTTATGGAAAGAAACTGTGCCGCCATTTCCAGATTCTTACCAATATCGTGATTCATTCAATATCGTGAAAAAGTTCAAAATTATTTGAATAAAGGCTACGCCAGAAAGCTAACGCAGGATGAAAAAGAACGACACAGTAGTCGCATTTTGTATTTGCCACATTTTGGCGTCAAAAATATAAATAAAGAAGGAATACGACTTGTGTTTGATGCAGCCGCTGAAGTTGAAAAATTTTCTTTAAATAAAGCCCTTTTGCCTGGCCCTGACATAAACAATTCATTAATTTCAGTTATTTTTAAATTCAGAGAAGCCCCGGTGGCCGTATGCGGAGACATCCAGGAAATGTTCCACCAAATTGCCATTGCCGAAGCAGACCAAGACAGTCAAAGATTTTTGTGGAGACGAGAATCAGCCAGTGGAAATATATGTAATGGAGCGCATGATTTTTGGGACCACCTGTTCGCCCACTATGGCACAATATGTAAAAAACTACAACGCAAGAAATTTTGTGAATGAGTCGCCCAGAGCAGTCCATGGTATCATCGATCGCCATTATTAGATGATTATGTAGACTGTTTCCAGTCAGAGGAGGAGGCCATAGATGTTATTCGTGACGTTATTCGGATTCACAAGGCCGGTGGGTTTAATCTCCGGAATATTATATCCAACTCTGATCGAGTCAGAAATGCTTGTGGCAACCCTGAGTCTGATGACAACTGTGGTGAGTTTCTCATCCCTGATGATATTGAGAGGGTATTGGGTATCCATTGGTCATCAAAAACAAATGGTTTTTTGTTTTGTGTTGAAATTACACAAAGTAAACAAAAGAATTTTAAATTGTGAAAAAATTCCAACCAAACGCGAGATGATGTCGTTGAATATGTCCATTTACGACCCGTTTGGTTTTATTTGTGACTACATGGTGACGTCGAAAGTGCTCATGCAAAAGGTTTGGAAATCAGGCGTGAAATGGGACGAACAGTTGCCGGCAAGTATTTATGCCCAGTGGAAGACTTGGTTGGACGAGCTGCCAAAATTACTCGAATACAGTGTTCCCCGGTGCTATATTAACAATTTTCTAGACAGCAAGGTGGACTCGCATGTCTTTGTGGATGCAAGTGAAGAGGCAATGGCAACAGTGGCCTATTGGCGGGTGGTAAGTGTTTGTGGAATAAAAGTGATTTTCGTTATGGGCAAAACCAGCTGCGCCCCTACGCGATATCAGACGACTCCAAAACTAGAACTGCAAGCGTCTGTCATGGGAGTCCGGATCAAAGACTTGATCGCGAAAAATCATACAAAACTAATAGACAATTTATATTTTTGGTCAGACTCCTACACCGTCATTCAATGGATCCGTTCTGAACATCGAATGTACAAGCAGTACGTGGCAAACCGAGTGTCCGAAATTCTAGAAGGCAGTACAATAGATGAGTGGAGATGGTGCCCCGGCTCCGAGAATCCTGCGGATGAAGCTACACGAGCCAATTTTTCAAAAAGCTACTATACGGACGGGCGTTGGAAAAATGGACCTACTTTTTTGAGACTGGACGAATCACACTGGCCGCAAGAGGCATCGATAGTCGAAAAGGTTGATCAAAGTGATTCGGAACTCCGATCAAAACATAGAGTCATGCTGACCCGACAGGTATGTGCTGCTGTACCAAAATTTAATAGATTTTCACGATATTGTAGTCTCAAACGGGCGACGGCGTGGGTATGGCGCTATGTACGAAATTTGTTGCGCAAAATACGAGGCGAGGCAATCATCAAGGGTAATCTTACCGTCGAGGAGGAGTTCTGTGCTGAATTGTTTCTCTGTCGTCATGTACAACAACAGATGTTTGCCGATGAATTCGCGGACTTAAAACGAAATGGGCCGGTAGCAGCGAACAGTGCTTTACGGTCATTAAATTCATTTATTGGCCGCGACAATTTACTGCGTGTGTGCGGCAGAATCGAAAATTCAGAGTTTTTATCAATTGAATCCAGACAGCCCATCATTTTGCCAAAAATTCATCCGTTTACGCGACTCCTGGTGGAATCGTATCACCAAAATTTTGTCACATCAACACTGCAACGGTTATGAGCGAAATTCGACTACGTTTTTGGGTGCCGTCACTTCGATAGTTGCTATCGAATAAACAAGCAAGATGTCAAGCTTGTAGGATCCGCCGAGCTAAACCACGCCAGCCACAAATGGCCGCATTACCCATAGAACGTGTCACGCCATATGTACGAGCATTTACATATACGGGACTTGATTATTTTGGCCCGGTGTCTGTGTCAATTCGCCGTAGGCGAGAAAAGCGATGGGTAGCTCTTTTTACCTGTCTCAGTCCGTGCTGTCCACCTGGAGATAGCTACCGATCTGTCCAGCGATGCCTGTCTCCTTTGTATTCGAAACTTTATTAACCGGAGAGGTGTACCAGTCCTAATACGCAGTGACAACGGCACCAATTTTGTTGGAATCGCCAAGGAGCTACAAGGTACAAGTGGGTTTATTGATAATAATATCGTTTCAGGTGTGACGGCATTGGGTATCAAATGGGTCTATAATACTCCGGCTAATCCTAGTGAAGGTGGCGTTTGGGAACGCCTTGTACAATCAGTGAAAAAGGCGCTGCACATTATGTTAAAGGAACAAGCGCCAAGACTGGAGACGTTGCAGGCATTTTTAATAGAGGCCGAGAACATGGTAAACTCCAGGCTGTTAACACATTTGCCAGTCACTCCCGATGACCCTGAGCCTTTGACTCCAAACCATTTTTTACTTGGATCCACAAACTCCACACAGACGCCTGGTATGAGCCCCGTTTAATATGTCTGAGGAAACAATGGCGTTTGGTGCAAAACTTAAAAAATGGCATGTGGCGCCAATGGATACGGGAATATTTACCCGAATTAACACGTCGTACAAAATGGTGTCTACCATCACAGCCGCTGACATTAGGGTGTCTGGTTTTCATATGTGATGTGGATGTTCCGAGGTCTCAATGGAAACGAGGGCGTGTCATCGAGCTGCATCCTGGCAAAGATGGGGTGGTGCGCTCGGCAGAGATTAGAACCAGCTCAGGAGTATACCGAAGGCCCGTATCAAAGCTAGCTGTCCTCGACGTCAAGGACGATATTGGGAATGGTGAATCCTCCCCGTCTGGGTCAGTTCACAGGGGTGGGAATGTTGCTGATGGTAACCCTTAAAAAACCAATGCTTGAGATAGATGTCAATTTTATTTTCAATTGTTTAAATATCCCAAGCGTAGCTAAAAACTCCATTTTTTGTTTTAATGCTATCACTCACAATTTTGTATAAATAGGACCTTCAGTCGCATACTTCTTGCCTTTTTGTTATACTTCAAAAATAAGTAAGTCGTGTTTTGGTTTGTTTAAATAATCATATTTGTTCTTTATTAAAGTTTGTTTAACATGTAAAACTAAATATCTTTATCTAATTTACACAGAGAATAAACACACACCACACATACCCATACACACATAAAACATTAACAACACATCAACCCCTAAATGTACAAATAAAATATAACTAAATAAAAGAGTGGTCACTCCACAAATGTTAAAAAGGCTGATGGTTTTTGTCGTCCTCCAAATTAAATAAAAAACTCCGTCGATATGCTTATAAAACTAAGTTGAGTAATTTGAGTAATTTATTCTCTAAAAAGATATAGGTTAACAAAGGTTTTTTTGTATTTACGGGCCACTTACATTTTGTTGGACATCTTATCTTTTGGACGACATTAAACAAACTGCCGCCAACATTAAATAGTTTCAATAATAAAATGGCCGTAATGCTTCTATATATAATTATTAATAATTTAAAAGTTGGCCTTACTGTCTCAAAAGGAGAAATTAGGGGAAATGATAATTAAACATAAAAATACATAAACAAAGCAAACAGAACAAAACAGCTGATCAGGGATGAGAGTTATCGGCATTATCAACATCCCCGCCTCCGTGAATGGTCTCCATGTGGACCACTTCACCAATATCTTGAACATCTAATACTGCAAGTTTTGACACAGGACGTCGCAGGCACCCGGTATTCGTGTTCACCTCTGCTGATCTTGCAACACCATCTTTGCCCACAAACAAATGTACGATACGTCCTCTTTTCCATTTGGATCTCGGCTGGTCAGTTTCGCAGATCAAAACTAAGTGTAATGGACATACCCATATAGTGTCATAAAAACAAAACCATTTAAACATTCATTCATTCATTCATTAATTCTTTCATTCGCATATATTCATGTAACAAAAAACATTTAAGCATACGAACACTCAAACACACATATTGTTTACATTTAGCTGACACAGTCATAATTGTCATAATTCCGATATTTGTTTACTCCACACTCCACATAATTTTTATTCTTTCTTTGTTAAGAAATTCTTTAGTAAATAGTTCATAGTTTTTAATGTAAGTATTGATTATTGAATAATGCTTAGGTAATCAATAATTTGAAATAAATAAAGCCACAGGGCAATGGTTGAAGTCAATCTTCTTGTACTTCAGCTTGAAGTAAGTTCTAATTATTTTATTTTGGTAAATATAAAAATCTTCTTCCTAAATAGCTAAAACCAAGCAGTTTAAGCTTAAGGAAATAAACACACGTTCAACCGCAGTATTGCTGTGAACTGTGTTATAGAACCAAATTTATTATATGGCGATCCTGCGTCCTTAATAAGGACAATCGAATTTTGGAATATTTTTTTTTAAATTTTTTACGTAAAAATTACATTATCCTGGGAACCTTTTGATAAATTGTATCCTTGAGAACCAACTGTAAAAGATGATATCCCAGCAATAAAGAAGACGACATACACGCAATTTTAAGAAAAGATCTTGACAATTATAAACTACAAAAGGCGACAAAAATTTTTTTTTCTCACTCTCTATGGAAGGTCCTAAGAGAATTAGTCTACAGGAGTATTATAATCGACAAGAAAGAAATAGAGACAGCCATCTGACAGCGATACCAAAGGTGGTACTAAAATTTAAATCTAGAGGCGGAAGACGTGAACGCTTAGTAAAATTCAAAAAGGACATTCAAAATATTCAACAAACAGAGAAGAAATATCCTGGCACAAAGAGCTTTGCAACACTACTCGCTGCTGAAAAAGCTATAAACGCAATTAACAGAGAGCTAAAGGCAATTCCGAGCCTAAGATCAGACACAGTTTGGGACCTGATTGCAACAGCAAAATCTTTATCCTATGGGGAACTGGTGGAGTACGGAAAAGAAGGAAGAAATAATCTTCAATCAACCGGCAACGAACAACAACAACAACAACCACAACAACAGCAGTCTACTAGAAAGTAAAATTATAACTCTAGATATAATTATTTTATTTTTTTTATTTTTACTATGCATTTATGTAGGTAATAAAATATTATAAAAACTACGTGCATAAGCACATTAATAAAAATTTGCAAATTGTTTAAAATTTTAAGTTTCAAAATTGTTTTTCAAAAATGTAAAAAAAAAAGAAAAAAAAAATTTTTTTTTTTTCGAATCTCTTTTTGTCTAAATAAATAAAAAAAAAAGAATTTTTTTTTTCGTTATGAATGAAATTGAGGACACATTAAGGACTTTGGTGCAAATTCTGGATAATCTAAAAAAGCAAGGTACAAAAAGGTACAAATTAGATACGATTTTACAAAAAATTGAGGAAATAGAAAATCTAAAAACAAAGTTTGAAAGATTGGAATTAACGCCAGATTTAGATTTTGCAAAACTAACTGAAGTAAAAGCGAAATTTCAAAAAATTTATAAAGACACAAAATCTAAACTAGAAGAGCAGAAAGATTTAGAAAGTCAACAAAGTTCAACTCCAGGGACCAAAGCAATGGCAATGGCAGAATTTGACATAAATACTTCTTTGAAGGTTGTCCCAGAATTTAATGGCAACTATAAAGAACTAATTTCATTTCTTAAGATAACAGAATTAATTTACTTGACTTTGACAGTAGATAGTAAGAAAACTTTTATAGAATTTGTGCGTGAAGTAAAATTGGGAGCTAAGGTACGTACAGCAATTGGCATATTAGAACCAATTGATACCTTTGAAAAATTAAAATCAGAGTTATCAAAAATTTACAAGAGTCCGTTTACAATCCCGGAAATATATTCAAAATTGAATAATTGCACGCAAAGAAATCAAAGCGTGGCAAATTTCAGTGATAATATATTAAGCTTGACGTCAGAGCTTAATTCTATGCACATTTCAGAGCTAGAAGGTACAGTCACTACTGAGAGAAAAGATGACATAGTACGAAATAATCAAAAATTCAGTCTCACTGTATTCAAAAATAATCTGAATGACAATTTAAGGCAAGCGATATGCTTAGCCCAGCCAAAAACTCCTGAAGCGATAAATCTCGCAAGAGAATTAGAGAGGACAACTGGTACGCAAGGAAATCTTATGTACTTTAGGCAAAACAACATAAGACGAAAAATTAATTCCAGGGGACGTAATTTTAATAATAATTTTAATAACAACAGAAGGTACAATCGCTCAACCTACAGCAATTCAAATAACAACCAAAATTTTACAAATAACAATGGTGGAAATACCACAGGACATAGATTCCAAAGACAGCACAACAATACTGTGCAGAACCATTCTCGGTCGATTCAATATAACAATAATAACAATGCTAATTATAACAATAATTTCAGACAGAATAACAATCAAACTCGTGGAAATAACCGTGGACAAAACTTTAGAGGACAAAATCGCGGAAATAATAACAATCGTGGATACCAAAATAGTAGAATCAGGGTAATAAATGAGGGAAACGAATTGGACCCGGAAGAGGGACATGCGAACGAGAGTCGTTCTCCGGGCAACCAAAATTAAAAATATATAGGATATCGAAAAATGCTACAAATATAATTTCTCTAAGATCAAAGGACTCCAAAAGAAACCTAACATTTATAATAGACACGGGAGCAGACGTATCGGTAATAAGAACAATAAATTTGGACGGTGACCTTTACTTTAACGACAGGGACAAATGCAGGTTGACTGGAATTACTAATGAAATAATTTATTCAAAAGGAGTGGTGGATGTCAATTTATACTTTGGGGAGAAATCGTACACTCAGAATTTTAATTTGGTAGATGACAGATTTCCGATAGAGACTGACGGTATTTTAGGACAGGATTTTCTGAAAAATTGTCTAAGTAAGATAGACCTAGAAACATGCACTATAACACTCATTATTGAGGATCAAGAGATCACTCTGCCAATACATTCAAGCCTCTCAGAGGCATTTGAGGTAATTATTCCTGCTAGATCTGAAGTGATTCATAGAGTAAAATTAAATATACATGAAGATAGCGTAGTGTTCAGTAAAGAAATTCAAGAAGGCGTATTCGTAGGAAATTCTATAGTACCTAAAGAAGGTTTCGCTCATATAAGATTACTTAACGTAAATGACAGGGAAATGAGAATAAAAAATTTATCAGTACAAACTGAACCTTTAAAAAATTATCATGTCATTTATCAAAAGAAGAAAGACAATATGGACAAAAAACGTTTTCAAGAATTAATTGAAGTTTTGAATTTCGAATCCAATGACAAAATTGCACAAGAATCATTATATAAAGTTTTTGAAGAATACCCAGATATTTTTCACTTAGAAGGGGAAATATTAACGACAAATAATTTTTACACACAACATTTAAGTGTAAATGACCAAACTCCAGTGTATATCAAAAATTACAGACTACCACAATCACAATTAGAAGAAATAGACGGACAGATAGATACTTTACTCGATACGGATATAGCAGAACCATCCGTGAGCCCATATAATTCACCATTACTGATAGTACCAAAAAAGAGCAGTGGGGACAAAAAGAAATGGAGACTCGTAGTAGATTATAGGCAACTAAATAAGAAACTTTGCAATGACCGTTATCCTTTGACTAGATTAGAGGATGTGCTCGACAGAATTGGCCGTTCAAAATATTTCTCAACACTCGACATGACAAGTTCCTTTCATCAAATACCACTACACAAAGACTCGAGACCATTGACGGCATTTTCAACAAACAAAGGACATTTTCAATTTAAACGCTTACCATTTGGACTGAAAATTTCAAGCAATAGTTTTCAAAGAATGCTTACAATTGCTCTGAGTGGTTTAGATAGCCAAGCATTTTTGTATGTCGATGATATAATAGTGTTTGGTTGTAGTCTAAGACACCATAATGACAATTTAAAAGCAGTTTTTGAAAGACTACGAAAATATAATTTAAAATTAAACGCAAACAAATGCGTATTTCTAAAATCAGAAGTAACATATCTCGGTCACTTAATTACAAAAGAAGGTATAAAAACAGACCCTTCTAAATATTTATAAAGAATTATCCAGTGCCAACCTGCAGTGATGAAACCAGGCGTTTCGTGGCTTTTTGTAACTATTACAGACGATTTATACAAAATTTTGCACAAATAACAAAATGCTTAAACAATTTGGTAAAAAAAAGGACAAAAATTCGAATGGACGGACGACTGTCAAAAATCTTTCGAACTACTGAAAGAAAAACTCATAAAACCCCCAATTTTACAATACCCGGATTTTGAAAAACCATTCGTTCTCACAACAGACGCATCTGATTTTGCACTCGGTGCAATTCTAAGTCAAGGAGACATAGGAAAAGACTTGCCAATTTCTTACGCAAGCAAAACTCTAAATAAACATGACATTAATAAACCCGTGATAGAAAAAGAACTGTTGGCTATTCATTGGGGAATAAATTTTTTCAGACCATATCTATATGGCAGAAAGTTTATCGTAGTAACAGACCACAGACCACTCGTATCTTTATTCACACACAAAAACCCATCATCTAAAATGACAAGAATACGTATAGACTTATCAGATTGTGATTTCGACATAATCTACAAACCAGGAAAAATCAATACAAATGCCGATGCCTTATCAAGAATTAAAATAGATTCGGACATACTCAAGAGTATGATACCGACGAATTGTGATGATAATAAAAGACAGTTTGCAATAACTAGGGGAATGACTGCCAAAAACAAAAGCAAGGTAGACAAGGAGAACTACAACTCTCATTCGAAGTCAGGCCAACTTCACATTTGGGATTGTACGTCCATAACTGATATCAGAAATATAAGAAAATTAAAATTTATATATGAAGAAAATATTAAGTGCACAAAGATAGAAATAAATAATAATGGGGTAATAGTCAGATATAACGAAATTCCTCCGAAATACGTTTCGATTATGGATAAGTTATCATCAAAAATGACTAAATTAAATATAGAAAAGCTAGCAATTGAAGAAAAAGATATATTAGGAGGCATGCCCATCGATGAATTTAAAAGAATTTTTAATAAAAAGCAAACAGAACGTATAGAGAAAAATTTTAACCCATTGAAAATAATAATTTATAGAGCCCCAAAAGAAATTAAAGATAAAAATATTATGAAAAATTTAATATATGAATACCACAATTCACCATTAGGAGGACATCTTGGAATAAGAAAGACAATTTTAAAACTAAAACAGAGATTTATTTGGAAGAACATGAACAAGATGGTAAAAAGGCATATCAACAATTGTGAAAGTTGCACAAGAAACAAGCAAACTAAATACACAAAAGAAAACATGATAATAACGGATACACCAAACACTGGTTTTGAAACAATTAGTATTGATACGGTCGGACCTTTGAGTATATCAAACGGTTATCGATATATTTTGACAGCACAATGTGAACTGACAAAATACGTAATTTTGCATCCAATGAGAACAAAAGAAGCAAGCTCTATTGCAAAAACACTTGTTGAACAAGTAATATTAAAATATGGAATTTTCAAAATACTTAAATCCGACAGAGGTACCGAATTCGCAAATGAATTGCTTAAAAATATTTGTACAATGTTACAAACAAAACAAATTTTTTCTGCACCCTACCATCATCAAACAGTCGGAACCATTGACAAAACTATGATAAGAACAGCAATGTACCAAACTTAGCAGTAGGAGATTTAGTATACCTTAAATTAGAAACTAGAAGGAAGAACCAGAGCCCTTATAGAGGTCCATACCCAATAGTTAAAAGAAAGGGCGTAAATTCCGTAATAAATATTAACAATAAACTAAAAGAATTTCACAACAATATTTTGAAAAAATATAATTACTCATGTTAACAGAAAAATAAAACATGTTAGACAATAAGTAGACATTAAGTTTTTTTTTTATTAATATCAGCCAACTAATTGTTATGACACAACACAAAATTTTATACTAAAATTTTTTTTGTATGTTAAGAAAATATGAAAACACATTTGTATTATTTATGATTGAAAATCACAGCACTTTTGAAATTCATTCAGTAAATTTTCAAAACACTGCAATTTTCAATCTTGTCGTTGAGGGTGTAATGGACATACCCATATAGTGTCATAAAAACAAAACCATTTAAACATTCATTCATTCATTCATTAATTCTTTCATTCGCATATATTCATGTAACAAAAAACATTTAAGCATACGAACACTCAAACACACATATTGTTTACATTTAGCTGACACAGTCATAATTGTCATAATTCCGATATTTGTTTACTCCACACTCCACATAATTTTTATTCTTTCTTTGTTAAGAAATTCTTTAGTAAATAGTTCATAGTTTTTAATGTAAGTATTGATTATTGAATAATGCTTAGGTAATCAATAATTTGAAATAAATAAAGCCACAGGGCAATGGTTGAAGTCAATCTTCTTGTACTTCAGCTTGAAGTAAGTTCTAATTATTTTATTTTGGTAAATATAAAAATCTTCTTCCTAAATAGCTAAAGCAGCTTAAGCTTAAGGAAATAAACACACGTTCAACCGCAGTATTGCTGTGAACTGTGTTATAGAACCAAATTTATTATACTAAGGCTCCTGTGGACAACGGTTTAGCAGGGAGACACCATTTTGTCCTTCGAGTAAGCTCGGGCAAATATTCCAGCGTCCATCTTTTCCATAAACGATTTTTTAGGTTTTGTAGAATTCTCCACTGCTTTCTTAAAGAGCAAAATCTTGGGTTAAATGGAGCTGGAGTCTGTGTAGAATTGTGGCAGCCTAATAAAAAATGATTGGGCGACAGCGGCTCTGGCTCATCCAGAGTAACAGGCAAATGTGTGAGAGGCCTCGAATTTTCAATATTTTCACACTCCACTAATAGACTATACAATGTTTCTGGCCGAGGTGTTTTCTCTTTTAGTGTTGCATACAAAGCCCTCTTTATTGATTGGACGAGACGTTCCCATGAGCCACCAGCACTGGGATCAGAAGGGGTGTTGAATTTCCACTTTATGCCTAGAGGTTTCAAACCAGCATCAATTTTATCAAAATCAATAAAGTTCTCTTCTTCGCCCAGCTCTTTATTAATACCAACAAAATTTGTACCGTTGTCGCTTCTCATCTGGACGGGGACACCACGACGATTTATAAAATTGCGAATACACAGCAAACACGAATCGCTAGACAGATCCACGGACAGCTCCAAATGTACAGCTGGAGTTGTCAAACACGTAAATAGTGCAACCCAACGCTTTTCATGACTGCGGCGTACGGCCACCAAGACAGGGCCGAAATAGTCCAAGCCAGTATAAGAAAATGGACGAACAAAGGCACTTAAACGATCTTCTGGAAGGGGCCCCATTATAGGTTGCAAGGGCTTACATTTCCTTAGTTTGCATCCACAGCATGCAGCTTTGACACTTCTCAGCACGACACGTATTGATGGAATCCAAAATTTAAGGCGTATTTGACAGATCACAGACTCATCATTGATATGGTGTTGACCTTCGTGATACCATTTAACTATAAGGTGGGTCAATGGATCACTTTTGGGCAAAATGTACGGTCTTTTGGTACCAAACGTTATAAGTGGTGCGTTATCGATCCTGCCACCGCAGCGTAGATTTTCAAATGCGTCAATATACGGGTTAAGAGATTTTATGGGACTGTCTGGAGGCACATTTATCTTCTCTAAAAGACAGGAATATTCATTATTAAATGCAGTTCTCTGCACTGACCTTATTATAAATCGTTCAGCATATTCCTCTTCGTCCACAGACAGATCCCCCTTTGAATCTGGCAGTTGTTTGCATTTCGACTTCAAGTTGTTTATGTATCTAAATACCCATGCCATACACCTTTTAAGCCGCCGGTACTTCGAAAATCGTTTCGCATCAAAAATCGAAATGTTTATAGTTTTAGTGGACAGCACAAAACATCCTTGGCGTAGTTCTTCTTCACTGTGTGTTTCTTCAGTTGAATTACCGCTAGAGGGCCACAAATTTGAAGGGCGACGCAAAAAACCCGGTCCATTTTTCCATCGGCTATCAGGATTATATACGGTACACGGCCTTGTACCATCATCAGCAGGATTCATTTCACCTGGAACCCAACGCCATTGATCTTCTTGTGAAGACTCCAAAATCTCCGCGACTCGGTTGGCCACAAACTGTTTATAACGTCGATGATCTGATGTGAGCCATTTAATCACTGTACTGGAGTCCGTCCAAAACCAAATTTGTTCTGGTTGAATATTGTGGTATTTGATGATGCCAGCTTTAAGCCGCACAGCCATCACCGCAGCCTGCAATTCTAGCCTTGGGATCGTCATAAACTTATTGGGGGCACAATTACTTTTTCCCGTAACAAACGATATTTTAGTTCCGCCGTCAGTATCGAGCCTCCAATATGCCACCGCTGCCATTGCTACCTCGCTTGCATCGCAAAATATATGTAAGGTTGTACCTCGATGAGACAAATTAGAAAAATAACATCTTGGGATACAAAAGTCCCTTACCTTTTTCAACCCGCAGATCCAAGAACTCCAACGACCGCGTAACGCCTCTGGTATTACTTCATCCCATTCCAAGCCACACTTCCAAAGCGACTGCATAAAGATTTTGCCAGCGATAGTGAAATCGCATAAGAAACCGTAGGGGTCAAATACCGACATTATCAAACTGAGCACTTCACGCTTTGTCGGTGTCCGTTTGTTTTCCAAAATATCCGCAGAGACACGATTAAATTGCAAATTGAAGATAAACTTATCATTTGCTGGGGACCACTGCATTCCCAAAATTTTCTCTGTCTTATCAGCTGATATGTTTATGTTTGATAAAGCAGGGTTGCCAAAGTGTTCATTTATTTTATCCGAGTTGGAAATAATTTTGTGCATCGTAAATCCCGCCGCTCGGTGTATTTTGATAACATCTTGGACCACATTCATAGCTTCATCAACGGAGCTAAAACAATCAGCATAATCATCCACATAGTGACGTTTTACAATAGCTTCTGCTGCTCTGGGCATATTTTGTTTAAATTTTTCAGCATTCAAATTTTTAATGTACTGGGCTATTGTGGGTGAACATGTTGCTCCGAATATTGCCCTTGTCATGACATATTGCTCAATGGGCCCGTTGTTGTTTTCGCGATATAAAAAGCGTTGGAAATGCTGATCCTCTTTTCGGATGGCCACTTGCAAAAACATTTCCTTTATATCGCCACAAACTGCAATTGGTTCTTCTCGAAATTTAAATAAAACACTAAGTAATGGTTGATTTAAATCTGGACCCGGCAAGAGACAGTCATTTAACGAAACACCCTGTACTTTTGCAGCAGCATCAAATACCAAGCGTAGACTTTCCTTGTTAGGATTAAATACTGCAAAATGAGGTAAAATGAAAATATTAGAGCAACAAATGTTTTCTTCTTCTGAAGTAACACGTCTTGCATAACCATTTTTCAAAATATGTTGCATTTTTTGCCTGTATTCGATTTCAAATTTTGGGTTTATTTTAAATTTGTTTTCGACTAGATGGAGACGTCTTGAAGCTGAACCATAGCTATCGGGAAACGACCTACTTTCGTTTCGCCATAAAAGGCCACATTCGTACCTGCCATCATAGTATTTTGTTGTGGACTTTAGAATATTTAGCGCCTTTTCTTCACTTTTAGGCATGACAGGTTTCGAATCGAGTTTTACCAAACACGATTCAATTTCATCATGTGCTCCATACAACTGTTATTTTCTTGGTGCTTTGCCAGAAACACACTTTTGACCATGTCTTTGTTATTGTTACCAGTTGGACCATAAACTACCCAGCCAAGTCTTGTCCTTACAGCTATAGGGCCATTTTCATCTGGACATCTGGGTATTTCCACGGGAGCTGACAAAAATGCATGCGACAAACTAATTATCATCTTTGGCCTTATTCTGTAATAATGGGCGAGGGGCAACTCTTCAAGATGATTTTTACAATTTATGCCACCCATGGAAAACGACTGTGTTGGCAACTCTAAATTTTTAACCAAATATACTTTTGAAATGTTATATTTCTCACTTTCATTTTGTGAGCCACTAATTGTCAAGTCAACAATTTCTGTTTGTTGGCTACTACTGTGCCCATTAAGCCATTGCAATTTCAAATTTTCCCTTTTTCCTTCCAATCCAATTTGTTTTCCAATATCCCAATCTAGCATGGTGGCGTCAGCGCCGTCGTCTATAAATGCGTAGATGGATATACGTTTTTTGGGACCATAAATCATCACTGGGATTATTTGAAATAAGATTTCACTCTTTTGAGTACCTGCATGTAGATTTACAACTTCTCTGGGATTTTCATTTCGAGCAACTGTGGCAACGCTATTGTTTTGTTTATATTTTTTATCATCTGGTGAGTGCAATAATGGATTGTGATATTTTTTACAGCCACTTATACCACATAATTGTTTCTTGTAACACTTTCCAACTTGATGTGGTCCTTTTAGGCATGCAAAACAAAGCCGGAGTTCCCGTACCTTCTTCCAACGTTCATCAATAGGAGCGCTCTTAAATACTGGACAATCGGTAAGTGCATTACAATTTTCAGAGCAGACCATACATTTTTTGGTAGAAGTTGTGGTTAATGCATATTTATTTTTACTTGCCTTTTTTACAGATGATGACGACGACACGGGAAGACCATCAGAAACCATGTTGGCGACTTTTCTGACACCATCGAGCCACTCGGAGAAACGTTTCAAATTGGGAGGCTCTTCCAGGGCAATACATTTTTCAGCCCACTGCATCTGTTTTGTTGGCGGCAGCTTGGAAACTAATTCGCTGAGTAAGGTTGGGTTGTTCAAATGATGCGTACCACTAGCTGTCTGCAGAAACCGTACCATATTTGTGACCTTTGTAGCGAATTGTATCAATAAATCAAGTCTTCCTTCAGGGACATATGAAAGTGAATTTATTTTGTGTATTTGGCTTTTTATTAATTGTTCAGGACGACCGTAAGTTTCACACAAAATATCCAAAATCACATTTACATTTCTGGAACTTGATAACAAAGACTCCACTGTTTCTTTTGCCGGACCATGTAGTGCTTCACGAATGCGTATTATGTTCTGTAAGGGACTGTATTCAAATTCGGCTGTCGTTTGTTCAAATTCTTCTTTGAATGTCGGCCACTCCTCTGGCAGACCGTAAAATTTTGGAAGGGGGTAAATTTTCTTGGCTCTTACGGACGTGGAACCTTGGCTGTGGGAAGAAACATTAGTAGAGGACTCACCGTTTTCATCCAATAATGCTGCCTGAACTGTATTTGAAGTTGAGGCCCTCAAGGCTGCTCTTGGTATATCGTTGACATTTGCTGCGACCGTCTGTCCACTATGAGCTACACTTTGCGACACCAATTGCATTTCTTGTTGCAGTGACGTTATGCTTGCGGCTGTCTGCTCTCTTTGTGCCACGAGCAAATTTTGCAAATTCATGTTCACTGCATCAATCTGCTTCATCATTTCATTTTGCATGTCCGCCATAAGACGCAAAATTTCGGGCTGAGATGACTGAGATGACTGAGATGACTGTACTTTACTACCTCCCGGCTGACCGGGCGGTACCACCGGTGAATTGACGGACGATTGTTGGCCGGTCGCCGGCGCCGCGGCTGCTGAATTTTTTTTACATTACCATCCATATCGGCCAAACGTTTTGGTGGCACACCTTTATTGGACCGATCACTTGTTCTGGGAGACTGTTCCGCCATACGTTGTACAAACAACACAAAATTTTAACAATTGTTGTAACACTGGAGACACAAGGACAACAAACTCCGACAATGTTACTAGACAGAACCAAACAAGTGTCCAAACAAAATGGTGAAATCGCCTACCGTTCTATACAAATTACTCTTTATTCCATAAAGAATAATTGCGCCCAAAATAGAATAAAGATGTCGTCCTCCAAATTAAATAAAAAACTCCGTCGATATGCTTATAAAACTAAGTTGAGTAATTTGAGTAATTTATTCTCTAAAAAGATATAGGTTAACAAAGGCTTTTTTGTATTTACGGGCCACTTACATTTTGTTGGACATCTTATCTTTTGGACGACATTAAACAAACTGCCGCCAACATTAAATAGTTTCAATAATAAAATGGCCGTAATGCTTCTATATATAATTATTAATAATTTAAAAGTTGGCCTTACTGTCTCAAAAGGAGAAATTAGGGGAAATGATAATTAAACATAAAAATACATAAACAAAGCAAACAGAACAAAACAGCTGATCAGGGATGAGAGTTATCGGCATTATCAACAGTTTTTATTTTGGAGGGCAGTCAGTGTCGGAAAGTTTATTCTGGAAACCTAACAAAAAGGACACATGATGAAGCCAAATAAATCGTTTCTGAGCTATCTGGTATCGATGCAGGCTATAGCGGGAAAAGCCGACATAGACGAGCAGGAGCTGGTGGACATAGTCATCGATGGCATCCCAGATAGCAGTAGCGCTATAACTTATTAATATGGGGCCGGTACGATCGACGAGCTAATAAAGCGGGTAGACAGATATAAGCAGCGACGAGCACAGGTACGCACCGGTACGAATAGAGCCGCAGATACGATGGTCCCCAACAGGACAAGAACGCCGTCCCGAGCGGCAATTAAGCCGCCAGAACTACTGAAGCCGACGTCCGCTGCTACAATTGTTCGCAGTTTGGGCACTATCCAAGCCAGTGCCCAAAGCCGCGACGTCCACCGAAAAATTGTCCTAAAAAACAGAAGGTGTCCGCAGCAATAACAGAAGCCAGCCAGGATGGCAGGATGGAGGCGTTCCAAATGGTATGTGTTGCCTTTATTAAACAACATAAGCGCACTGAGGTACTAAAATTTTTGTCTTTGTTTGACACGGGTAGCCCTATTAGCTGTGTGCGGCAATCTATTGTGCCTTTTCGTACAAATAATGAAAGAGCGATGACCCCATATCGCGGTATCGGAAACAAAAAATTAAGTATGTTGGGGCATGTTAAATGCGAAGTTTTTTCGGTACCTATAAAGTTAACCATAAATTTTTTATTTTACTGGATGAAGAGGCTGTCGTACCACTGCTGATTGAACGGGACCTTTTATCAAAACTAAAAATAAAATTATGCCAAATACGGCCTAAATATAAAATAAATGTAATTAAAGATATGAATTTAAATAAAATCATTGGGAAACCAAATGGCAAAACAACCAGTGCGCTTATGTCGATTAATTCATACAGAGATCCGCAGGAGTTATTAAGCGTTCCAACCTTAGAATATAATTGTAATTTAACTGATGTAGTGCAGTGGTGGCCATCGAGAGAATTGAATTATTAATAGTGTTTATGAGCATGTGTTAGTTGTACTACACTGATCGAAATCCATGGACGTAACACAATGCCGATATTAAATGGGCTTGTGTAGATTTTGTATGAATTTGTTTATGAACGACTAAAAGGGAAAATAGTTGAGTTCACGAAGAATATGGTAAAATTTTAAATATAATTTTTTTTTTAAAATTTTAAATCTTACATTCTGAAAATGTAAAAAAAAATGTGAAGAACATTCTCTTTTATCCATAAGTTTGAAGTTTACTTAATCAAATAAGTAATAATAAGTAATTCTTTAAAAAACAAAAAAACAAAAACAAAAATAGCAGAACTTAAAAAGATAAGAAATGTCAAAGGTTAATAAGTGGTATGTTACCAAAAACTGAAAAAACTTACCAGCTTGCAGTAACTGGATAGTTTTTAAAATTAAAAAAAAATGCATAAAAGAGAAATGGAGACGACGTATGTAAAATGTTTAATTTATAGCAGATTCAACTGCTTTGCATAATTAAGTTTATCAAGTCATCGAAATTTTCTCAACATTTTTGGTTTTTTTAAACAAATATTCTCTGTGTACCTATTAAAAAAAAATATATATATTAATTTCAAAAGGCAATGCGACATAGACCTGCTTTGTTCAAAAGCTTTCATAAGACTGAATGATATTGTTGTTTACTTTTACTCTTTGGTGAGTATTTTTGTTTTCGTTCGGCTGTATACATATAAGAAGCCGAGCACCAGCGTGTTAGGTACGGCCTTCACTGATGTAGTGTCTTTTGATATAAATAAGTGTAAAAGCGATAATATTGTAAATAAGGTCAACTCAATTGTCACTGAATTGAAAGAGTCAATCTGTCAGGTCAGGCGCGATTGGAAAGTAACCCACCGTAGGGTAAGTGGTGATGAGTCGATGCAATTAGATTGTGCGATTGGGACCGGGATAGATACGGATAATAACCTAAGTTCAGCTGACACTTATACCTTGAGGTCAGTGATAAAAAGTAACTATTTAGACAAGGTAGGTAAAGTTCCAAAAGTGGGAGATTATTGTATGAAGATAAAATTAGTCAACGATGTACCTTTGTATTGCGGTCCTAGGCGACTTTCATATCGCGAAAAATGTGAAGTGAAGACGAAACTCGAGGAAATGTTAGGGAAGGGGATAATTCGGCCGAGTGAATCTCCCTACGCCTCGCCAATTGTATTAGTAAGGAGGAAAAATGGTGATTTAAGAATGTGCGTTGATTACCGTGCTTTGAATAGAATCACATTGAACGACAATTACCCTTTGCCGATAATAGAAGATTGTTTGGATTATTTAGGAAATAAAATTTTTTTTCGACACTTGACTTGGAAAATAGTTTCCATCAAGTGCCAGTGCATGAAGACTCGATTAAATATACCGCGTTTGTGACCCCAATGGGTCAATTCGAATATTGCTAAATGCCCTTCGGTCTAAAAAATGCAGGAGCTGTATTCCAGCGTTACATTAATAGGATACTTAAGGAATTTATAGATGCAGGAAAAATCGTTGTGTATTTAGACGATATAAGTATAGCGATTGATACATTCGAGGAACATTTAGAAATCTTGACCGTGGTATTAAGGTTGTTAGGAGAGGCTGGATTAAAATTTAACTTAGGTAAATGTAAATTTTGCATATCGCGAATTGGACTACTTAGGTTATCGAGTGAACGAACGTGGCATACGTCCAAACAACGAACATATTAGGACCATAGAAGAATACCCACTCTCTACGAACCACGACGAAGTGGAACGCTGCTTAGGACTGTTTTCGTACTTCCGCAGATTTGTTTTCGACTTTTCAAGAATAGCCAGACAATTAACAAATTTGAAAAAGAGTAAAGTTTTTAGTTGGACAAGTGAATGTAAGGCAGCTTTCCGAGCTCTGAAGGATAAATTAATAAATAGCCCAGTGTTAGCGGTCTATAACCCAGTGCGGGAGAGAGAACTGCATACGGACGGCAGTTCGAAAGGTTTCGGCTCTGTACTGCTACAGAAGCAGAGGGATAATAGGTTTCATCCGGTGGCATATTATTCGAAATATACAACAGAAGTAGAATCGAGATATCATAGCTTCGAGTTGGAAACACTGGCGATTATCTATGCTTTGAAACCATTCCGCGTGTATTTAGAAGGGATTTGCTTTACGATAGTAACCGATTGCAATTCGCTCACACTAAGTAAGAAATTAATAAACCCTAGAATAGCGAGATGGGCCTTAGAGCTAGAAAATTACGATTACAATATTCAGTACCGTAGAGGCGAGCTTATGGCTCACGTTGATTCACTAAGCCGCGAATAGGTCGTGGCAACTATTGCAGGTGAGGATCTTGACATAAATATACAGATTACACAAACTAGAGACGAGAGAATCAGAGTGATTCGGGATAAATTAGAGATAGGACAACTAGAGGGATATATGTTGGACAACGGTTTAGTATTCCGACTAAGTGCCGATGGACGGAGACAATTATACGTACCCGCCGAACTTGAGGACAACATAATGCGGTTGACCCATGAAAAATATAGTCATGTAGGGATAGAAAAATGCTTGATACAAATAAAGAAACATTGGTTTCCGAACATGAGAGATAAGTGAGGCCACTTCATAAGGAACTGTTTAAAGTGTATATATTACTCTGCCCCATACTGTATAAAAAGGAACCCAGTTCCTTTTGACACGTTACACATTAACCATTTTGGGCCTTTACCTGCTTTAAAGTCAAAGCGAAAACATATTTTGGTAGTTGTAGATGCTTTCACGAAATTTTCGAAATTGTATGGGGTAAATGCTCCGGGCACAAAGGAAGCGTTCTGTGCACTAACTAAATATTTCGTGAACTATAGCCGACCTAGGCGTATAATTAGTGACCGACGAACTTGCTTCACGTCCAACGAAATTGAGAAATTTATGGACGAGTACAACATTGTGCATGTGAAAACATCGGTAGCTTCACCACAATCAAACGGCCAGGTAGAGAGAGTAAATCGATATCTAAGGGCGATGCTAGCTAAACTAACTGAGAAAATTGAACACTCCGACTGGGTAGAACAACTGACGCAGGCAGAATTTGCTATTAGCAACACAATGCATAAATCTACAAAGCAATCACCAAGTAAAATGCTGTTTGGTGTTGAGCAACGGGGGGAGATACAGGACGAACTGACCGAATACTTGCAGGAGGCGTACGATAAGGAAGTGGTAGACTTAAATTCAATTAGAGAGGAAGCATCTTCAGCTATTCAGAAATCACAATCGAGCAATCTAAAATATTTTAATGCGCATCACAAGCCAGCCAAACCATACGATGTAGGAGACCTCGTGGTCTTGAAAAACGTGGAAAATTCTAATGAAAAATTCTGTTAGGAAAGCATTTCCTACGCAAAAATGATATTGTCTGGCAAACAATTATATACGAAGGAAGATGAAAACATAGCACAAAATATAGAATTAATTTCTTCAAAGAAATATGCTTTTATTAGAAACGCTTTAAAATTTTTTGCTAGAATAAAAAATTTAATTAATTTATATTAAATATTTGTAGTTGTATAAAAGTGAAATAATACTTACCGATTTAACTTTGATAATTTTTTAAGGCCTTTGAGTTTCTTGATGCAGCAAGCCGAATAGTATCGAGTTTATCATTATAATATTTAAAATTTTTATATAATAGCACAGTAATATAAAAATTTTGCAGTTCCCTTCTGTGATCTGTGCAAGGGTCTTTCTCGTGAAACCACTTGTAATATACTGATGTTTTCATTATCCTTTCCATTTCAGCTACTATTACCTGTCAAAGATTCATAATGTGGTAGTTATTAATAAAAAATTTATTTTTAAATAAATATTACGTGGCGTAGATTAATAATGTGGTAGTTCTCTGGAAAAATGTGTTTATATAAAGGGTCCGCCATCTAACGTTTTTTTTTTTTCAACTAGTGCTTATTTCGTGAATGGTAACACTTAGCTCATGTCTGATTTGACAGATAATTAGTTTTATCCTTCCACTGAACGAATATGGTTGTGTATACGCTTGAACAACGCGGGGAAATATTGCGACATTACTTTGAAAATCATGGTAATGTTGCAGAATGTGTGCGAAAACTGCGTACGGATTTTGGAAGAAGAGAAGCACCGTCAGCTCCGTATGTTCGTTATCTTGTGAAAAAAGTGAAAGAAACTGGCATCCTAATCGATAAACCAAAGCGTGAAAAGCCAAAAACAGTGCGTACACCCGAGAATATTACTGCTGTGGCAGAAAGTGTGCGTGAAGCGCCATCAACATCACTTCACCGTCGTTCTCAAGAATTGAACATTTCGGAGGCATCATTGAGACGAATTTTGCATAAAGACCTTGGTATGACGCCATACAAAGTCCAATTGGTTCAGGAGTTAAAGCCAACTGACCATCCAATGCGTTTTCGCTTCGCTAAGTGGGCCTGCGATCGACTTACAGAAGATGCCGATTTAGCCAAAAAAAAATAATCTTTTCAGATGAAGCTCATTTTGATCTTGGCGGTTATGTAAACAAGCAAAATTGTCGCATTTGGGGCACAGAAAACCCGCACGCATACATTGAAAAGCCGATACACCCAAAACGAGTCACTGTTTGGTGCGGATTTTGGTCCAGAGGCATAATTGGGCCATTTTTCTTCGAAAATGAACAAGGAGTGGCCGTTGCAGTCAATGGCGATCGTTATCGGGCCATGTTGAACGAATTTTTCGCGCTACGTGCCACACAGCCGAAGCTACACTCGATGTTTTGCGCCTTGTTTTTGAAGATCGCATTATCAGCCGCAGAGCTGATGTCGTGTGGCCACCTCGGAGCTGCGATTTGACACCGTTGGACTATTATTTGTGGGGTGCCCTTAAAGATAAGTGTTACGACAACAAGCCAGAGACAATTGACGCTTTAAAGAACAATATTCGTGAAGCCATTGGTGAAACAGCTGCACACAATCGATAATGTGCTTAAAAATTGGACCGATCGTGTAGGCTACTTCATTGCCAGCCGAGGCAGCCATTTGAATGAAATTATTCTCCATTATTAACCGGAAGGATTGTACTTTGAAATAAAAAAAGAAATTTGAGATAATATTCAGTAGTTTTTTTTATAGCATTTTCAAAAAAAAAAAAAGTTATTTGGCGGACCCTTTATTATGGAAAAATATCCATATATTTTGCTTATCAATGACGATGGTATTACTATGTTTTCAGTATTGAAAGCCTTATGCTTAAAACAAATGTTGGCCTCTGATGTGGGTGCTCTGGCCATCGCATGGAAAATACAGTATAACCTGCGTAATATATAACAATAATATTATAAATTAATATTATAAGCAATATAACATAATAATACGTTACCTGTGTAGTACGTTAAAGGTGGAAACACAACTGGGACGAATGACGAATTTCGCACAGCTCGACGAATTTGTCGGCAACACTTCGTTGCGTTAATTCGTCGAATGAAATACAATTACGACGAATTCACATAACAGCTGTAACGTCATTTGAAATTGTTTTTAATTTATAATATGTACATTAGGGTTATGACTAATTTTTTACAAAATTTTTACTATCACCACGTGATAGGCAATACTAAACTAATAATAAAAATCGTGTTTGTAGGTCATTTTGCCGGAAAAACCTTCCGCACCAAATGCAATTTCAAGAAACTCACTGAATTTTTTTTTTTATTTTTACTTTTATATTTTTTTATTAATTTAATATATACATAGTAAAAAAACTATTTAAACAATGTGGATTTTGATACGAGGTATGATTATTTATTTATGGGAATATTGTATGATATAAATTTAAGATTTAAAGTGCGACTATTTTTACAGAAAGGAAAATCTCCTGAACAACTTTTATAGCACGTTCTGCGCAAATTTTACTACGCTGCTGATTTATTATTTACGACTTCTGCATAACCCCATGCCTTATAAAACACTCATGACCTTTTTTAAATTTAATAATTCAATATTGTCTTCGCGGAAACAATGGTCTGAAAACCATACGTCGTACCATGCACCACATATAAATTGACATATTTTATATAGTTCTGCTCGGTATTTTGGAATTAGGATATATGCTAATATTGCCAGAATTGTTCTAGAATTCCGCCGAGCATTGCTTATTGGTGGTATAGTTTTGAAAGTTATCAAGGGAAAGGGTTAAGAAGTCAATATATACATCGAAATGAAGATAGTGGATCTAGATTTTTTTATTCAGTTGTTGTATATATCAACATTGCAGAGATCGTTTTATGAGATAATGACAAGTTTTCGATTTGAAATTTAAAAATATCAAATAAAAGGCACTCATGTGAGCTTCAAAATGATACATGTAAATATTACTCAATTCCGATACCAAAAAGTTATATACAAGTCAATGTCCAAACTTTGGAGGTCCATAACTCGGAAAATATCTCGACCGTCGAAAAAAAAATATTTTGCAAGAATCGCAGCAACATGTGTTATAAGTGGTGAAAATTTTAAACCATTCGGGGCATCGCACCTAAAATACACAAAGGTCTTTAAAACGTAGAAGAAATATTTTAAATCAAATAAAAAAATATAGACCAAATTTCAATGCGTTTGGTGCGGAACCTTTTTTGAGAGCAGCGAAGAAGTAAGATTACGTTTCTTAATATTTTTATAATAGCCTTTTTGGCTAGGGCATGTAAAATTTGATATTTGCAAAAAAAAATAAAAAAGTCATAACCCTAATAATGTACATAAATAAATATTGGAAAAATATGAATAAAAGAATTTTTAACCTGGTACGAGTTATTCCAATTGAAAACATCATGTTCACGATGGTTTGTACGGCAGCGTTTAATTTTTTAATGCTGAAAAAACTACATAAATTTTTATTAATAAATTAATTTTATGTCATTTTTGTTTACATGTTGAGCTGATAGTGTGACCATAGTTGAAAAAAAAGAAGCACTAAACGAAAAAGAATATATATTAACAAAAAACTATGTAAAAGAAAATTATATAATTAAAAATAGATTTTATTTATCTTATAAGTTATAAATAAAATGTAAAACAATTCTTAAAGACAAAAATGACTTTATTTACGAAAATATTTTAAAAAGTACAAGAAAATACGGTCACTCTACACCAATTTATTCGTCGGCGATGGAAATAGAAATAAACCTATCGAACAGTTCGTTACGCACTACGTATTTCGTTCGACGCACTGATTGTGTGCATTTTCATATATACAAATGTGTTTTATTTCTGACGACGAATATTCGGAACGAAAAATTCGTCGTTCGTCCCAGTTGTGTTTTCAACTTAAGACTTGAGCTTCATGTGACGTTATAGCTGCAACTTCTTCGTCGTAACCGTTATCGTTGTCCGCATTAGTCGAGTCAATGTCAATGTTTAGTCTGTTTGCCAAAAGAGGAGACTGTGAAGATGGCTCAAGTGACTCTTCAGTGGCGTTTAACCACTGCAGCATCACATCAGCATCATCTTCACAATTTTTATTAGAGAAATTATATTTAAAGGAAATAATTTTCATAGATATCAAACGCGCTAGAATATACTGTAATTCATTGATCGAAGGGTGGGTGTTACAACCACCCTTCAACCGTATTTTGAAAAACAGATTTTCGAGTGCGTCTTGATTAAATTTGCCGAACAAACTGAAATCAATGTGGTGGTACTTCATAAGTAAATGTTTCCTCATTGCAAGTACTATTTAAAGATAAAATAAACCCGATAAGCCGATAGCCTAAGTTGCTAGTGCTTTAACTTTAAGATTTATTATAATTTGAATTGTAATAAATATCTAATAAATAAATAAATAATAAAAATAAACCCATCTATACATTTATTTCTATTTTGCCCTGCAAATATGAACGATTTTAGATAATCAATAGTTTTTTCAATAAATTTAATTTTGTCCTCCTCACATCTTCTGATAGGCCTACGGTTCGGGTTCTTGTCTTGTACACATTTAGAATTTAGATAGTCAAACAATTTATTGAACGTTTCAATAAAATGTACTGTCCCTTGTATGAATTGAAGCAACGTCTCGTCAAAAGCCATATTTTCCTTAAGCCTTAGTAGCAACATCCTTGGTCCTCTGTCCTTTATCAAAATCGACAACACCATCAATTCTATCATTGGCCTTGTTGTACACTATCCCTCTGTTTATGGTCACCTCATCAAGAAGTAGAACACATTCCTTTTTGTTCATTCTTTAAATCTTGTACCATCTTGGCAAGATTGGCAATTACATTTGTATCGCCAATTCCGGAGGGAACTTTTCGACGGAATTTGGTATTTTAAAGCATCTCGCATAAAATTACATGCCTTTGAAGAAATGTATTCAAGGTTTTGTGCTATGTTTTTGTCTTTTTCCGTATATATTTGTTTGCCAGACTATCATTTTTGCGAAGGAAATGCTTTCCTTACTGGCTTTCTCGTTAGGAATTATTTCCTCTTTACTTTTTTTCTCCAACTTTTTCTTAAGTACGTCAATTTCAAAATTTAACGTACTAACTTTGCTTTCAAAATCAATTATTATTTTTCTATTCAATCTTTGTTGCACATAGTACTTCTCCTCCCAATTGCATGTACAAACCTCAATTGGAGTTTCTATGTTTTTCGATTGAAATACTGCAGATGAAAATTTGTCAAATTGTTCTATAGTCATATCCACAATGTACATGTAAAACATGTACTTTCAAAAATTAAACTATTGATTTTAATTTAATTATAAAACAAATTGTATTGTCACTCGCTGCAATCCAGGGGTAAGTGTAGCGCGATACATAGTGTAAGACAATGCACCTATGCATTTTAAACACATAGCTTCTCCTTACCCAAGACCGTCATGCGTGGTGAAGAACCACTTCCTTCGCGAGGTGGTACGGTTTCTAACAGAACATGACGGATCTAGACCAGAGAAGGTCGAAAAAAAATCAATTTCTACACCACTGGAAGATGTTATTTTCATAAATAATGTTTATTTTACCAATAATATTGTAACTATAAAATTTTTCTTACATATTTCTAACAAATAAACATCTTTTATAAAAGTCAATATACTGTTTTTTATTAAAATTCAATGGTTTTTTTTAATAACTTTTACAATTAGGTGGTCGATTTACAACAAAGTTGCTACCTTTACAAAGTTACACAACAAATTTACCTTTATATATCCTAACAAACTTTGTGCATCAAATGCTGTAAACTATAATCTGGCTGTAAACTATATCCAGCAAAATACATTCAGATTTAAAACCGGATAGTTTTATTATGGTTAACGGCCATCTTAAAATAATATATTTTGGTATTGCGAGTAATATAGCCACTGATTCAACGAGTATACACTCGCAGAAATGTCTCCTCAAGCGCCGATGCTACTGCTGGAGTTGTTGTGTGGTTGTTGTGTGGTGTGTTGTGGGTCGGATGGGCTATATGCGCTGTTAGATTGTGCAGATTTGTGACTATTACAAATTTGCGGTTGCTGTCTAATCTGGGTTGTGAAGACCGGTTCTACCCACTGATTTAAAGGTACTGATAGGGCTGTGCCAGCACAAGCTTTTACTGCCTCTGGACACAAACGTTTAGGCACATCCCGCAAGTCTTTTTGATCTATTCCTTTATCCGAAAAACTGCCTCCAACAGCAGCTTTGCTTATTGTACTCAACAATTTTTCCTGTTGCTATAAGTAGACAAATTTAAAAAATAAATAACAATCAATACTTGTTGATAATGCCGATAACTCTCATCCCTGATCAGCTGTTTTGTTCTGTTTGCTTTGTTTATGTATTTTTATGTTTAATTATCATTTCCCCTAATTTCTCCTTTTGAGACAGTAAGGCCAACTTTTAAATTATTAATAATTATATATAGAAGCATTACGGCCATTTTATTATTGAAACTATTTAATGTTGGCGGCAGTTTGTTTAATGTCGTCCAAAAGATAAGATGTCCAACAAAATGTAAGTGGCCCGTAAATACAAAAAACCTTTGTTAACCTATATCTTTTTAGAGAATAAATTACTCAAATTACTCAACTTAGTTTTATACGCATATCGACGGAGTTTTTTATTTAATTTGGAGGACGACATCTTTATTCTATTTTGGGCGCAATTATTCTTTATGGAATAAAGAGTAATTTGTATAGAACGGTAGGCGATTTCACCATTTTTGTTTGGACACTTGTTTGGTTCTGTCTAGTAACATTGTCGGAGTTTGTTGTCCTTGTGTCTCCAGTGTTACAACAATTGTTAAAATTTTGTGTTGTTTGTACAACGTATGGCGGAACAGTCTCCCAGAACAAGTGATCGGTCCAATAAAGGTGTGCCACCAAAACGTTTGGCCGATATGGATGGTAATGTAAAAAAAAATTCAGCAGCCGCGGCGCCGGTGACCGGCCAACAATCGTCCATCAATTCACCGGTGGTACCGCCCGGTCAGCCGGGAGGTAGTAAAGTACAACCACAGTCATCTCAGCCCGAAATTTTGCGTCTTATGGCGGACATGCAAAATGAAATGATGAAGCAGATTGATGCAGTGAACATGAATTTGCAAAATTTGCTCGTGGCACAAAGAGAGCAGACAGCCGCAAGCATAACGTCACTGCAACAAGAAATGCAATTGGTGTCGCAAAGTGTAGCTCATAGTGGACAGACGGTCGCAGCAAATGTCAACGATATACCAAGAGCAGCCTTGAGGGCCTCAACTTCAAATACAGTTCAGGCAGCATTATTGGATGAAAACGGTGAGTCCTCTACTAATGTTTCTTCCCACAGCCAAGGTTCCACGTCCGTAAGAGCCAAGAAAATTTACCCCCTTCCAAAATTTTACGGTCTGCCAGAGGAGTGGCCGACATTCAAAGAAGAATTTGAACAAACGACAGCCGAATTTGAATACAGTCCCTTACAGAACATAATACGCATTCGTGAAGCACTACATGGTCCGGCAAAAGAAACAGTGGAGTCTTTGTTATCAAGTTCCAGAAATGTAAATGTGATTTTGGATATTTTGTGTGAAACTTACGGTCGTCCTGAACAATTAATAAAAAGCCAAATACACAAAATAAATTCACTTTCATATGTCCCTGAAGGAAGACTTGATTTATTGATACAATTCGCTACAAAGGTCACAAATATGGTACGGTTTCTGCAGACAGCTAGTGGTACGCATCATTTGAACAACCCAACCTTACTCAGCGAATTAGTTTCCAAGCTGCCGCCAACAAAACAGATGCAGTGGGCTGAAAAATGTATTGCCCTGGAAGAGCCTCCCAATTTGAAACGTTTCTCCGAGTGGCTCGATGGTGTCAGAAAAGTCGCCAACATGGTTTCTGATGGTCTTCCCGTGTCGTCGTCATCATCTGTAAAAAAGGCAAGTAAAAATAAATATGCATTAACCACAACTTCTACCAAAAAATGTATGGTGTGCTCTGAAAATTGTAATGCACTTACCGATTGTCCAGTATTTAAGAGCGCTCCTATTGATGAACGTTGGAAGAAGGTACGGGAACTCCGGCTTTGTTTTGCATGCCTAAAAGGACCACATCAAGTTGGAAAGTGTTACAAGAAACAATTATGTGGTATAAGTGGCTGTAAAAAATATCACAATCCATTATTGCACTCACCAGATGATAAAAAATGTAAACAAAACAATAGCGTTGCCACAGTTGCTCGAAATGAAAATCCCAGAGAAGTTGTAAATCTACATGCAGGTACTCAAAAGAGTGAAATCTTATTTCAAATAATCCCAGTGATGATTTATGGTCCCAAAAAACGTATATCCATCTACGCATTTATAGATGACGGCGCTGACGCCACCATGCTAGATTGGGATATTGGAAAACAAATTGGATTGGAAGGAAAAAGGGAAAATTTGAGATTGCAATGGCTTAATGGGCACAGTAGTAGCCAACAAACAGAAATTGTTGACTTGACAATTAGTGGCTCACAAAATGAAAGTGAGAAATATAACATTTCAAAAGTATATTTGGTTAAAAATTTAGAGTTGCCAACACAGTCGTTTTCCATGGGTGGCATAAATTGTAAAAATCATCTTGAAGAGTTGCCCCTCGCCGATTATTACAGAATAAGGCCAAAGATGATAATTAGTTTGTCGCATGCATTTTTGTCAGTTCCCGTGGAAATACCCAGATGTCCAGATGAAAATAGCCCTATAGCTGTAAGGACAAGACTTGGCTGGGTAGTTTATGGTCCAACTGGTAACAATAACAAGGACATGGTCAAAAGTGTGTTTCTGGCAAAGCACCAAGAAAATAACAGTTGTATGGAGCACATGATGAAACAATATTTTGAAATTGAATCGTGTTTGGTAAAACTCGATTCGAAACCTGTCATGCCTAAAAGTGAAGAAAAGGCGCTAAATATTCTAAAGTCCACAACAAAATACTATGATGGCAGGTACGAATGTGGCCTTTTATGGCGAAACGAAAGTAGGTCGTTTCCCGATAGCTATGGTTCAGCTTCAAGACGTCTCCATCTAGTGGAAAACAAATTTAAAATAAACCCAAAATTTGAAATCGAATACAGGCAAAAAATGCAACATATTTTGAAAAATGGTTATGCAAGACGTGTTACTTCAGAAGAAGAAAACATTTGTTGCTCTAATATTTTCATTTTACCTCATTTTGCAGTATTTAATCCTAACAAGGAAAGTCTACGCTTGGTATTTGATGCTGCTGCAAAAGTACAGGGTGTTTCGTTAAATGACTGTCTCTTGCCGGGTCCAGATTTAAATCAACCATTACTTAGTGTTTTATTTAAATTTCGAGAAGAACCAATTGCAGTTTGTGGCGATATAAAGGAAATGTTTTTGCAAGTGGCCATCCGAAAAGAGGATCAGCATTTCCAACGCTTTTTATATCGCGAAAACAACAACGGGCCCATTGAGCAATATGTCATGACAAGGGCAATATTCGGAGCAACATGTTCACCCACAATAGCCCAGTACATTAAAAATTTGAATGCTGAAAAATTTAAACAAAGTATGCCCAGAGCAGCAGAAGCTATTGTAAAACGTCACTATGTGGATGATTATGCTGATTGTTTTAGCTCCGTTGAGGAAGCTATGAATGTGGTCCAAGATGTTATCAAAATACACCGAGCGGCGGGATTTACGATGCACAAAATTATTTCCAACTCGGATAAAATAAATGAACACTTTGGCAACCCTGCTTTATCAAACATAAACATATCAGCTGATAAGACAGAGAAAATTTTGGGAATGCAGTGGTCCCCAGCAAATGATAAGTTTATCTTCAATTTGCAATTTAATCGTGTCTCTGCGGATATTTTGGAAAACAAACGGACACCGACAAAGCGTGAAGTGCTCAGTTTGATAATGTCGGTATTTGACCCCTACGGTTTCTTATGCGATTTCACTATCGCTGGCAAAATCTTTATGCAGTCGCTTTGGAAGTGTGGCTTGGAATGGGATGAAGTAATACCAGAGGCGTTACGCGGTCGTTGGAGTTCTTGGATCTGTGGGTTGAAAAAGGTAAGGGACTTTTGTATCCCAAGATGTTATTTTTCTAATTTGTCTCATCGAGGTACAACCTTACATATATTTTGCGATGCAAGCGAGGTAGCAATGGCAGCGGTGGCATATTGGAGGCTCGATACTGACGGCGGAACTAAAATATCGTTTGTTACGGGAAAAAGTAATTGTGCCCCCAATAAGTTTATGACGATCCCAAGGCTAGAATTGCAGGCTGCGGTGATGGCTGTGCGGCTTAAAGCTGGCATCATCAAATACCACAATATTCAACCAGAACAAATTTGGTTTTGGACGGACTCCAGTACAGTGATTAAATGGCTCACATCAGATCATCGACGTTATAAACAGTTTGTGGCCAACCGAGTCGCGGAGATTTTGGAGTCTTCACAAGAAGATCAATGGCGTTGGGTTCCAGGTGAAATGAATCCTGCTGATGATGGTACAAGGCCGTGTACCGTATATAATCCTGATAGCCGATGGAAAAATGGACCGGGTTTTTTGAGTCGCCCTTCAAATTTGTGGCCCTCTAGCGGTAATTCAACTGAAGAAACACACAGTGAAGAAGAACTACGCCAAGGATGTTTTGTGCTGTCCACTAAAACTATAAACATTTCGATTTTTGATGCGAAACGATTTTCGAAGTACCGGCGACTTAAAAGGTGTATGGCATGGGTATTTAGATACATAAAGAACTTGAAGTCGAAATGCAAACAACTGCCAGATTCAAAGGGGGATCTGTCTGTGGACGAAGAGGAATATGCTGAACGATTTATAATAAGGTCAGTGCAGAGAACTGCATTTAATAATGAATATTCCTGTCTTTTAGAGAAGATAAATGTGCCTCCAGACAGTCCCATAAAATCTCTTAACCCGTATATTGACGCATTTGAAAATCTACGCTGCGGTGGCAGGATCGATAACGCACCACTTATAACGTTTGGTACCAAAAGACCGTACATTTTGCCCAAAAGTGATCCATTGACCCACCTTATAGTTAAATGGTATCACGAAGGTCAACACCATATCAATGATGAGTCTGTGATCTGTCAAATACGCCTTAAATTTTGGATTCCATCAATACGTGTCGTGCTGAGAAGTGTCAAAGCTGCATGCTGTGGATGCAAACTAAGGAAATGTAAGCCCTTGCAACCTATAATGGGGCCCCTTCCAGAAGATCGTTTAAGTGCCTTTGTTCGTCCATTTTCTTATACTGGCTTGGACTATTTCGGCCCTGTCTTGGTGGCCGTACGCCGCAGTCATGAAAAGCGTTGGGTTGCACTATTTACGTGTTTGACAACTCGAGCTGTACATTTGGAGCTGTCCGTGGATCTGTCTAGCGATTCGTGTTTGCTGTGTATTCGCAATTTTATAAATCGTCGTGGTGTCCCCGTCCAGATGAGAAGCGACAACGGTACAAATTTTGTTGGTATTAATAAAGAGCTGGGCGAAGAAGAGAACTTTATTGATTTTGATAAAATTGATGCTGGTTTGAAACCTCTAGGCATAAAGTGGAAATTCAACACCCCTTCTGATCCCAGTGCTGGTGGCTCATGGGAACGTCTCGTCCAATCAATAAAGAGGGCTTTGTATGCAACACTAAAAGAGAAAACACCTCGGCCAGAAACATTGTATAGTCTATTAGTGGAGTGTGAAAATATTGTAAATTCGAGGCCTCTCACACATTTGCCTGTTACTCCGGATGAGCCAGAGCCGCTGTCGCCCAATCATTTTTTATTAGGCTGCCACAACTCTACACAGACTCCAGCTCCATTTAACCCAAGATTTTGCTCTTTAAGAAAGCAGTGGAGAATTCTACAAAACCTAAAAAATTGTTTATGGAAAAGATGGACGCTGGAATATTTGCCCGAGCTTACTCGAAGGACAAAATGGTGTCTCCCTGCTAAACCGTTGTCCACAGGAGCCTTAGTTTTGATCTGCGAAACTGACCAGCCGAGATCTAAATGGAAAAGAGGACGTATCGTACATTTGTTTGTGGGCAAAGATGGTGTTGCAAGATCAGCAGAGGTGAACACGAATGCCGGGTGCCTGCGACGTCCTGTTTCAAAACTTGCAGTATTAGATGTTCAAGATGTTGGTGAAGTGGTCCACATGGAGACCATTCACGGAGGCGGGGATGTTGATAATGCCGATAACTCTCATCCCTGATCAGCTGTTTTGTTCTGTTTGCTTTGTTTATGTATTTTTATGTTTAATTATCATTTCCCCTAATTTCTCCTTTTGAGACAGTAAGGCCAACTTTTAAATTATTAATAATTATATATAGAAGCATTACGGCCATTTTATTATTGAAACTATTTAATGTTGGCGGCAGTTTGTTTAATGTCGTCCAAAAGATAAGATGTCCAACAAAATGTAAGTGGCCCGTAAATACAAAAAACCTTTGTTAACCTATATCTTTTTAGAGAATAAATTACTCAAATTACTCAACTTAGTTTTATACGCATATCGACGGAGTTTTTTATTTAATTTGGAGGACGACAATACTAAATATCTTAATAAACAATGATTATCATATCATGCACAGAAGAGGCAGAAAAATATTTTGTAGCAAAGAAAACTGGAAGAGTTTGGGTTAAAATTTCTATTATATAATCGTCACTGTAAGGTTTAAAAACAAATGCAGTGCATATATGAATATCAGTGATTTCAAATGTTTATATATATTATTAACTTACATTGTTTTTCTGCTTTTGGTTCTTGCAATTGTTACAACAAATCCTTTTCTATGCCACTGAAATTTTCTGCTACCTTTTCAACTTTAAGTTGGGCTTTCTTAGCTACTTCTGCTTGTAGTCCATCTACTAATTTTTGTAAGTCATTTGTTGTTTTGTCTGTTTTACATTTTACTGAAGTTGTTTTTCTTTATACTTCAATCGCATTTCCAAATACTCAATCAATTTTTGTAGTTCTTGGTGTGTCGTCCTCCAAATTAAATAAAAAAACTCCGTCGATATGCGTATAAAACTAAGTTGAGTAATTTGAGTAATTTATTCTCTAAAAAGATATAGGTTAACAAAGGTTTTTTTGTATTTACGGGCCACTTACATTTTGTTGGACATCTTATCTTTTGGACGACATTAAACAAACTGCCGCCAACATTAAATAGTTTCAATAATAAAATGGCCGTAATGCTTCTATATATAATTATTAATAATTTAAAAGTTGGCCTTACTGTCTCAAAAGGAGAAATTAGGGGAAATGATAATTAAACATAAAAATACATAAACAAAGCAAACAGAACAAAACAGCTGATCAGGGATGAGAGTTATCGGCATTATCAACATCCCTGCCTCCGTGAATGGTCTCCATGTGCACCACTTCACCAACATCTTGAACATCTAATACTGCAAGTTTTGAAACAGGACGTCGCAGGCACCCGGTATTCGTGTTCACCTCTGCTGATCTTGCAACACCATCTTTGCCCACAAACAAATGTACGATACGTCCTCTTTTCCATTTGGATCTCGGCTGGTCAGTTTCGCAGATCAAAACTAAGGCTCCTGTGGACAACGGTTTAGCAGGGAGACACCATTTTGTCCTTCGAGTAAGCTCGGGCAAATATTCCAGCGTCCATCTTTTCCATAAACAATTTTTTAGGTTTTGTAGAATTCTCCACTGCTTTCTTAAAGAGCAAAATCTTGGGTTAAATGGAGCTGGAGTCTGTGTAGAATTGTGGCAGCCTAATAAAAAATGATTGGGCGACAGCGGCTCTGGCTCATCCAGAGTAACAGGCAAATGTGTGAGAGGCCTCGAATTTACAATATTTTCACACTCCACTAATAGACTATACAATGTTTCTGGCCGAGGTGTTTTCTCTTTTAGTGTTGCATACAAAGCCCTCTTTATTGATTGGACGAGACGTTCCCATGAGCCACCAGCACTGGGATCAGAAGGGGTGTTGAATTTCCACTTTATGCCTAGAGGTTTCAAACCAGCATCAATTTTATCAAAATCAATAAAGTTCTCTTCTTCGCCCAGCTCTTTATTAATACCAACAAAATTTGTACCGTTGTCGCTTCTCATCTGGACGGGGACACCACGACGATTTATAAAATTGCGAATACACAGCAAACACGAATCGCTAGACAGATCCACGGACAGCTCCAAATGTACAGCTCGAGTTGTCAAACACGTAAATAGTGCAACCCAACGCTTTTCATGACTGCGGCGTACGGCCACCAAGACAGGGCCGAAATAGTCCAAGCCAGTATAAGAAAATGGACGAACAAAGGCACTTAAACGATCTTCTGGAAGGGGCCCCATTATAGGTTGCAAGGGCTTACATTTCCTTAGTTTGCATCCACAGCATGCAGCTTTGACACTTCTCAGCACGACACGTATTGATGGAATCCAAAATTTAAGGCGTATTTGACAGATCACAGACTCATCATTGATATGGTGTTGACCTTCGTGATACCATTTAACTATAAGGTGGGTCAATGGATCACTTTTGGGCAAAATGTACGGTCTTTTGGTACCAAACGTTATAAGTGGTGCGTTATCGATCCTGCCACCGCAGCGTAGATTTTCAAATGCGTCAATATACGGGTTAAGAGATTTTATGGGACTGTCTGGAGGCACATTTATCTTCTCTAAAAGACAGGAATATTCATTATTAAATGCAGTTCTCTGCACTGACCTTATTATAAATCGTTCAGCATATTCCTCTTCGTCCACAGACAGATCCCCCTTTGAATCTGGCAGTTGTTTGCATTTCGACTTCAAGTTGTTTATGTATCTAAATACCCATGCCATACACCTTTTAAGCCGCCGGTACTTCGAAAATCGTT
This sequence comes from Cordilura impudica, assembly GCA_963682025.1. Classification (NCBI taxonomy): domain Eukaryota; kingdom Metazoa; phylum Arthropoda; class Insecta; order Diptera; family Scathophagidae; genus Cordilura; species Cordilura impudica. Next base: position 242,474,485 of record OY821517.1, on the reverse strand, counting down.
TCGCATCAAAAATCGAAATGTTTATAGTTTTAGTGGACAGCACAAAACATCCTTGGCGTAGTTCTTCTTCACTGTGTGTTTCTTCAGTTGAATTACCGCTAGAGGGCCGCAAATTTGAAGGGCGACGCAAAAAACCCGGTCCATTTTTCCATCGGCTATCAGGATTATATACGGTACACGGCCTTGTACCATCATCAGCAGGATTCATTTCACCTGGAACCCAACGCCATTGATCTTCTTGTGAAGACTCCAAAATCTCCGCGACTCGGTTGGCCACAAACTGTTTATAACGTCGATGATCTGATGTGAGCCATTTAATCACTGTACTGGAGTCCGTCCAAAACCAAATTTGTTCTGGTTGAATATTGTGGTATTTGATGATGCCAGCTTTAAGCCGCACAGCCATCACCGCAGCCTGCAATTCTAGCCTTGGGATCGTCATAAACTTATTGGGGGCACAATTACTTTTTCCCGTAACAAACGATATTTTAGTTCCGCCGTCAGTATCGAGCCTCCAATATGCCACCGCTGCCATTGCTACCTCGCTTGCATCGCAAAATATATGTAAGGTTGTACCTCGATGAGACAAATTAGAAAAATAACATCTTGGGATACAAAAGTCCCTTACCTTTTTCAACCCACAGATCCAAGAACTCCAACGACCGCGTAACGCCTCTGGTATTACTTCATCCCATTCCAAGCCACACTTCCAAAGCGACTGCATAAAGATTTTGCCAGCGATAGTGAAATCGCATAAGAAACCGTAGGGGTCAAATACCGACATTATCAAACTGAGCACTTCACGCTTTGTCGGTGTCCGTTTGTTTTCCAAAATATCCGCAGAGACACGATTAAATTGCAAATTGAAGATAAACTTATCATTTGCTGGGGACCACTGCATTCCCAAAATTTTCTCTGTCTTATCAGCTGATATGTTTATGTTTGATAAAGCAGGGTTGCCAAAGTGTTCATTTATTTTATCCGAGTTGGAAATAATTTTGTGCATCGTAACTCCCGCCGCTCGGTGTATTTTGATAACATCTTGGACCACATTCATAGCTTCATCAACGGAGCTAAAACAATCAGCATAATCATCCACATAGTGACGTTTTACAATAGCTTCTGCTGCTCTGGGCATATTTTGTTTAAATTTTTCAGCATTCAAATTTTTAATGTACTGGGCTATTGTGGGTGAACATGTTGCTCCGAATATTGCCCTTGTCATGACATATTGCTCAATGGGCCCGTTGTTGTTTTCGCGATATAAAAAGCGTTGGAAATGCTGATCCTCTTTTCGGATGGCCACTTGCAAAAACATTTCCTTTATATCGCCACAAACTGCAATTGGTTCTTCTCGAAATTTAAATAAAACACTAAGTAATGGTTGATTTAAATCTGGACCCGGCAAGAGACAGTCATTTAACGAAACACCCTGTACTTTTGCAGCAGCATCAAATACCAAGCGTAGACTTTCCTTGTTAGGATTAAATACTGCAAAATGAGGTAAAATGAAAATATTAGAGCAACAAATGTTTTCTTCTTCTGAAGTAACATGTCTTGCATAACCATTTTTCAAAATATGTTGCATTTTTTGCCTGTATTCGATTTCAAATTTTGGGTTTATTTTAAATTTGTTTTCGACTAGATGGAGACGTCTTGAAGCTGAACCATAGCTATCGGGAAACGACCTACTTTCGTTTCGCCATAAAAGGCCACATTCGTACCTGCCATCATAGTATTTTGTTGTGGACTTTAGAATATTTAGCGCCTTTTCTTCACTTTTAGGCATGACAGGTTTCGAATCGAGTTTTACCAAACACGATTCAATTTCATCATGTGCTCCATACAACTGTTATTTTCTTGGTGCTTTGCCAGAAACACACTTTTGACCATGTCTTTGTTATTGTTACCAGTTGGACCATAAACTACCCAGCCAAGTCTTGTCCTTACAGCTATAGGGCCATTTTCATCTGGACATCTGGGTATTTCCACGGGAGCTGACAAAAATGCATGCGACAAACTAATTATCATCTTTGGCCTTATTCTGTAATAATGGGCGAGGGGCAACTCTTCAAGATGATTTTTACAATTTATGCCACCCATGGAAAACGACTGTGTTGGCAACTCTAAATTTTTAACCAAATATACTTTTGAAATGTTATATTTCTCACTTTCATTTTGTGAGCCACTAATTGTCAAGTCAACAATTTCTGTTTGTTGGCTACTACTGTGCCCATTAAGCCATTGCAATTTCAAATTTTCCCTTTTTCCTTCCAATCCAATTTGTTTTCCAATATCCCAATCTAGCATGGTGGCGTCAGCGCCGTCGTCTATAAATGCGTAGATGGATATACGTTTTTTGGGACCATAAATCATCACTGGGATTATTTGAAATAAGATTTCACTCTTTTGAGTACCTGCATGTAGATTTACAACTTCTCTGGGATTTTCATTTCGAGCAACTGTGGCAACGCTATTGTTTTGTTTACATTTTTTATCATCTGGTGAGTGCAATAATGGATTGTGATATTTTTTACAGCCACTTATACAACATAATTGTTTCTTGTAACACTTTCCAACTTGATGTGGTCCTTTTAGGCATGCAAAACAAAGCCGGAGTTCCCGTACCTTCTTCCAACGTTCATCAATTGGAGCGCTCTTAAATACTGGACAATCGGTAAGTGCATTACAATTTTCAGAGCAGACCATACATTTTTTGGTAGAAGTTGTGGTTAATGCATATTTATTTTTACTTGCCTTTTTTACAGATGATGACGACGACACGGGAAGACCATCAGAAACCATGTTGGCGACTTTTCTGACACCATCGAGCCACTCGGAGAAACGTTTCAAATTGGGAGGCTCTTCCAGGGCAATACATTTTTCAGCCCACTGCATATGTTTTGTTGGCGGCAGCTTGGAAACTAATTCGCTGAGTAAGGTTGGGTTGTTCAAATGATGCGTACCACTAGCTGTCTGCAGAAACCGTACCATATTTGTGACCTTTGTAGCGAATTGTATCAATAAATCAAGTCTTCCTTCAGGGACATATGAAAGTGAATTTATTTTGTGTATTTGGTTTTTATTAATTGTTCAGGACGACCGTAAGTTTCACACAAAATATCCAAAATCACATTTACATTTCTGGAACTTGATAACAAAGACTCCACTGTTTCTTTTGCCGGACCATGTAGTGCTTCACGAATGCGTATTATGTTCTGTAAGGGACTGTATTCAAATTCGGCTGTAGTTTGTTCAAATTCTTCTTTGAATGTCGGCCACTCCTCTGGCAGACCGTAAAATTTTGGAAGGGGGTAAATTTTCTTGGCTCTTACGGACGTGGAACCTTGGCTGTGGGAAGAAACATTAGTAGAGGACTCACCGTTTTAATCCAATAATGCTGCCTGAACTGTATTTGAAGTTGAGGCCCTCAAGGCTGCTCTTGGTATATCGTTGACATTTGCTGCGACCGTCTGTCCACTATGAGCTACACTTTGCGACACCAATTGCATTTCTTGTTGCAGTGACGTTATGCTTGCGGCTGTCTGCTCTCTTTGTGCCACGAACAAATTTTGCAAATTCATGTTCACTGCATCAATCTGCTTCATCATTTCATTTTGCATGTCCGCCATAAGACGCAAAATTTCGGGCTGAGATGACTGTGGTTGTACTTTACTACCTCCCGGCTGACCGGGCGGTACCACCGGTGAATTGACGGACGATTGTTGGCCGGTCGCCGGCGCCGCGGCTGCTGAATTTTTTTTTACATTACCATCCATATCGGCCAAACGTTTTGGTGGCACACCTTTATTGGACCGATCACTTGTTCTGGGAGACTGTTCCGCCATACGTTGTACAAACAACACAAAATTTTAACAATTGTTGTAACACTGGAGACACAAGGACAACAAACTCCGACAATGTTACTAGACAGAACCAAACAAGTGTCCAAACAAAATGGTGAAATCGCCTACCGTTCTATACAAATTACTCTTTATTCCATAAAGAATAATTGCGCCCAAAATAGAATAAAGATGTCGTCCTCCAAATTAAATAAAAAAACTCCGTCGATATGCTTATAAAACTAAGTTGAGTAATTTGAGTAATTTATTCTCTAAAAAGATATAGGTTAACAAAGGCTTTTTTGTATTTACGGGCCACTTACATTTTGTTGGACATCTTATCTTTTGGACGACATTAAACAAACTGCCGCCAACATTAAATAGTTTCAATAATAAAATGGCCGTAATGCTTCTATATATAATTATTAATAATTTAAAAGTTGGCCTTACTGTCTCAAAAGGAGAAATTAGGGGAAATGATAATTAAACATAAAAATACATAAACAAAGCAAACAGAACAAAACAGCTGATCAGGGATGAGAGTTATCGGCATTATCAACATGGTGGTTTTGTATTTGTTGTTCGTAATTGTTAATTTTTGGAACTCACATTTTTAAGGGTTTACTAGCCTTTGTAAAATTAAATCTGTTCAACAGGCTGTTGTTTAGAAGCGTTCTCAATTGTAGATATCTGTTGTTATATTTGAGATTTTGTCTTCAGTTGCGGCTAATGTTTATTCCTTTATTCAACTTGCGAAAAGTTTCGTGACTCGCCTCCAGCAACTGGACCAATAGTTAGCTCAACTATAGTAATTTTTGATTCCTTCCTTTCGGCCCTGGGTTGAGCAGTGGTGAATGTAACTGGCAAATTTACCAGCATTTATACCAACATTACTGGTATTATCACAATCACAAGCTTTAGGTTTTAATATGCACCTATTATACCTTTTATTTCTGAAAAGAAAACACGATTTTATTAATTTTTAATGTTTTAATGTTTATCACTGTACTCACTTTTTTCCATTGTTATTTTTTTTTCTGTCACTGGCTGAAAACATGGTGTATAGCTGTTCGCTTGCACAAATTATATTTTGTATATTCTATTTTTTTAATCTCTTTCGCACTTCTTTACCAAAACAAAATGGAGAAAAAGGTAAACAAAGCCATACGGTTCGAGATTGCTTTTTTGACAGCTGTCAAGCTGTCACAACTGGTATAAACTGTGGTCATATCATTGTCATCACTTGTTGGCATAACCCGTGCATATCTTGTTTTTGGTGCTTTTCTAAGAATTGATTCAACGGAATGGGTTGTAACATCCGAAAATTCAACTGAAATAATTTAAAAAAAAAGATTTTTTCGGTGTATTAAAGGGAGTAATTAAAGCCCTAAAAATATTCTTTTTGCATGGGAGAATTTTGCTATTGTGCTTTTACAAAATCATCAAAATGCTTTTTACAAATTTTACAATTTTACAATTGTACAAGCAAACAAATCATTTCGAAAGTCACAATGCACATTACAATAAATACACACTGTCATCTGATTTTTCTCGCACAGAAAATAGAATCAATTCTATTTCCCTTGCGAGTATTTTTACAACCTAAATTGGCAACGCCACACAAAAAAGCTTTACTCTCGATCTCGCTTCCACATTAGAAATAATCATACTGTCTCATTCTCGTTTAAGGTGCTATTACACGATGTGTTTTTTACATATGTACTGTCACTTTTTTGTCCATATGAAATTACTCATGTCTGTCAAAATTGTCTTTTACATACGATTCATAATTTTTGCTATCACACGTGCATATGTATCTCCGTATGACATAACCTCTAAATGTAAACAACAGCTGATTTAATTTGTGAATTTTCAAAAATTTGTTGTCATGTAATAGCACCTTTAGCTGGACGGAGATATCAACATATAACCAATGTTTCAAACAACTTCGGAAAAAACTTGAATAAAAACGTTAAACAAACAATTGATAATTTTAACATTAGACCCACAAAGAACGTCGAAATAAAAAAACATAAGTCAATGCTTGTTGAGAGTGATAATATGAAGAAATAATAATATATTAAGGGCCATTATTACAAGTTGCCGTAAAATAAATGTTAGTAAAAGGTAACCTTTAACTATTAAAGGAATAAATTTTGCGTTGCCAATTCTACGTAAACTTTTCACTATTAATCACCAATACTTTTACGTTTGTAATCTTTCCATACGCATAAAGGTGCTATTACATGATGTGTTTTTTACATATGTACTGTCAAATTTTCCCACAACAAAAGTTGTACACATCGTGTGATACATATGAAACATTGTTTATGTACAATACATGAGGAAAGTCACATGTACATTTTTCAATTAGAACAGTTTCTATTTTTGCATGACAAACATATGAAAATACAACACTGCTTGTGGCGAAAGAAAAACAGAGTAAATTATAAAGATTAATATTGAAAGAAAAATAAATTGTTCAATATTAATTAACAATTAAAAAATATATAACTTTTTTTTTCGCAATAAATTTTTGTAAATTCACAAATTAAATCAGCTGTTGTTTACATTTAGAGGTTATGTCATACGGAAATACATATGCACGTGTGATAGCAAAAATTATGAATCGTATGTAAAAGACAACTTGAGAAAACTTGAGAATACAAGAAAATAACCACTTGACAGTAAACAGAAAAGCAGATACAGACAAAATTAAATAAAATTAATTAGTGCAATAATTCATAATTTATAAGTCGAAACGAACAAAAATTTTTTAACGTAATTCAAATGTACCTGCCCTATAATTGACCTAATGTAAAAACTAATTTGAATTAAGATGTCCCCACTGTGAGTAAATTTAGTAGAGAGAAAAAAGCGGGAAACAATGTAATATATATCATTTCAGTGGATAATAAATTAAATAAAATATATACCCTGAAGATGCTGGAAATAAACCAGCGAAACGTTGGGAGAAGTATGGAAACAAAAACGTTTAATTTCGCATAGCGCATAAAAGAGAGCCGAAAGTAAAATACAAATATAAAATTTTATATTTTCATTTTGAAAAACATTTACATAAATACAATATTTACAGAAATATTTATATAATATATTGCTATGTAAAACAATTAATAAAAAAAATGCCGGAGTGTGCATTATAAAAAGTTCGGCTGTACACATATAAGAAGCCGATTTGAGTTCGGCTTACTGGAGCCAATGTGGTTATGTATGTGTGTAAGCAAAAATATACAGATCCCAGTCATCATTTCGGAGATTGTTTTAACAAAAATCACCTTATTGTGTCTTCTTAGAGCACTTTTGATGATTAAAAACCGATTAATCACATGCGCCATTAGAAAAAGACTCGAAAAATGATTTTTGCTTACGAAAAATGACATAAAATATGACTCAAAAATGAGTTGAAAGTGAAAAAGACTCTCAAGAAGAGTCTCACGTAAGGTAACATTTTCTCCCGACAAAATAATCTTTTGTGATCAGCAAAGAGCGCATTTGTAACTGTTTTAATAGCGCGGAGGAGTCAAAAAAGACTCCAAATGATCATTTATTTTATAAAATGCTTTTGGGATTTTAGTCACTAATGCATGAAACACATAGAGGACAGCGGCTACACGACCACAGTCTGTCAAAAATAATATACACACGTTTATATGAAATATGATTATTTGGACACCAACACAGTTGCACGGCTACACGACTACTTTCACTGTAGTCAACTTAGGATAATATCTATTTTTGTGTTATATTTTATTTTGTTTAAAAAAAATCTTAAAATGAAATGCTATAATTCCATTAACAATCAAAAGGGGTTAAAAAAAATTTATTTATTTTTACGTTATAATAATGCATTATATATAAGAATTGTATATTTAAGTTAAGTTTATATAGAATCATGCATGTTATTCTATTTTAATAAAGTGAAAAAAAATATATAATTGGCACTACTGAAATATAAATGCATTCGTGTAAAAAAAGCCCAAATAGACTACACAAAATGCTTGCGCGACATCGTGTTTGCGCAACACCTTTTTTCGACATACACTACACAAAACTCATAAGCACAAGCAGATAATTCTAGTTTGGTTTTTTATGTATTTATTTTAATCTTATTAATTTTAATTTTTTTTCTTCAAACATTTTAATTTTAATTTTTTTCTTCAAACATTTTGCTAAACGTACCCTTCGCAAACTTCTTCCTATTGTCATTTATTTTATTCCTTTTTTTTCCGCCTTTGTTGACAACGCGAGATGTTTTAACCCTTTAATGTCAAATGTTGCTTATAGGCAACATTGTATATTTTCGGTCATAGTTACTACAGTTTTTGATATTTTTGCGGTTTTTTGATATTTTACGGTTTTTCTCCAACTAAAATTAACATGTGTGAGCATTTGTTTATGATGTTACATTTTAAAAATCATTACAAGTGTTAATTTGAGAGCGAGTTGAAGTGGGGCTCAGACGTGTGCAAAAGAAAGTCGAAAAAGTTGTTTTACAAAAGTTCAAATAAAATCTAAATACGCAAGAATTTTTTTATAAAAAGTGAATTTTATTATAAATAACAGGTAAGAAAATCAAATAAAGTTTGCAAAACTTAAAAAAAGTTGTTATTGTTATGTCAGGAATTTCATGAACACAATGTTGCTTATAGGCAATATTTGTCCATAGTAGCAATAATTATTCGACTGGAATAATTCTGATGATGAAGAAGGTGAAGAAGAAGAAGAGTTATATGATGCCAATTTGGAAAGAGTCATTGAAGAAACAATTGATCAGGTAAGTGTTATTATATTTTAGTTAAGGTGTGTTTACACTATGTGTATTTTCCATGTGTAAATTCAGTTTTACGAGCCATACGTAATTCCGTGTGTGTGTCAAAATTGCCGTTTTACATACGATTCATAATTTTTGCGTTCAAACGTACATATGTATTTCCGTATGACATAACCTCTAAATGTAAAGAACAGCTGATTTAATTTGTGAAATTATTGTTAAAAATAAAGTTACATATTTTATATATTTTTTAATTGTTAATTAATATTAAACAATTTATTTATCTCTCAATATTAATCTTTATAATTTACTCTGTTTTTCTTTCGCCACAAACTGTGTTGTATTTTCATATGTTTATCTTGCCAAAATAGAACCTGCTCTAATTGAAAAATTTACATATGTCTTGCAAAATGTGTTGTACATAAACAATGTTTGAAAGGGTTCACACTATGTGTACAAATTACACGTGCTAAAAAAAATAAGAAAAACACGAACAAAACACGTAGTGTGAACGCAGCTTTAGTTATATTGATCTAATAAAATCCCGTACAGGTAAAGAAAAGAGGAGAAAACGTTGAAATAAATTTGATTACCAGAATTATTGAAGATGAACATGCTGATGAAGAAGTTGAAAACGAAGGGGATATAGAAAACATCGTCACGGAAACTTTTGAAAAAATTCAATCTGGAGGGTTTGAGATGGAGGAACACAAGCCTACCCGATTGCGAAACTGCTTGGAAAGAAGAAACAGTTTGTGGAGAAGTCAAAGATCCAATAAAATATTTCAGTGAGTTCTTCGATGATGAAATTATAAACAAGATTTGCAACGAAACAAATCTATATTCGATGCAAACGAAAGGTGTAGAGCTAAATTGTTTACCATTCGAGATCAGACGATTCTTCGGTGTACTTCTTTATTTAGGAGTAATACAAGTTCCAAATTTACGAATGGCTTGGATGCCAAACTTCAGATTATCAGCTGTTGCAGATTCTTTGTCAAGAGCACGCTTTGAGCAAATCAAAGAATCTTTTCACATAAATGATAATACTCAACAGCCGGAACGTGGATCACCTAATTACGACAAACTTTATAAAATACGACCATTGCTGGATAAAATGAAAGAGAAATGCAACAAAATAGACCAGGAGGAGCACCAGAGCATTGATGAACAAATGATTAAATATAAAGGACGTCACAATCTAAAACAATACCTACCAATGAAGCCCAGTAAGTGGGGTTTTAAAATGTTTACAAGAGCTGGTGTTTCAGGTATCGTATACGATTTTGCTCTCTATGTAGGAGAAGGAACGTGTCCCTCTTTTGGATTAGGGATCTCATCAGATATTATGTTGCACTTAGCTTCTAATGTTCCACAAAATAAAAATTATAAATTATTTTTCGATAATTGGTTCACTTCCATAAGTCTGATGATTGCGCTAAAGGAAAAAGGTATTTTAGCAGCAGGTACAATTCGAAGCAATCGAATGAAACACTGTAGCCTTATGAATGAAAAGTAGCTCATGAAAAAAGGTCGTGGATCGTATGATTTTAAATTTGAGGCAGCATACAATTTAGTTGTCTGTCGCTGGTACGACAACAAGAGCATTCAACTAGTATCAAATTATATAGCTGAAGATCCAGTTTCAGAATGCAAACGTTGGTGTCGTAAACAAAAGAAGTATATAAATATACCTAGACCTGCTATTGTTGAGTGTTATAACAAGCATATGGGAGGCGTAGATCTGGCTGACATGTTGTCAGAGTTGTATAAAATCAACCACCGTTGGAAGAAATGGTATATGCGTATTGTATACTAGTGCCTCAGCACAGCAGTAGTCAATAGCTTGTTATTGTATAGAAGAGACCTCAAAGATCAAGACGGAAGAACGAAACATATGTCATTGTTGGATTTTCAATTGAGTATAGCAAACGAGCTTCTACACGCGTCTGATATAGCGCCAGTAAACCATCGCAAAAGAGGACGCCCATCGGCAATCCTTCCAAGCATGCAATCTGGTTCATCGTCTCCAGCACCATCCGACATTTCAAATGTTTCGTCACAAAGTTCATCGTCGTCAGCAAAGCGATCATACATATCGGAACCTCCAAAATCCATGCGTCTTGATCAAGTTGGTCATTTGGTTGAATGGGGAGCAAAAGGAAGGTGTAGATTATTTCAAACCGGTATTCCAAAATCAAAATGCTCAAAATGTAAGGTATACTTATGTTGTAATCCACAAAAAAATTTTTCGTATCATATCACACATGAAATGTATACAAAATTAATAAAAATAACATAAAATATCAATGTATCTTTGTGTTCTAAAATGTACCACCAATGCTCAATGTTGCTTATAAGCAACATCTCATAACGGTAAAACCAGAAGTAGTAGAGGCTTGAAATTAATATCAGTTCATATTCAAGGCTCAAACAATAGCCTAATATATTCAAAATATTTTTAACCACGCCCACTTTAATTCTGACATGAAAGGGTTAAAAAATGGAAATTTTGTATGGAAATTGCCTACACACTACACAAAACTGTTGCTCAAAATTCCAAAAAATTAATTCAATTTGATTTTTGCACAACCGTTGCGCAAACATGAAAAACACCCCTACACATTACACAACACGTTGCGCTAACACGATGTTGCGCAAGCATTTTGTGTAGTCTATTTGGGCCTTAAAGGCTGTGTTTACACGGCGACTTTTGACGACGTTGTTTTTCGACGTCTTTTTTTGTTTGTAGGCGAACGGTGTAGAGAAGTAAGAGAGGTAAACAAAAAGACACGATTTCTGTTTTCAAGACTTATTCCATATTTCTCTTTACACTCATTTTTTTTTCTTGTTACGTTTTATTCTATTTCGTACTTTGAAGTGGCCACTTCAGTGAGATCAAGAACCGCTTACATTTTTATTTATTTTATTTAATATTTATGAATAATTTCTTTAAACTGAATATGTTTTAACTTAAAACTTTTAAATATTGATACGTTCTGCTATTTGATTAGATATTCTAAAGATTCTACACTTAATAATTTAAATATTAAATAGGTTTTTGTATATAGTGTGAAAAATTGTGATAAATTATTATGTGTAAAAAGATAAAATTTTATAATGAAATAATGTAAATAATATTTAACAAATAAATAATAAATGAAAAATAAAAAAGGTAATTTGAATTTACATTAATTCATATATTTTTCTTAATGCGAAAAATAAACTAAAGCAGATTCAAAACAAGTAAGAAAATTATAGTCGGTCTAGACCGACCATATGATACCCTATACCATGGTTAAGAGACCCTATCTTTCGGTCCAACTAATTCGATATACAAACTAAGCATAAACCAAATTTGAGTGGCATTGTTATTAATCTTTTGTTGCAAATATGAAAAAGTTCATATCGGGTGCTACATTTATGTGGGGACTAGGTCGAAAAATGGACCGACCTTGACCATATTTGATAAAGTCACTTAAATTTTAAAAAAATTTATACAAACCAAATTTGAGAAAAATCTGTGCAATATTTTTGTTTTTGATAGATTTAAGTGAAGATCGGGAAGCAGCTTATATGGGTCCTATGACTAAGAAATGTCCTATAGGGATTATTTTTGGACTACTGATTAATGGATATAATAAACATACACAAACCCAATTTGACTGAGATCTATGTTATAATTTGGATCTTATGGCACTTCATGTCGGTTTCATAGGGGTCACTTGTATGGGGGCTAGGTCTGAACATGGACCGAATTTCACCAATTTCAATAGCGTTCATCCTATGGCCGATGAAAGCTTATATACCAAAGTTCGTCAAAATATATTCATGTTTGCGACCTGTAGTTTGATTACAAGCTTTACATGGACAAACAGATGGACGGACGGACATTGCTAAATCGACTCAGAAAGTGATTCTCAGAAAGTGATTCTGAGTCGATCGGTATACTAAAGGATGGGTCTAGGTCAAATATTTTTGGTAGTTACAAACAGCAGCACAAAGTATAATGACATATACCAAACCACATAGTGAAACATGACATGAAACTAAAAATCATCGTATGAATGCAATAGCTTCAAAAGAGAATTAAGAAAAAGCGCGTTGTCAAAAATCTTCTATATTGGGCCTTATATGTTGCTGTCGTTTTCAAAAAATTAAGTACAAAAAATTAAGTGCCGCCACCAGCATTTGTAGTCGTGTTGTAGTGTAGCCGCAGTCGCCTATGTATTTCATGCATGAAATACCGTGCTCCTTGTCACGAAGCCCAATTTGCTGGAATTCTACTTGGAATATCACGATATCAACAATTCCCAATTAAAAAATCGCGTTGCCAACTATTACTTGTAAATTCGAGGCTATTTTCGCGAAGCTATAGGCACGCACGTACAATATTAAATTGTTCGTTCAATTTTTGATAATAAAAGAGAACGAACAGAGCTTGTGTCAAATTACACCCAACTTCAATATACTTTGCTGTCAGAAATTGGTGGTTGCATCATAGTTTTGTGAAAAAGTTTGTTCCCAAACTAAAAAAGTAAGTAAATATAAAATAAATTCTATATTGAGGCAGATAATCTTTGCCAGATCTTCCCCTAACATTGTTTTAGAAGAAATGGCCCTCAGAAACTTTTTGAACGGTTTGATTTCCATGCCAGTTGTCCGGGCTGACGATGAAGAAGAAATGGTTGACCCACAAGCTACATTAAGGGTAAAACATTCGTAATGAAGAATGCGTGAAATTTTTGAAATATTAACTTCTATTTAGGAATCATGCCAGTCCAAGGGAAACATTGAAGCCCTCTACAACAAATATCAAGCATGTAATGACCGTGTAAACAGCCGCTCTAAAACCACAGAAACATGCATGGAAGAACTGTTTGATTACGTCGGTGAATTGGATCATTGTGTTGCTCACAACCTTTTCTCTAAACTGAAGTAAATCAAATTACAAAATTTCACTAATGAAAACAAACTAGTTAAAATTGTATGTAGCAGGTGAATTGTTTAAACATAAAGTCCGAATAAAATAGTTGTCCTTCAAGTTGTGTGCCGTTTATTTGTTCATTCAATACTTTTACTAGTAATTCCTCAAAAAATATATTAGCCTAATAAGCTTTGTATTGTAAATTGGAAAATATATATGTATGTAAATTAAAAATATGTATGTGTTTAAACAATATTGTTAATTTTTGGACCTTAGATGAAATTGTCAAAATAATTGTTCGGAACTGAGATGGGCGAGTGTGTAAATTTGGAATCACAATTACTCACGAAATAATTCTAACCATGCAATATAACTCGCAAACATTTTTATACTCACGAGTCGTTTAATGTTGATTGATAGTAGCAAATAAAACCACTAACCAGATTTCGAAAGTTTGAATTATCAACTCGTGGTTACTTTCTAACTCGAATTGTAAGTACCAAAAATATTAGACCAGACCCACCTTCAATTATACCGATCGGATTACTTTTTGAGTTGATCTGTGTGTTCATGTAAATCTTGTAGTCAAACTACTGGTCGCAAATATGAATATATTTTGATGAAATTTAGTATGTATATAAGATTCTTTCGGCCATAGGATGAACGCTATTGAAATTGGTGAAAGTCGGTTTATCTTCAGACCTAGACCCCATACAAATGACCCCTATGAGATCGACTTAAATTGCCATATCAATTTTTCAGTAGATCAAAAATAAACCCTGTAGGACAATTCTTAGTCATAGCCCCCATATGAAGCTGATTCCCGATCTTCACTTAAATCTATCACAACGCAAAAACATTACACAGATTTTCCTCAAATTTGGTTTGTGTTTCTTTTTACCAAAAATAAGTGACCTTACCAAATATGGTTAGGATCGGTCCATTTTTCTGGCTAGTCCCCATACAAATATAGCATCCGATATGAACTTTTTCATATCCGAAGGCCATAAATTAATAAAAATTACACTCAGAGTTGGGTCATGTTAATTTTTTATATCCAATTAGTTGGACCTAAAAACAATTCTCTAAACGCTTGGTATAGGGTATCGCAACGTCGGGTAGACCGACTATAATTTTATTACTGTTTATTTTTAAATTGTCTAATTACAAAGTTATTATTGACACGCTAAAAAGTGATATTAAAGGTGTGTTTACACTATGTGTATTTTCCATATGTAAATTTAGTTTTACGATCCATACGTAATTCTGTGTGTGTGTGTCAAAATTGGCGTTTTAAGGTGCTATTACATGATGTGTTTTTTACATATGTACTGTCAAATTTTCCCACAACAAAAGTTGTACACATCGTGTGATACATATAAAACATTGTTTATGTACAATACATGAGAAAGTCACATGTACATTTTTCAATTAGAACAGGTTCTATTTTTGCATGACAAACAAGTGAAAATACAACACTGCTTGTGGCGAAAGAAAAACAGAGTAAATTATAAAGATTAATATTGAAAGAAAAATAAATTGTTTAATATTAATTAACAATTCAAAAATATATAACTTTTTTTTTAACAATAAATTTTTGTAAATTCACAAATTAAATCAGCTGTTGTTTACATTTAGAGGTTATGTCATACGGAAATACATATGCACGTGTGATAGCAAAAATTATGAATCGTATGTAAAAGACAACTTTGACAGACATGAGGAATTTCATATGGATAAAAAAAAGTGACAGTACATATGTAAAAAACACTTCGTGTAATAGCACCTTAAGCAACAGCTGATTTAATTTGTAAATTTACAAAAATTTATTGTTAAAAATAAAGTTATATATTTTTTTATTGTTAATTAATATTAAACAATTTATTTTTCTTTCAATATTTATCTTTATAATTTACTCTGTTTTTCTTTCGCCACAAGCAGTGTTGTATTTTCATATGTTTGACATGCCAAATTAGAACCTGCTCTAATTGAAAAATTTACATACATCTTGCCAAATGTATTGTACATAAGCAATGTTTGAAAGGGTTCACACCACCGTTTACACCAGTTGTGACAGCTTGACAACTGTCACAAACGCAATTTCGAACCGTATGGCTTTGTTTACCTTTTTCTCCATTTTGTTTTGGTAAAGAAGTGCGAAAGAGATTAAAAAATAGAATATACAAAATATAATTTGTGCAAGCGAACAGCTATACACCATGTTTTCAGCCAGTGACAGAAAAAAATAACAATGGAAAAAAGTGAGTACAGTGATAAACATTAAAACATTAAAAATTAATAAAATCGTATTTTCTTTTCAGAAATAAAAGGTACAATAGGTGCATATTAAAACCTAAAGCTTGTGATTGTGATAATACCAGTAATGTTGGTATAAATGCTGGTAAATTTGCCAGTTACATTCACCACTGCTCAACCCAGGGCCGAAAGGAAGGAATCAAAAATTACTATAGTTGAGCTAACTATTGGTCCAGTTGCTGGTGGCGAGTCACGAAACTTTTCGCAAGTTGAATTGTGGTATTAAGCGGAAATCACAATGCAAGCGACACTTTCAAAAGCCGTTCACAATATAAGCAACATACATATATTCGGAAATGAGTTCGAATAAACAGCTGACTGACAGATTGTTTACATTTTGTAAAGTAAATAAATTGTGAACAGCAAGAAGTGGAAAATTGTGGTGTAAATGAAGAAGTGGTAATTATAAAAAAAAACATATATTCTAATTAATAAGTAAACCAAATATATTTATAAGCCGTTGCAAATCGTACCCAGCAACAACTACCACTTTCAAGACAGAACATGCGCGTTTTTGTTGTGGCCCAGTTAGTGGGTCCATCCGCGATATTGTTAAAAAAGAATGAAAATAAAAGACGCTGGTGGGTCCGCGATATACTTCAAAAGAGATATACCTTTGGAGATGGCACTAATCTGGTCCGGGAAATGCGGTTGAAAGACAGCGAAAGTTTTTATAACTTTGTTAGGATGACTGACGTCCAATTTGATTTGCAACTACACAAAGTTGGTCCATTATTAAGCAAGAAATCTATCCGTAGACCAATAAGTGAGCGTGTGAGGCTACTGGTAACTCTAAGGTAAAGACTAGCGTGCGCATTTTGCAAGTGATTGTGGTTGAAATGAAAATGATATGAAAAAAAATTATTTTATAGATTTGTAGCCACAAGTATGAGCTATTCATCTCTGTCCTACGCCTTCCGTATCGGAAAGTCGACTATACATAATATAATAAAGGAAACAACGGAATCAATATGGGTAGCACTTAATGCAGAATTTATTCCGAAACCTAACAACGAAAGCCTGAAGTTTATAGCCGAACAATTTTTGGCAAAAACTGGAATGCCAAACTGTATTGGAGCCATAGACGGAAAGCATTGCGTAATTCAATGTCCACCGAATAGTGGATCATTATTCTCTTATTACAAGAAAACATTTTCAATTGTTCTCCTAGCAGTTTGTGATGCAGACTAAAACTTTACATATGTTAATGTGGGCGCGTATGGATCTTAATCTGATGGTATGTTTTTTAATATTAATATATAATAAATTCTTAAACTTTTTGTTCATAGGAGTTCTAAAACGGACTGATTTTGGCCAAGATTTTTTTTTATTTTGTTGGCGATGAAGCTTTTCCTCTAAAACGGCATTTGATGCGTCCATATGGTGGAAGAGAACTTTCGTCCGCTAAACGCCACTTCAACACGCGCTTATCTTCTGCTAGAAGAACAATAGAAAACAGTTTCTGGATATTAGCCAGTAAATTTAGAATCTACTAAACTGTCATAAATGCAAGTTGCGAAACTGCATCTTCCATCGTTCGCTGCTCTGTGGTTCATCATTTTAAAAACAAAAGCTACCACTACTGCCTTCAGTGAAAATGTAAATATCGAGAGTAATGATAATATGAGCAATTGGCAGAATGTATCACAACTGGGATCGAATCATGCTGGCCACGAGGTACAACAGTTACGGGAAACTCTTAAGGAATATTTATATAACCCACACATTTAACTCAACAATAATAATCGACTATATAATTAATTTTTTTATTTAAAAACAAAACTATAAAAAAGTAAATATAATAAACTAATAATTAAATCGAAACTTTGTGGCCACTTTCATAAGCTCCTTCTCATATGCCTCGGCTCCATCCTTGTTTAATTTGCCCCAGGTTTCCACTATAAAATCAACAACTGCCGAGTGATATTTGGGAGACGAAGTCGGCTCTACTGACTGTAGCTTATTTGTTAGGTCTTCAAATATGTCCTCGACAGATCTTTTTGCCTTTTTTGGCGCTCTGGTTTGGGAAAATGTAGGCGACGGTGTGCTGCAATCAATTACGGAAGACGGCAATGGGGTTGATGTAGTTTGTTGAGATCATTGTTGTTCAATTGTGCTAAACAATTCGTTTTCTATAATACTCCCATCCTGTGATTCTAGGGAGAAGAAACCACAGTTGTCTGTAGAAATTCTAGTGTTGTCAGCAGATCACGCAAGAGAATCAGTGACTCTTGAGGAAAAATTATGTATAAAAATATTACACTCTCAGTCTATTTTGCAAATATGTCCATACCTTCGTTTTTTGAAAGCATTGTCCAAAAACTGTAAGTGCTTAAAAAACACCAATTTCTCCTTACCGTAAGCTCCAGCACCACTTCTGTTAGCAGCATTTTCACGATCCTTTGTTTTCTATACTTGTCCCTCAATGCCTTAAACTTGTTTTTAGCCTTTTCACCGATATTAACAAAAAAAAAATATTAAAAAAAGTACTCTGTGTTACTTCTTCATTTAACGAACATAATTACTTACCGGTTAGACCAAATGTTTTCCCAACTTCATCCCAGACCACGTTTCGCTGTACCATGTCCTTGTATCCATGGGAACTAATATTCCACAAGTTCTCGTGCCCTTGAACTATTTCAATAGACTTGAATGTGTCGGCTTCATTCATTTTCAAATTTTAATTGCTGACCAAAAAACAAACAACCAATAACACATGTTTTCTTCGAATGCATATGTTTTTTAACTTATGTTTTCTTCGAATGCAACCGACAGAGTTGTATTTTGAATATTAATAAAATGTAGAAATATGTGAAATATTTATAATTATAATATTGTACAGATAATATTATAACATAAATGAGATTTTTTTAACAAACAATTTTAATTTTCATTGATAATTCTTAGTTTATATGTTACTGGAGTAGGAATAGAATATGTTGCTGGAGTAGGAATAGACCAACTGCAGCGACAAATGTGAGTTACATTTTCGTAAAAAAAAACGAGTGGCACTTATGTGAAATTCTGTGTGTGAGAACGAGATGGCATGAAAAATGTAACTGCCGCTTGCATTGTGAACGATGCTTTAATTTTATAAAGGCTAGTAAGCCCTTAAAAATGTGAGTACCAAAAATTAACAATTACGAACAACAAATACAAAGCCACCAAGAACTACAAAAATTGATTGATTATTGGGAAATGGGATTGAAGTATAATGAAAAACAACTTCAGTAAAATGTAAAACAGACAAAACAACAAATGACTTAGAAAAATTAGTGGATGGACTACAAGCAGAAGTAGCTAAAAAAAGCCCAACTTAAAGAGCTGTACGCAGCTTGTTAAGGAATCTTAACGGAAAATTTTCATATATTAAAGAAAAAAAAGCACAAAAGTACCTTTCAGTGCAACGCTAGCAATCAGCTGTTTTCTGTCAATTATTAAGAATTGTGAAATTGAAAACAAATCAATTCTTCGGTTCTGCTTTATTTGGCCTGCTAAACGCTTTTTAAGCTCAGTATCAAAATTACCCATCCGCTTCTTGTTTTTCTTTGCCGAATTTTGTTCGTTTTTTTCCATGTTTGCAACTGAAAAATAACTTTTATTTTTTTTTTAGCATATTACATTTTGTTTATGCTTACCTCTCCTGTCAAAATTCAGTTCAGAAAGAACGAAAAATTTGATATTCCTGCTCAAAGCCTGGGTTGTGTACTGTGCCAGTTGTAAGTCGTTAGAAGTAAATCAAATTAAATCTGGCAAGGCAACTAAAAACGACACGACGCGAGAAAAAGAGACCAAAATACAACCCTACATTCGTTAGAAGTTTCTAGAAACTTCTGACAGAAGCGAATATGCCCAAGCCAAACAGGAAATAAGAAAAAAATTGTAGAGAGAGACAACAAAAGCAGGCAAGTGAGAATGAAAAGATTTGATATCGGACAACCAGAAGGAGGACATCAGCGGCAAAAGCCACACGAGATCTCGAGGCATCCATCAGCAGTCAAACAAAATCTGAAACATCCATCAGCAGTCACACGCATCCATCAGCAGTCAAACAAAATCTGAAACATCTATCAGCAGTCACACGCATCCATCAGCAGTCACACGTAAAATATTGACAAAATTTTCAAACATCCATCAGCAGCTACGCTTAAAATCCTTAAACATCCATCAGCAGTCACACGCATCCATCAGCAGTCACACGCATCCATCAGCAGTCACAAAATTCTTAAACATCCATCAGCAGTCACAAAAATCTCAAGCATCCATCAGCAGTCAAACAAAATCTGAAACATCTATCAGCAGTCACACGCATCCATCAGCAGTCACACGCATCCATCAGCAGTCACAAAATTCTTAAACATCCATCAGCAGTCACACGTAAAATATTGACAAAATCTTCAAACATCCATCAGCAGCTACGCTTAAAATCCTTAAACATCCATCAGCAGTCACACATCGAGATTCACACAAGTCAGGTACGAGCCTCGACGTACAACAAGACGAGTGCAGCAAACCGTGAGTAGAAACAGATGTACAATATAAGAACTATTCAACCGAGAAAGGAGACACTTTTCATTTGGTTTTTAAACCAATCGATTCAATAACTCAAATTGAAAACAGTGAAATTAATCAATTAAATAACCTAACAACATTAAGTTTTTGGTATAAATTCTTTTTGTACGTAATGTGCAGTTCTACGAATTTTATTTAATCTCATTTTCGTCAAAAAAAAAAAAAAGAAAAACAAAATGTAAAAATCAGCGCATAAAATAGATTTAGAAACATATAAAATGAGCTTAAAACAAGATTTAGTTCAAACAATTTTCGTCAATATGCCCTAACTGCGCATATAAAATTTTTAATAAAACAAAAGAAAGGTAAAAGATAATTGTAAATTAAGTTAAAATTAATTTAAAATAATACCAAGGAGAGTCTTTAAAAACAAATATTATTGGTTAAACAAGAAAACATAATTCAGAAATAACGAAGAAAAAATCTAAACAAAGAAAAAGGGAAACTATAAAAGTTAATTATCATTAGCACAGTTTACCAAAAACAAATTCACTGTAATGTAATATTTTTGTTTTTCTTGTTTAAGATAAATATTTTTCGAAAAATCCCATGTAATTAAAGGGATTACACATATACTGTTTAATCAACTTTTGATGCTAACAAAAGGTATTTTTAAATCTTAAAACTTAAGCATAATTTTTTTTGAATTTCCAATTAGAATTAACCTATTAGAATTCACATATAAATTTCAAGTCAAATTAAACATGAAAACGATTTTCTAATGGGCATAAGGCATTTTTAAATCTTAACATTTAAGAATAATTTTTTGAAATTCAAATTAGAATTAACCTATTAGAATTCACATATAAATTTCAAATCAAATTAAACATGAGAAATAATTTTCGAATTTGCATTAGGTATTGTTAAATCTTAAAATTTAAGAATAATTTATTGAAATTCCAATTAGAATTAACTTATTAGAATTAACATATAAATTTAAAATCAAATTAAACGTGAAAATGATTTTCAAATTTGCATAAGGTATTTTAGATCTTAAAATTTAAGAATAATTTTTGAAATTCCAATTAGAATTAATATTAGAATTCTTATATAACTTTTAAGCCAAATTTAAACTTGAGAACGATTTCCCAACTTTGAACACTTTAAGAACTCAAGGTAAACATTACATGAGTATATACAAAAACATTGTTCGGATATGAGTCCGAGGTCAGATAGACATAGAGTACTCAGATAAATATAGACATTAAATGTTATAGGTGTAAATATTTGCAGTGGTTGTTTCTGACCAGTGCGAGAGCAAAACCATAATGTAAACCCTACTTATCAAATGTAATAGAGTGTAAAAATGATCGCGGTCTCAGAACTACTAGGGAATCTTTAATATAGCGCTATAAATAGGAAACCCGGTAGGCTAAGTAGAAGGGCCAAGCAAGATTGCATAGGCTCGAGAGTGTTCCGATTGGAAAGCCAAACGTTCTGTAAGAAGGGTAATGAGTAAGCAGGCATACACCCAAATCACATGTAAAGTATTAAGACTACAGTAAGATAATAATTACTCTATGCAACAACTTTTGTAACTAGATGTACGTGAGACTATACAATTAAGTATTTAAAGTCAGTATTAAGTATTTAAAGTTATTATAAAATAAGAGCGCCCAACGTGGGGCTCGAAATAAAATAACAATTTGAGAGTAGTGAACAGCGATTGGATTTTAATATCGGAAGAGATTGGACAAGATGAAGGACGGTTAATCCGATAGTTGAAATTAGCCCTAGTTAGACACGAGAAGTTGTAAAGAATCAAGAACTCGTTAGCAACATGGCAGATTCAGCGTAGGAAGTAATTTCGTAAGTCTTAGTAGTCTAGATTAGACATCCTAAATGCGACGATTTTAGCAAATTTTGGCGGAATAATAGAGTAAGTCCGGTAAAGTCAGGTTAATTAACTTTATCAAGCGACTCTGTTTAAACGGATGCCAGAACTAACCCGATCCGGATCTTGGAACAAACTTGAAACCATCGGATAAGATATTAGACGTATGCTAACCCTACTCGAAAATACAGACAACATCTCAAGTCATTTGTCAAATAAAATTTTTGTTTCACCAACCGAATACTTTGCCTAGTTCAGCCATCCATAACAATAATTTATTTAAATTATAAGAAAATTTTAGTTATCCAAGATTTAAAAGGAAAATATTTATTTTTTTTTCAATACTAACCCACATTACGTATCATGATGGAAGCTTCTGACCTTAATTAATCAATTTCGGGTGATTTTCCATTTTGATTTCGTTTATAATTTTTGATTATTTCTTTTGTATTTTCATATAGATTCTTTATGATTTTTGTTTATTATTTTGATTTCGATTAAAAGTTTTTTTTATATTTTTGACTTTTGGTTTATCATATTGACATTAGTCTTGATTTAAATCTTTAGATATTTTTGATTCTTATTAGATTGTTTGATTTTGATTATTAGTTTGATATTAAGATGAATTTTTTTGATTCGAGTTTGATTAATCATTCGGATTTGTGATTGGTCATTTTGATTTCGATCATTCAGTCCGATTGAGAGCGATCGGGTTGACTATTATGAATCCTTTTGATATTAATCCATCATTTCGAATTTGAACAAGCTTTTCCATAGTTATTATATTGCGTGAGTAATTTTTGATTATCATTTTTGCTAGTATATCTGCTCTTGATAATTGACGGCGATTATCAAAGTTATTTACATTTATCTTATTGTCATTCTGACTTTATCATTTTTGCTTTTTGTTTGTATTATTTTGAATTTTTACTTCTCATTATATTGATTTTTATTGTCCATTATTTTGCCTTTCTATTTTTATCAGTTTGAACAGTAAGCCGGCTATCACTTTGATGGCATATTATTATTCCGGTAACTTGGATTTCGACCTATGTTAAAATAGCATTTATTCATAATTGGCATTTTCTCGATAACATAGATCGCTATTTTGATTCTTAGAGCGATTCTGAATTTGGTGATATAAGTTGTTGTTGATGTATAGTTCCGACTCATTTTGATTCTTACCGTTAATTTTAGTTCGGATTGTCGAAATTGACGTGATCAATTTGAATTACTATTCGACCATTTTTAATTTAGCATTTTGATTTGACAGTTCATTCGCACTTTAGTTGGAACTAGTAAAAATAGTTCAGATTCTTAATTTCAATACCAACCCGCTTTTGCCTGCCTCATAGTGGTACACAGTATCGCGGATTGTATTTTCAGTTCAGTCCTTCAAACAATAACAAATGATCTTCGAACTCGAAGTTAAGAAGTACAAAGTTTTTCATTATCGAGAAATTGTATCCGATTTCGGAAGTGGACTGAAACGAAAACAAAGTTTTCTTAACTAAAGTCGTAGAGGCATTAGCTTGGTATTTTAAAGCAGTAGTTCATGAATTACTGTGTCCTTTAATTTAATTTCTTATTTCATAAATTCAAAACAAATTCTGAGTTCATTAAGTCCACTAAATTTCGGATTTCATCAATTTCATCTTAGATTTTACAAATTCGAATTCCGAGACCTAAGTTACCATTTCAACAAAGTTCCAGGTCAATACCATAAAACCCAATTTTCATTTCTTTCGACAAAATTTTCATTAAATTTAAAGCGGATCCACCATTGGTGTGCCGAATTAAAAAGTTTTTTTGTTTCGTTGTTTTGTTTTTGTTTAAATCTTTTCCAAGTTTGGAATTGTTGCCAAACAGAGGAAGAGTCAATTCCTTCGCCTTTTCATCCGATCCAGCGACGGGATTAGGGTTGGTCAATTGTGTCATTTTGTCACGAACGCACAGGGCGTTCACAGTCCGATTATTCTGTGCTGTGAGAATTCATAAGGGGGTCCGGCTTGTTCTGGCGAACCCTAGAATTCGTAAAGGTCGGGGTAATCGGGGGTTAACCTTCACTGGTTCATGTACCTATGCGTACCTTTTCCGTAGGACTTAGAAGTGTTTCTGTTAGCGATTCTCCTACATGGTCGTAACTAAGTGGTTTTGTTCTTAGTGACGTACACATGTAGAAATAATTTAACTGAAATATTTTTGAGAGAATTCTAAAGGAACACAGCTACTTTTGCGTTGGGGGTTTACCTAACATAACTTCGAGGTAAACCGAACATCCTTCGGGATATAGTTGATTTTAAATTTTAAAATCTGTTTTTATTTATTTTTCTTTTAGTAAAACCTTTGCAATATCTTCGTGCGTTTCGGTGAATTTTCAAGACCGTGGTCAAAGTTAAGTCATCGACATTTTTCAAAATCTGGTAATCCTTTAATCCGGAGATATCAACCCCACTGCCATTACCTTTTTATTTAACGATTTTTTTTGTCATTATTGACAATTTTTTTATTACAACCTAGTCCATATTGACTAACATAGATTCGTCATAAATTCGTTCAATAGAACAAAATTTTTAATAACCTAGTCCATATTGACTAACATAAACTCGTCACAAACTCGTTCAATAGAACAAAAATTTTTTCATAACCTTGTCCATATTGACTAACATAGATTCGTCATAAATTCGTTCAATAGAACAAAAATTTTTTCATAACCTAGTCCATATTGACTATATTTTTTTTTCAGTTCGCCCAATTTGACGAAATTTTTCCAATAACGTTGTCAATATAGACAATTATTTTTGTATAACCACGTTCATATTGACGTCTTATTTTTTCAGAAACCAGATAAACCACGCGAACTTAACGTTGTTTGTGAATTGAATTACAATAACTTTTAGTCGATTTCATTTCGTAAACATTTTTCACAAATCTATTTTCAAATCCTTAATCATTCCAATTGGCTTCCGAAATAAAATTTTGGGATTCCGTTAAGTAGTTTGGAAAAGCTCAAGAACAGTCTTGCTTTGATTTTAAAAGATAGTACAACTCTTCAATTTCTGAAAACATTTATCAAAAACCAACCTTGACTATCTCAGCGTTAGCCTAGAGCTAGAACAATTTTAGAATATTTTTGTCATCGGTTATGGTAAAAACCCGAAGTGGGTTAGAAACAAAAACCATGGAAGCAGGAAATACCACTATTGTAACAACGACTTCAACAGCAGGTCAAACCGTTATGACGACCGCACAAGTACAGAATTCACCGGTAGGAAATCCAGTGGCAGAACAAATACCACCACGAGGAGCAAGTAATATTACAGTCGCAGGAAACAATCAGGACACGACGATTCGAGAAGCATTAGATGAGTCAGGGAGTAGCGGAGGCAATTCATCAGCAAACACAACCATTCCGTCACCCGAATATAGTAGTTTAACCGCGAGGGAAATAAGACAGGAATTTCGTCCACCGATATTGAATCCATCATTCAGAGATGCACAACGCCAAGAACAGGAAAGGGCAAACACCGGATTGAGACAGTTGGAGGTGATGCGTGCAGTTGATGCCAGAGTAGAAGCATTAGTACCTAGTATAGTACAAGCTACTCTAAGTGCGATGTCGCAGCAGGGGGGTATGAATCATCGGGTAATTTCAACTCAACAAAGAATGCAGGCACCGCAGAATGCACAACCGTCAGTTCAACGGGCAGTACCACATCAAGCTTCACCAGCACCTCAAGCTCAGCGATGGACTACATCTCAACAACTTCGGGATAACAACTATGGTAGAAATATAAACGATGCACATCATAGCATGTTTAACCAACAAATAAATCCAGGTTACAACCAAAACATACCGATGACCCAACACGTACCAAGATTCAATGTTCCACCACCCCAAGTCAACCAACAACAAGTACCGTGGGTCAACAATTGTCCAGCTCAAGGTAGGCAACCACAGAACCTCCCCTACCAAAACAATCCAGCTTTTGACTCTTCTAGAAGAATTGATAAGTGGGGACTGAAGTTTGATGGAACCCCAAAAACTCCAAGCGTGGAGGACTTTGTATTCAGAGTAGAGACGCTTCAATCAGATTTTTTATGTCCTTGGGAAGATGTTATTCGCAATTTCCATCATTTTCTTAGTGGATCAGCCCTCGATTGGTTATGGGACCACAGGAGGATGAACAACAATATTAGTGACTGGCCGACTCTGAAAAATGCTTTGGTGAAATATTTTCATAGGTACGAAAGCGACTTTGATATACAACGTAAAATTTTAGATCGACGTCAACAAAACAATGAACCATTTGACGATTTCTGCAATGCGGTGATACACTTGAGGAATCAACAGACAAACCCGATAATGGAGCAAGATCTAGTAGACATCATGAAAGGTAACCTGAAGCCAGCGATGACGCAACTGCTATTTGCCGTAAGACCGTTTGGTTTAGCTCATTTTCGAACTGAAGGAAGGCGAGCGGAAAATATGCTCAACAACCAAAGATATGTTAACGCTAGGTATCAAGCGAAACAAATTAGCGAGATTGAACTGGATTTACCGGGAGAGGGAACGCCTTTGGAAACGCATGCAGTCACTGAAAAGCGAAGATTAGTCTGCTGGAATTGTAAGGAAGAGGGTCATACTTTCATGGATTGTTCGTCGGAACGAAGAAGACTATTTTGTTACAAATGCGGTTACGACAACACAGTTACCCCAAGATGTCCAGTATGCCAGGGAAACCGGGGAGCGAACGGATCTCGTGCAGGGTTGGAGGCCCGTTCCAAGAAGATCGCAACCCAACACCAACTACCGAAACAGCAATAAATATCAAAGAGGCGACAGATACTTTCACCGATGTGCCAGCATTATCAAATATTTCAGCTTCAACTGATTTAAATGCATCAGTTGAGAAAAACTTAAACCAGAAAATACCATTTTACCAAAACCAAAACTGGAGATGATTCCAACAAATACCTCAACTGTTGAGATTCCAGTGAGAAAACCTTGGCATGTAAGAATGCGTGAATATGAGGAGACTAGAAATAGGATATTTGGGAGAATATCGGAAAAAATTATAAAAACCAGACAACGCTACGATAAAAGAAAACAACTCCGTAAAGAAATCGCCTCAGCTAACTTAATCGAGGGAGAAGATGCTCGAATATACACCACCATTGCGATAAATGGAACCTCAATACAAGGTTTGCTAGACAGTGGAGCAACCGTCTCTTGCCTAGGCGAAGGGTGTTTAGAGTTTGTAGAAAAGGCCAAATTGATTATTCATCCGTATAGATCCACAATAAGTACCGCTGATGGTAGGGCGAACAGTATTATCGGTCGCGTTAGATCTTTGATTAATTTTAACGGCATTTCGGCGAATATCGATTTTTATTTAGTTCCGTCATTGAAGCACAAACTTTTTCTCGGTGTCGATTTTATGAAAATTTTCAAGCTCCTACGTTTAGAAATAAATGGTTTAGCCACAACCGAACAGTTATGTGAAGATTCTGCGAATATGTTTCCTCGCATGCATCAGCTCGACGACAAACAACAAAACGTTTTAGATAAGGTTATTCAGAACTTTCCATGTTTCACCCGTAAAGGTTTAGGAAAGACCAGTTTAGAGAGTCATGTCATTGATACAGGCACAGCGGTCCCGGTAAAAGAAAGACACTATCCAGTGTCGCCAGCAGTTCAGAAGCTAATGTACGCGGAACTTGATAGAATGATTTCGCTGGGAGTCATTGAACCGAGTGAGAGCCCCTGGAATAATAGAATTTCTTTCGTCCAAAAAGGAGAGAAGGTTCGATTATGCCTGGATGCTCGTCGACTCAATGACGTCACAGTGAAGGATGCTTATCCACTTCCACATATTGAAGGGCTTCTGAGTCGTTTGGGAGACACGCATTTTATTTCAAGTATCTACTTGAAAGACGCTTTTTGGCAAATACCGCTGGCCGAGTCAAGCCGCGAAAAAACTGCTTTCACGGTGCCTGGAAGACCCTTGTACCAATTTACGGTTATGCCATTTGGGTTATGTAATGCAGCCCAAAGGCTATGCCGGCTAATGGACAAGGTGATTCCAGGACGAATGCGAGATAATGTGTTCGTTTATCTTAACGACTTGCTAGTGGTATCTCCCAATTTCGTAGATCATGTCGAACGCTTGAAAGAAGTGGCACAATGTCTTAATAATGCCGGATTGACTATAAATGTGAATAAGTCTAAGTTCTGTTGTCAAGAACTGAAGTATTTACGGTACATTGTGGGGGGAGGTTCAGTAAAACCCGATCCAGACAGGATACAAGCCATCATGAATATGACCTATCCCCAGACGCTTAAACAGGTACGTAGTTTCCTAGGGACCACTGGCTGGTACCGACGATTCATCCACGATTACGCCACCATCACGGCACCTATCTGCGAAACTTTGAAGAAACGACTTAAATTTCAGTTCTCGGAACCAGCGAAAGTAGCTTTTGACCATTTAAAATCCTGTTTGATTTCAACACCAGTGTTAACACACCCAAACTTTGAAAAATGCTTTTACGTTCAATGTGACGCTTCCGACGTGGGAATAGGGGCAGTGCTCTTTCAAGAAGAAGACGAAGGGGGAGAACACCCGATAGCTTATTTTTCTAAAAAGTTAACGTCGGCACAGAAAAATTATTCAGTTACCGAGCGAGAGTGCTTAGCGGTAGTTTCAGCCATTAAACGGTTCAGACCTTATATAGAACTAATGAATTTTGTAGTGATTACCGATCACTCTAGCCTTAAGTGGCTAATGTCACAGAAAGACTTGAGTGGACGATTAGCTCGGTGGAGTCTTCAACTCCAAAGTTTTAGCTTTGAGATTAGACATAGAAAAGGAACACAAAATGTCGTGCCGGACACGCTGTCACGTTATGCTTTGGACAGTATCGAAGGTGAACAGTTAATTGACTTGAATAGTGGTGAATTCCAATCGGAGGACTATCTTGCGTTGATCGAAACCGTGCGAAACGAGAAGTCGAGTTTACCCGACATTCGCGTTATTGACAATTTCGTGTATAAGCGAACAAATTACTATAACGGGGATATTCTGCAGGAAGACCACTCCTGGAAATTGTGGGTACCGACTACCTTAACCGAAACCGTAATTAAAAACGCGCACGAACCACCAAAAGTCGCACACGGCGGAATAGGCAAAACGATTCGGAGAATTCGCGAATATATGTATTGGCCGCACATGAATATACAGATCAGAAATTTTATTAATAAATGCGAAACGTGTAAGGAATCCAAACCTTCCAACCTAGTACTAAGACCACCTATGGGTAAAGAAGTAGATGCATCTCGACCTTTTCAGCGGATCCATATCGATTTTCTCGGCCCATACGTACGCTCGAAAAGAGGTAATTGTTTCATTTTTATTGTTCTGTATTACGTTACGAAGTTTGTTTTATTGAAAGCCATGACAAAGGCTACGTCTAAAAATGTCATTGATTTCCTAATTCGCGAAGTTTTCTACAAATTCGGTTGCCCTGAGACTATTGTGTCAGATAACGGTAAACAATTTATAAGCAACGAATTTAAAGACTTAATTGACAGTTTTGGTATCAGCCACTTACGGACCGCTATTTACGCTCCGCAAGCGAACGCGTCAGAACGGGTGAATCAATCAATTTTAGCTGCGATACGTTCTTATCTAGATTCCAACCAACAAGAATGGGATCTGCACTTATGCGAGATCGAGTGTGCACTGAGATCATCAATTCACACTGCAATTGGGGTAACACCATACTTCGCTCTCGGTAATAACATGATAACACACGCGGCCACGTACAAACTAGCTAGACGACTAAGCTTGATGGAAGATCCAGAAAACCGTTTCGAAAACCGACATGAATTTTTAGAAATAGTGCGGTCTGACGTCAGAGAAAATTTACATAAAGCGTATGAAACGAATGCCAAGAAATATAACATTAGGTGCCGCCTATCCAAGTTTAAAGTAGGACAGGAAATATTCCGCAGAAACTTCCAACTATCAGACTTCGCCAAACAAATCTCCGCTAAATTATGTCGAAAATTCATAAAAGGCCGGATAGCCAAAATCGTGGGAAACTGCCTATACGAGGTAGAGAATTTGCAAGGGAAACCCATCGGAGTAT
Source organism: Cordilura impudica (assembly GCA_963682025.1). Lineage (NCBI taxonomy): Eukaryota > Metazoa > Arthropoda > Insecta > Diptera > Scathophagidae > Cordilura > Cordilura impudica. The sequence goes on along the minus strand of OY821517.1, from coordinate 242,444,048 downwards.
TCCACGCCAAGGACCTAAAAGCGTAACAGTACGTTTGCAAATACGATTTGCTAATATGATAAACGAATTCCCACTACGTAAGAGGGTGTGTACTGTGCCAGTTGTAAGTCGTTAGAAGTAAATCAAATTAAATCTGGCAAGGCAACTAAAAACGACACGACGCGAGAAAAAGAGACCAAAATACAACCCTACATTCGTTAGAAGTTTCTAGAAACTTCTGACAGAAGCGAATATGCCCAAGCCAAACAGGAAATAAGAAAAAAATTGTAGAGAGAGACAACAAAAGCAGGCAAGTGAGAATGAAAAGATTTGATATCGGACAACCAGAAGGAGGACATCAGCGGCAAAAGCCACACGAGATCTCGAGGCATCCATCAGCAGTTAAACAAAATCTTAAACATCCATCAGCAGTCACACGCATCCATCAGCAGTCAAACAAAATCTGAAACATCTATCAGCAGTCACACGTAAAATATTGACAAAATCTTCAAACATCCATCAGCAGCTACGCTTAAAATCCTTAAACATCCATCAGCAGTCACACGCATCCATCAGCAGTCACACGCATCCATCAGCAGTCACAAAATTCTTAAACATCCATCAGCAGTCACAAAAATCTCAAGCATCCATCAGCAGTCAAACAAAATCTGAAACATCTATCAGCAGTCACACGCATCCATCAGCAGTCACACGCATCCATCAGCAGTCACACGCATCCATCAGCAGTCACAAAATTCTTAAACATCCATCAGCAGTCACACGTAAAATATTGACAAAATCTTCAAACATCCATCAGCAGCTACGCTTAAAATCCTTAAACATCCATCAGCAGTCACACATCGAGATTCACACAAGTCAGGTACGAGCCTCGACGTACAACAAGACGAGTGCAGCAAACCGTGAGTAGAAACAGATGTACAATATAAGAACTATTCAACCGAGAAAGGAGACACTTTTCATTTGGTTTTTAAACCAATCGATTCAATAACTCAAATTGAAAACAGTGAAATTAATCAATTAAATAACCTAACAACATTAAGTTTTTGGTATAAATTCTTTTTGTACGTAATGTGCAGTTCTACGAATTTTATTTAATCTCATTTTCGTCAAAAAAAGAAAAAGAAAAACAAAATGTAAAAATCAGCGCATAAAATAGATTTAGAAACATATAAAATGAGCTTAAAACAAGATTTAGTTCAAACAATTTTCGTCAATATGCCCTAACTGCGCATATAAAATTTTTAATAAAACAAAAGAAAGGTAAAAGATAATTGTAAATTAAGTTAAAATTAATTTAAAATAATACCAAGGAGAGTCTTTAAAAACAAGTATTATTGGTTAAACAAGAAAACATAATTCAGAAATAACGAAGAAAAAATCTAAACAAAGAAAAAGGGAAACTATAAAAGTTAATTATCATTAGCACAGTTTACCAAAAACAAATTCACTGTAATGTAATATTTTTGTTTTTCTTGTTTAAGATAAATATTTTTCGAAAAATCCCATGTAATTAAAGGGATTACACATATACTGTTTAATCAACTTTTGATGCTAACAAAAGGTATTTTTAAATCTTAAAACTTAAGCATAATTTTTTTTGAATTTCCAATTAGAATTAACCTATTAGAATTCACATATAAATTTCAAGTCAAATTAAACATGAAAACGATTTTCTAATGGGCATAAGGCATTTTTAAATCTTAACATTTAAGAATAATTTTTTGAAATTCAAATTAGAATTAACCTATTAGAATTCACATATAAATTTCAAATCAAATTAAACATGAAAAATAATTTTCGAATTTGCATTAGGTATTGTTAAATCTTAAAATTTAAGAATAATTTATTGAAATTCCAATTAGAATTAACTTATTAGAATTAACATATAAATTTAAAATCAAATTAAACGTGAAAATGATTTTCAAATTTGCATAAGGTATTTTAGATCTTAAAATTTAAGAATAATTTTTGAAATTCCAATTAGAATTAATATTAGAATTCTTATATAACTTTTAAGCCAAATTTAAACTTGAGAACGATTTCCCAACTTTGAACACTTTAAGAACTCAAGGTAAACATTACATGAGTATATACAAAAACATTGTTCGGATATGAGTCCGAGGTCAGATAGACATAGAGTACTCAGATAAATATAGACATTAAATGTTATAGGTGTAAATACTTGCAGTGGTTGTTTCTGACCAGTGCGAGAGCAAAACCATAATGTAAACCCTACTTATGAAATGTAATAGAGTGTAAAAATGATCGCGGTCTCAGAACTACTAGGGAATCTTTAATATAGCGCTATAAATAGGAAACCCGGTAGGCTAAGTAGAAGGGCCAAGCAAGATTGCATAGGCTCGAGAGTGTTCCGATTGGAAAGCCAAACGTTCTGTAAGAAGGGTAATGAGTAAGCAGGCATACACCCAAATCACATGTAAAGTATTAAGACTACAGTAAGATAATAATTACTCTATGCAATAACTTTTGTAACTAGATGTACGTGAGACTATACAATTAAGTATTTAAAGCCAGTATTAAGTATTTAAAGTTATTATAAAATAAAGAGTAAACAAACTAGAATTTTTCCTTTAGTGATAATATGATTAATTCGGAAATGGCTGCATAAAAAGGCAAGGTAGGTATTCGGAAGTGAAACAAAAGCGAATTTTTGGGGTAAATTATAAAAGTTTTAGGCACGATTTACCAAAGGCGAAATATTCTTAAGGAATGTTACGGGAGGGAGCCTATAGGGTTGACAACATCTAACCCCATCTTTGACGACTTGACTAATGTTTTTCTTGCCCCTAAAACCTTTTATTACAGGCAAACTACACACTGGTACACATGACTGTGTATACCTTCAACCGACTGGCACGGACACCCGCCCAAGCCCGACGAGCCATAGCCGCGCAAAAACTAAAAGAGTTACCAGTGTTGACAGCTCGGTAGAGGTACCCTCGGTTCTTTTCCTTTTTAACAATATGGTAGCATAAGGCATCCAAAGAAGGAGATAGATTTTTGAACTTTGGGATCATGACAGTTGCCTAACTTAATTTACGTCAAAAAAAAGTAGTAAAAACAATACTACTTTTTTAAAAAGCTGCAGACTATCAACAGAAATTTTTTGACAGAAAAATTCCTTAAGGTGTGTTTACACTATGTGTATTTTCCATGTGTAAATTCAGTTTTACGATCCATACGTAATTCCGTGTGTGTGTCAAAATTGCCGTTTTACATACGATTCATAATTTTTGCGTTCAAACGTACATATGTATTTCCGTATGACATAACCTCTAAATGTAAACAACAGCTGATTTAATTTGTGAATTTACAAAAAATTATTGTTAAAAATAAAGTTATTTATTTTATATATTTTTTAATTGTTAATTAATATTAAACAATTTATTTTTCTCTCAATATTAATCTTTATAATTTACTCTGTTTTTCTTTCGCCACAAGCAGTGTTGTATTTTCATATGTTTATCTTGCCAAAATAGAACCTGCTCTAATTGAAAAATTTACATATGTCTTGCAAAATGTGTTGTACATAAACAATGTTTGAAAGGGTTCACACTATATGTACAAATTACACGTACTAAGAAAATAAGAAAAACACGAGCAAAACACGTAGTGTGAACGCAGCTTTAAGAATTTCTGAAGCGTTTTTTTATATGAAGTTTTTGATTCCTTAGCAAGCTGCATACAGGCCTTATGCTGCCTACACACGAGGCAACCGGTTGAAGCAATGGTTGTAGCAACAATGATATACACGTAGCCTCGTGTGTAGCTAGCATTAAAGTGAAAAGGTAGAAGAAAATTTCAGTGGCATAGAAAAGGATTTGTTGTAACAATTGCAAGAACCAAAAGCAGAAAAACAATGTAAGTTAATAATATATGTATATAAACATTTTGATATTCATATATGCACTGCATTTGTTTTTAAACCTTACAGTGATGATTATATAATTAAAGTTTTAAGCCAAACTCTTCCAGTTTTCTTTGCTACAATATATTTTTCTGCCTCTTCTGTGCATGATATGATAATCATTGTTTATTATGATATTTAGTATTGATTTTTATTTATTTTTTAAATTTGTGTACTTATAGCAACAGGAAAAATTGTTGAGTACAATAAGCAAAGCTGCTGTTGGAGGCAGTTTTTCGGATAAAGGAATAGATCAAAAAGACTTGCGGGATGTGCCTAAACGTTTGTGTCCAGAGGCAGTAAAAGCTTGTGCTGGCACAGCCCTATCAATACCTTTAAATCAGTGGGTAGAACCGGTCTTCACAACCCAGATTAGACAGCAACCGCAAATTTGTATTAGTCACAAATCTGGACAATCTAATAGCGCATATAGCCCTTCCGACCCACAACACACCACACAACAACGCCAATGGCACTCGGAGCAGTTCCAGCAGTAGCATCGGCGCTTGAGGAGACATTTCTGCGAGTGTATACTCGTTGAATCAGTGGCTATATTACTCGCAATACCAAAATATATTATTTTAAGACGGCCGTTAACCACAAGAAAACTATCTGGTTTTAAATCTGAATGTATTTTGCTGGATATAGTTTACAGCCAGATTATAGTTTACAGCATTTATTGCACAAAGTTTGTTAGGATATATAAAGGTAAATTTGTTGTGTAACTTTGTAAAGCTAGCAACTTTGTTGTAAATCGACCACCTAATTGTAAAAGTTATTAAAAAAAACCATTGGATTTTAATAAAAAACACTATATTGACTTTTATAAAAGATGTTTATTATTTGTTAAAAATATGTAAGAAAAAGTTTATTATAGTTACAATATAATTGGTAAAATAAACATTATTTATAAAAATAACATCTTCCATCGTTTCGTGGTGTAGAAATTGATTTTTTCGACCTTCTCTGGTCTAGAACCTAACATAGCTCATGTTAGTAGTATTGCCACATATTTTTTTTTATCGTTATCACGTTATAATAAAAAAAAATCGCCAATATGAAAGAAAAAATGAAAACGAAAAATAAAAAATGGAAAATGAAAAACGGAAAATGGAAAATGAAAAACAGAAAATGGAAATGGAAAATGTAAAATGTAAAATGTAAAATGTAAAATGTAAAATGTAAAATGTAAAATGTAAAATGTAAAATGTAAAATGTAAAATGTAAAATGTAAAATGTAAAATGTAAAATGTAAAATGTAAAATGTAAAATGTAAAATGTAAAATGTAAAATGTAAAATGTAAAATGTAAAATGTAAAATGTAAAATGTAAAATGTAAAATGTAAAATGTAAAATGTAAAATGTAAAATGTAAAATGTAAAATGTAAAATGTAAAATGTAAAATGTAAAATGTAAAATGTAAAATGTAAAATGTAAAATGTAAAATGTAAAATGTAAAATGTAAAATGTAAAATGTAAAATGTAAAATATAAAATGTAAAATGTAAAATGTAAAATGTAAAATGTAAAATGTAAAATGTAAAATGTAAAATGTAAAATGTAAAAGGTAAAATGTAAAATGTAAAATGTTAAATGTTAAATGTTAAATGTAAAAGGTAAAATGTAAAATGTAAAATGAAAAATGTAAAATGTAAAATGTAAAATGTAAAATGTAAAATGTAAAATGTAAAAAGTAAAATGTAAAATGTAAAATGGCAAATGTAAAATCTAAAATGTAAAATGTAAAATGTAAAATGTAAAATATAAAATATAAAATATAAAATGTAAAATATAAAATGTAAAATGTAAAATGTAAAATGTAAAATGTGAAATGTAAAATGTAAAATGTTAAATGTAAAATGTAAAATGTAAAATGTAAAATGTAAAATGTAAAATGTAAAATGTAAAATGTAAAATGTAAAATGTAAAATGTAAAATGTAAAATGTAAAATGTAAAATGTAAAATGTAAAATGTAAAATGTAAAATGTAAAATGTAAAATGTAAAATGTAAAATGTAAAATGTAAAATGTAAAATGTAAAATGTAAAATGTAAAATGTAAAATGTAAAATGTAAAATGTAAAATGTAAAATGTAAAATGTAAAAGGTAAAAGGTAAAATGTAAAATGTAAAATGTAAAATGTAAAATGTAAAATGTTAAATGTTAAATGTAAAAGGTAAAATGTAAAATGAAAAATGTAAAATGTAAAATGTAAAATCTAAAATGTAAAATGTAAAATGTAAAATGTAAAATGTAAAATGTAAAATGTAAAATGTAAAATGTAAAATGTAAAATGTAAAATGTAAAATGTAAAATGTAAAATGTAAAATGTAAAATGTGAAATGTAAAATGTAAAATGTAAAATGTAAAATGTAAAATGTCAAATGTAAAATGTAAAATGTAAAATGTAAAATGTAAAATGTAAAGTGTAAAATGTAAAATGTAAAATGTAAAATGTAAAAGGTAAAATGTAAAATGTAAAATGTAAAATGTAAAATGTAAAATGTTAAATGTTAAATGTAAAATGTAAAATGTAAAATGAAAAATGTAAAATGTAAAATGTAAAATGTAAAATGTAAAATCTAAAATGTAAAATGTAAAATGTAAAATGTAAAATATAAAATATAAAATGTAAAATATAAAATGTAAAATGTAAAATGTAAAATGTAAAATGTAAAATGTAAAATGTAAAATCTAAAATGTAAAATGTAAAATGTAAAATGTAAAATGTAAAATGTAAAATGTAAAATGTAAAATGTAAAATGTAAAATGTAAAATGTAAAATGTAAAATGTAAAATGTGAAATGTAAAATGTAAAATGTAAAATGTAAAATGTAAAATGTAAAATGTAAAATGTAAAGTGTAAAATGTAAAATGTAAAATGTAAAATGTAAAAGGTAAAATGTAAAATGTAAAATGTTAAATGTTAAATGTTAAATGTAAAAGGTAAAATGTAAAATGTAAAATGAAAAATGTAAAATGTAAAATGTAAAATGTAAAATGTAAAATGTAAAATGTAAAATGTAAAATGTAAAATGTAAAATGTAAAATGTAAAATGTAAAATGTAAAATGTAAAATGTAAAATGTAAAATGTAAAATGTAAAATGTAAAATGTAAAATGTAAAATGTAAAATGTAAAATGTGAAATGTAAAATGTAAAATGTAAAATGTAAAATGTAAAATGTAAAATGTCAAATGTAAAATGTAAAATGTAAAATGTAAAATGTAAAGTGTAAAATGTAATATGTAAAATGTAAAAGGTAAAATGTAAAATGTAAAATGTAAAATGTAAAATGTAAAATGTAAAATGTTAAATGTTAAATGTAAAATGTTAAATGTAAAATGTAAAATGTAAAATGAAAAATGTAAAATGTAAAATGTAAAATCTAAAATGTAAAATGTAAAATGTAAAATATAAAATATAAAATGTAAAATATAAAATGTAAAATGTAAAATGTAAAATGTGAAATGTAAAATGTAAAATGTAAAATGTAAAATGTAAAATGTAAAATGTAAAATGTAAAATGTAAAATGTAAAATGTAAAATGTTAAATGTAAAATGTAAAATGTAAAATGTAAAATGTAAAATGTAAAATGTAAAATGTAAAATGTAAAATGTAAAATGTAAAATGTAAAATGTAAAATGTAAAATGTAAAATGTAAATTGTAAATTGTAAAATGTAAAATGTAAAATGTAAAATGTAAAATGTAAAATGTAAAATGTAAAATGTAAAATGTAAAATGTAAAATTTAAATGTAAAATGTAAAATATAAAATGTAAAATGTAAAATGAAAAATGTAAAATGTAAAATGTAAAATGTAAAATGTAAAATGTAAAATGTAAAATGTAAAATGTAAAATGTAAAATGTAAAATGTAAAATGTAAAATGTAAAATGTAAAATGTAAAATGTAAAATGTAAAATGTAAAATGTAAAATGTAAAATGTAAAATGTAAAATGTAAAATGTAAAATGTAAAATGTAAAATGTAAAATGTAAAATGTAAAATGTAAAATGTAAAATGTAAAATGTAAAATGTAAAATGTAAAATGTAAAATGTAAAATGTAAAATGTAAAATGTAAAATGTAAAATGTAAAATGTAAAATGTAAAATGTAAAATGTAAAATGTAAAATGTAAAATGTAAAATGTGAAATGAAAAACTTAAAATGTAAAATGTAAAATGTAAAATGTAAAATGTAAAATGTAAAATGTAAAATGTAAAATGTAAAATGTAAAATGTAAAATGTAAAATGTAAAATGTAAAATGTAAAATGTAAAATGTAAAATGTAAAATGTAAAATGTAAAATGTAAAATGTAAAATGTAAAATGTAAAATGTAAAATGTAAAATGTAAAATGTAAAATGTAAAATTTAAATGTAAAATGTAAAATATAAAATGTAAAATGTAAAATGTAAAATGAAAAATGTAAAATGTAAAATGTAAAATGTAAAATTTAAAATGTAAAATGTAAAATGTAAAATGTAAAATGTAAAATGTAAAATGTAAAATGTAAAATGTAAAATGTAAAATGTAAAATGTAAAATGTAAAATGTAAAATGTAAAATGTAAAATGTAAAATGTAAAATGTAAAATGTAAAATGTAAAATGTAAAATGTAAAATGTAAAATGTAAAATGTAAAATGTAAAATGTAAAATGTAAAATGTAAAATGTAAAATGTAAAATGTAAAATGTAAAATGTAAAATGTAAAATGTAAAATGTAAAATGTAAAATGTAAAATGTAAAATGTAAAATGTAAAATGTAAAATGTAAAATGTAAAATGTAAAATGTAAAATGTAAAATGTAAAATGTAAAATGTAAAATGTAAAATGTAAAATGTAAAATGTAAAATGTAAAATGTAAAATGTAAAATGTAAAATGTAAAATGTAAAATGTAAATGTAAAATGTAAAATGTAAAATGTAAAATGTAAAATGTAAAATGTAAAATGTAAAATGTAAAATGTAAAATGTAAAATGTAAAATGTAAAATGTAAAATGTAAAATGTAAAATGTAAAATGTAAAATGTAAAATGTAAAATGTAAAATGTAAAATGTAAAATGTAAAATGTAAAATGTAAAATGTAAAATGTAAAATGTAAAATGTAAAATGTAAAATGTAAAATGTTAAAATGTAAAATGTAAAATGTAAAATGTAAAATGTAAAATGTAAAATGTAAAACGTAAAATGTAAAATGTAAAATGTAAAATGTAAAATGTAAAATGTAAAATGTAAAATGTAAAATGTAAAATGTAAAATGTAAAATGTAAAATGTAAAATATAAAATGTAAAATGTAAAATGTAAAATGTAAAATGTAAAATGTAAAAAGTAAAATGTAAAATGTATGTAAAATGTAAAATGTAAAATGTAAAATGTAAAATGTAAAATGTAAAATGTAAAATGTAAAATGTAAAATGTAAAGTGTAAAATGTAAAATGTAAAATGTAAAATGTAAAATGTAAAATGTAAAATGTAAAATGTAAAATGTAAAATGTAAAATGTAAAATGTAAAATGTAAAATGTAAAATGTAAAATGTAAAATGTAAATGTAAAATGTAATATGTAAAATGTAAAATGTAAAATGTAAAATGTAAAATGTAAAAATGTAAAATGTAAAATGTAAAATGTAAAATGTAAGATGTAAGATGTAAAATGTAAAATGTAAAGTGTAAAATGTAAAATGTAAAATGTAAAAGGTAAAATGTAAAATGTTAAATGTTAAATGTAAAAGGGTAAAATGTAAAATGTAAAATGTAAAATGTAAAATGTAAAATGTAAAATGTAAATGTAAAATGTAAAATGTAAAATGTAAAATGTAAAATCTAAAATGTAAAATGTAAAATGTAAAATGTAAAATATAAAATATAAAATGTAAAATATAAAATGTAAAATGTAAAATGTAAAATGTAAAATGTAAAATGTAAAATGTAAAATGTAAAATGTAAAATGTAAAATGTAAAATGTAAAATGTAAAATGTAAAATGTAAAATGTAAAATGTAAAATGTAAAATGTAAAATGTAAAATGTAAAATGTAAAATGTAAAATGTAAAATGTAAAATGTAAAATATAAAATGTAAAATGTAAAATGTGAAATGTAAAATGTAAAATGTAAAATGTAAAATGTAAAATGTTAAATGTAAAATGTAAAACTGTAAAATGTAAAATGTAAAATGTAAAATGTAAAATGTAAAATGTAAAATGTAAAATGTAAAATGTAAAATGTAAAATGTAAAATGTAAAAATGTAAATTGTAAAATGTAAAATATAAAATGTAAAATGTAAAATGTAAAATGTAAAATGTAAAATGTAAAATGTAAAATGTAAAATGTAAAATGTAAAATTTAAAATGTAAAATGTAAAATTTAAATGTAAAATGTAAAATATAAAATGTAAAATGTAAAATGAAAAATGTAAAATGTAAAATGTAAAATGTAAAATGTAAAATGTAAAATGTAAAATGTAAAATGTAAAATGTAAAATGTAAAATGTAAAATGTAAAATGTAAAATGTAAAATGTAAAATGTAAAATGTAAAATGTAAAATGTAAAATGTAAAAGTAAAATGTAAAATGTAAAATGTAAAATGTAAAATGTAAAATGTAAAATGTAAAATGTAAAATGTAAAATGTAAAATGTAAAATGTAAAATGTAAAATGTAAAATGTAAAATGTAAAATGTAAAATGTAAAATGTAAAATGTAAAATGTAAAATGTAAAATGTAAAATGTAAAATGTAAAATGTAAAATGTAAAATGTAAAATGTAAAATGTAAAATGTAAAATGTAAAATGTAAAAAGTAAAATGTAAAATGTAAAATGTAAAGTGTAAAATGTAAAATGTAAAATGTAAAATGTTAAATGTAAAAGGTAAAATGTAAAATGTAAAATGTAAAATGAAAAATGTAAAATGTAAAATGTAAAATGTAAAATCTAAAATGTAAAATGTAAAATGTAAAATGTAAAATGTAAAATGTAAAATATAAAATATAAAATATAAAATGTAAAATATAAAATATAAAATATAAAATGTAAAATGTAAAATGTAAAATGTAAAATGTAAAATGTAAAATGTAAAATGTAAAATGTAAAATGTAAAGTGTAAAATGTAAAATGTAAAATGTAAAATGTAAAATGTAAAATGTAAAATGTAAAATGTAAAATGTAAAATGTAAAATGTAAAATGTAAAATGTAAAATGTAAAATGTAAAATGTAAAATGTAAAATGTAAAATGTAAAATGTAAAATGTAAAATGTAAAATGTAAAATGTAAAATGTAAAATGTAAAATGTAAAATGTAAAATGTAAAATGTAAAATGTAAAATGTAATATGTAAAATGTAAAATGTAAAATGTAAAATGTAAAATGTAAAATGTAAAATGTAAAATGTAAAATGTAAAATGTAAGATGTAAAATGTAAAATGTAAAGTGTAAAATGTAAAATGTAAAATGTAAAATGTAAAAGGTAAAATGTAAAATGTAAAATGTTAAATGTTAAATGTAAAAGGTAAAATGTAAAATGTAAAATGTAAAATGTAAAATGTAAAATGTAAAATGTAAAATGTAAAATGTAAAATGTAAAATGTAAAATGTAAAATGTAAAATCTAAAATCTAAAATGTAAAATGTAAAATGTAAAATGTAAAATGTAAAATGTAAAATATAAAATATAAAATGTAAAATATAAAATGTAAAATGTAAAATGTAAAATGTAAAATGTAAAATGTAAAATGTAAAATGTAAAATGTAAAATGTAAAATGTAAAATGTAAAATGTAAAATGTAAAATGTAAAATGTAAAATGTAAAATGTAAAATGTAAAATGTAAAATGTAAAATGTAAAATGTAAAATGTAAAATGTAAAATGTAAAATGTAAAATGTAAAATGTAAAATGTAAAATGTAAAATGTAAAATGTAAAATGTAAAATGTAAAATGTAAAATGTAAAATGTAAAATGTAAAATGTAAAATGTAAAATGTAAAATGTAAAATGTAAAATATAAAATGTAAAATGTAAAATGTAAAATGTGAAATGTAAAATGTAAAATGTAAAATGTAAAATGTTAAATGTAAAATGTAAACTGTAAAATGTAAAATGTAAAATGTAAAATGTAAAATGTAAAATGTAAAATGTAAAATGTAAAATGTAAAATGTAATTGTAAAATGTAAAATGTAAAATGTAAAATGTAAAATGTAAAATGTAAAATGTAAAATGTAAAATGTAAAATGTAAAATGTAAAATGTAAAATGTAAAATGTAAAATGTAAAATGTAAAATGTAAAATGTAAACTGTAAAATGTAAAATGTAAAATGTAAAATTTAAATGTAAAATATTAAATGTAAAATGTAAAATGTAAAATGTAAAATGTAAAATGTAAAATGTAAAATGTAAAATGTAAAATGTAAAATGTAAAATGTAAAATGTAAAATGTAAAATGTAAAATGTAAATGTAAATGTAAATGTAAAATGTAAAATGTAAAATGTAAAATGTAAAATGTAAAATGTAAAATGTAAAATGTAAAATGTAAAATGTAAAATGTAAAATGTAAAATGTAAAATGTAAAATGTAAAATGTAAAATGTAAAATGTAAAATGTAAAATGTAAAATGTAAAATGTAAATGTAAAATGTAAAATGTAAAATGTAAAATGTAAAATGTAAAATGTAAATGTAAAATGTAAAATGTAAAATGTAAAATGTAAAATGTAAAATGTAAAATGTAAAATGTAAAATGTAAAATGTAAATGTAAAATGTAAAATGTAAAATGTAAAATGTAAAATGTAAAAAGTAAAATGTAAAATGTAAAATGTAAAATGTAAAATGTAAAATGTAAAATGTAAAATGTAAAATGTAAAATGTAAAATGTAAAATGTAAAATGTAAAATGTAAAATGTAAAATGTAAAATGTAAAATGTAAATGTAAAATGTAAAATGTAAAATGTAAAATGTAAAATGTAAAATGTAAAATGTAAAATGTAAAATGTAAAATGTAAAATGTAAAATGTAAAATGTAAAATGTAAAATGTATAAATGTAAAAATGTAAAATGTAAAATGTAAAATGTAAAAATGTAAATTGTAAAATGTAAAATGTCAAATGTAAAATGTAAAATGTAAAATGTAAAGTGTAAAATGTAATATGTAAAATGTAAAATGTTAAATGTAAAAGGTAAAATGTATAATGTAAATGAAATGTAAAATGTAAATGTAAAATGTAAAGTCTAAAATGTAAAATGTAAAATGTGAAATGGTAAAATGTAAAATGTAATATGTAAAATGTAAAATGTAATGTAAATGTAAAATATAAAATATAAAATATAAATGATAAAATGTAAAATATAAAGTGTAAAATGTAAAATGTAAAATGTAAAATGTAAAATGTAAAATGTAAAGTGTAAAATGTAAAATGTAAAATGTAAAATGTAAAATGTAAAATGTAAAATGTAAAATGTAAAATGTAAAATGTAAAATGTAAAATGTAAAATGTAAAATGTAAAATGTAAAATGTAAAATGTAAAAATGTAAAATGTAAAATGTAAAATGTAAAATGTAAAATGTAAAATGTAAAATGTAATATGTAAAATGTAAAATGTAAAATGTAAAATGTAAAGTGTAAAATGTAAAATGTAAAATGTAAAAGGTAAAATGTAAAATGTAAAATGTCAAATGTAAAATGTTAAATGTTAAATGTAAAAGGTAAAATGTAAAATGTAAAATGTAAAATGTAAAATGTAAAATGTAAAATGTAAAATCTAAAATGTAAAATGTAAAATATAAAATATAAAATGTAAAATATAAAATGTAAAATGTAAAATGTAAAATGTAAATGTAAAATGTAAAATGTAAATGTAAAATGTAAATGTAAAATGTAAAATGTAAAATGTAAAATGTAAAATGTAAAATGTAAAATGTAAAATGTAAAATGTAAAATGTAAAATGTAAAATGTAAAATGTAAAATGTAAAATGTAAAATGTAAAATGTAAAATGTAAAATGTAAAATGTAAAATGTAAAATGTAAAATGTAAAATGTAAAATGTAAAATGTAAAATGTAAAATGTAAAATGTAAAATGTAAAATGTAAAATGTAAAATGTAAAATGTAAAATGTAAAATTTAAATGTAAAATGTAAAATGTAAAATGTAAATGTAAAATGTAAAATGTAAAATGTAAAATGTAAAATGTAAAATGTAAAATGTAAAATGTAAAATGTAAAATGTAAAATGTAAAATGTAAAATGTAAAATGTAAAATGTAAAATGTAAAATGTAAAATGTAAAATGTAAAATGTAAAATGTAAAATGTAAAATGTAAAATGTAAAATGTAAAATGTAAAATGTAAAATGTAAAAATGTAAAATGTAAAATGTAAAATGTAAAATGTAAAATGTAAAATGTAAAATGTAAAATGTAAAATGTAAAATGTAAAATGTAAAATGTAAAATGTAAAATGTAAAATGTAAAATGTAAAATGTAAAATGTAAAATGTAAAATGTAAAATGTAAAATGTAAAATGTAAAATGTAAAATGTAAAATGTAAAATGTAAAATGTAAAATGTAAAATGTAAAATGTAAAATGTAAAATGTAAAATGTAAAATGTAAAATGTAAAATGTAAAATGTAAAATGTAAAATGTAAAATGTAAAATGTAAAATGTAAAATGTAAAATGTAAAATGTAAAATGTAAAATGTAAAATGTAAAATGTAAAATGTAAAATGTAAAATGTAAAATGTAAAATGTAAAATGTAAAATGTAAAATGTAAAATGTAAAATGTAAAATGTAAAATGTAAAATGTAAAATGTAAAAATGTAAAATGTAAAATGTAAAATGTAAATTGTAAAATGTAAAATGTAAAATGTAAAATGTAAAATGTAAAATGTAAAATGTAAAATGTAAAATGTAAAATGTAAAATGTAAAATGTAAAATGTAAAATGTAAAATGTAAAGTGTAAAATGTAAAATGTAAAATGTAATATGTAAAATGTAAAATGTTAAATGTAAAAGGTAAAATGTAAAATGTAAAATGAAAAATGTAAAATGTAAAATGTAAAATGTAAAATCTAAAATCTAAAATGTAAAATGTAAAATGTAAAATGTAAAATGTAAAATGTAAAATGTAAAATGTAAAATGTAAAATATAAAATATAAAATATAAAATATAAAATGTAAAATATAAAATATAAAATGTAAAAAAATGTAAAATGTAAAATGTAAAGTGTAAAATGTAAAATGTAAAATGTAAAATGTAAAATGTAAAATGTAAAATGTAAAATGTAAAATGTAAAATGTAAAAATGTAAAATGTAAAATGTAAAATGTAAAATGTAAAATGTGTCATCTAACACACCCTGAATACAACCCTACACCTGGTTGGTTATTTTGGACAACCGGCAATCTACAACAAAACGGTAAATGAATTGAGGCGTCGTGCTAAAGAAGACTTGTCGAAGCGAACATTTTTTTTGAGTATTCTTGATTTTGAACGAAAGATTGAAATAAATATTTCTGTATGTTTTAATATAATAAAAACCATCGTGTATTTATTTATTCGATAAAATACTGTCATCGAGGCTGACAATTTCAGAAGTGGGATAAAGAAACCTTCGACGCCGTGAAAAAAAAAGACGATTCGAAGAATTAAAGCACAGCGTATATTGTGTTTTTCCGAGAAAAAGACGATTGGAAGAGGGAAATATTAACGATATAAATACATCGTATATTGTACTTCCGCAGAGAAGGTCAAATTACACAAGGAACGGAATATTTTTTTTTTGTGGCCGTACTTTGATTGTGAACGTTTACACAGTCGTCGTCGATAAGTAAAATTTTGTATTTGTTGCTTTTGCTGTTTTTTTCCTGTGTGCTATTCGTTTAACGCATACTCGCCCTTACGTATATTTTTGGCGTTTTTTTTTTGTACATACATACATGCATACCTTGGCAATAGTATTGGTGTGTGTGTATTATTATTATTAAAGAAAAAAAAAAGAGAAAAATTTGAGAATTTACAAGATGAGTCCCGGTCGTAATTTGAATAAATTAAAAGTTGAAGAATTGAAAAAGAAATGTAGAGAAGCAGGTTTACCAATTTCTGGGAATAAACAG